>CAMRHE010000872.1:0-379326 GCA_947044405.1 Leptodactylus fallax
GACGGTCGCATGTGAGCGGAGCTCCGGCTAGAGCCGCTCATCCATCCTGAAATCCATCCTTGCTTACCGGTGCCCGGGTTCGCTGTCCGCTGGAACGCACTTCTGAGGCCCTCCTCCTGGTTCCAGAGCTCCCGTTCTGCCGGTGTCCTTCTCCGTTGGGTAGTAGTCGGTGATCGCTACACGTGGCCGGCGGCCATACACTCCCGCTGCCGGAGCCGCTCTGTCCCGCGCTGCTGTGGCCTGGAGCTGGGGTGGAGCTGCTGTTCTGGGGCTGCGCTCGTGGGCCGGCCTGGGCTGTGCAGGCACCGCTGGGGCCGCTGGTCCTGCTGGCACCCGGACGGCGGTCTCCCCTCTCTCCACGTGGCGGGCGGCCATTTTAACCCTGACCGGTTTGGCCATCTGCTGATGAGGGGGCGCTGAGTCTGGCGTTCCTGGCGAGCTGAGCCTATCTCTGACGGTTCCCCTCTATCCCTGCCTGGAAGTTTGGGAGCCGGCATTCCCTCTCCTCCTTGCTGCTGGGCACGATAGGACCATCCCCTGGCTCCTCTGGGCAGTAGTGCAAGGCAATATCTGTGGCAGCCATCAACTGTCTCTGACCCATTGAAGGTGTGTGCCTCTGTACGATTTATCGTCCTGCTGACTGCTTCTCTGGAAGGCTTTACTTATAATCCAGTGACGGTTGCTGTATGTGCTATTGGACTGTTGAGTTACCATCTGTCCTCCTCTAGTTCCTCCTGGCAATCTATCTACTCCATCACTTCGCTACTGGCCTTCTTGGAGGCCTTACTTATAATCCAGTGACTGTTGCTATCGGCACTATTGGATCGCTGAGTTGCCATCCGTTCCCTCTTAGTTCCTCCTGGCAATCTATTTATTTCATTACTCTGCTGACGGCTCTCTCTTGGAGACATCGCTTATAATCCAGAGTCTGTTGCCATCGATACTATTGGACTGTTGAGTTACTGTCTGTCCTCGGCTGGCTTATTGGCCCTGGTGGCCTGACATAGAGGCTCCTACTGTGCAACTGCTATTAGCCAGAGACCTTGTCTATAATCCTCTGGGGCCGGCCAGGTCTTGCTACAATCACACCTCCTCCTCTGCCAACATATCCACCCGTACGGAACGCAGGAAGAGCGGCCGCCGACTCTCTAAAATGAGTCGCCCGCAATCAACCTCTGTCTCTGATCGCCTGAGGGGGTTCTCCCAGGGCAGCATCCTCTTCTACATCACCATCGCTTGAGGCAGCCTCTCCTGCCCTTCCAGAGGAGGACCCCGAGCCCACTTTAAAGCAAGTTACTGGGCAGCTACTGGAGGCGATCCATGCCGGCACTTCCTCGCTGACCGGGAAAATTGAGGAGGTAAAAATCGACCTGGGCCTGCTCCGTCAGGACTTTCAGACCTTGCGAGGCAGGGTGTGTGAGGTGGAGGATCGGGTCTCTCAGGTAGAGGACACTGTTAACCCACTTCCTGACAAACTCCAGGAGCTGGAGAGAGCTGCAAGTTTGTGGACCCAGCGTGCGGATGACTTGGAGAATAGATTGCGACGAAACAACCTCCGTATCCTGGGCCTGCCGGAGCGGGCGGAGGGTGAAGATCCCTCGGGCCTTTGTGGAGGGGTGGCTGAAAAATGTCCTGCCAGAGGCTCACTTCTCACCAATCTTTGCAGTGGAACGGGCCCATAGGGTTCCGGCTAAACCGCCGCCTCAGGGCGCACCTCCTCGACCCTTGTTGGCCCGTCTGATTAACAGCACGGATCGGGATACGGCGTTGCGGGCTGCGCGCCAGGCCGGCGAGCTTAAGTACAACGGAGCAGCAGTGGCCATGTTTCCAGATTTCTCGGCGGCTCTCCAGAAGACCCGAGCATCCTTCGTGGCCGTTAAGAGGCGGTTGAGAGAAAAGGCTATACAATACTCCATGATTTACCCAGCACGTCTTCGGGTCGTCCATGACGGCAGGTCCCTTTTCTTTACTTCACCGAGGGATGTGGAGGACTGGCTATCTCTTCTTCCTCGATCTCCGAGACGATGATCCTGACGGCGTGTGGTCCGATCGGACCATACATAAGGACTTATGTATTACGGGATGCTCTTGTTTATTGCATAAGTAGTTTTATGAAAAGTGCGGTTCTGTTATTATAGTATCCTGTAGTCTTATAGTTACCTGGGCTGGCGACCCCCGGGGCGCCGGTGTATCTCATTTACTCATGTGAACCTGGCTCTGTTGAATAGTATATCTCCTAGCCTAGTGATTATCCATACCTTTAAGACAGTGCCCCGTATACCAACCACTGTGGGTGCACTTCTTCCCCCGTTAATTGTAGCCACGGTTAATTTAACAAATATTGTTTGTTTATGCCAGTAGTATGTCTCACACCCTTTAGGGGTGTAATGGTTCATTTCGTTTGTATATGGTTCTTAGGTTGCTGCACACCACTTTGTGTTTCACTCAGCCACGTGCTACACACTCATAGGCGGGTCACTTTTGGGGTCCTGAATTGCCATGATTACATTACACTCTTAGACGACCATGGCGTCCTTTAGTGTACTATCTTGGAATGTGAGGGGCCTGGGTAGCCCACGAAAGAGGTCGTTGGTTTTCTCTCAGATTAGGAGGGCTGACCCACACCTCATATGCCTTCAGGAAACTCATTTGGTTCCAGATAATTCCAGGCGACTTCAGAAGCCATGGGTTCAGTGGGCGGCTCACTCTACACACACTTCCTATTCCAGGGGGGGGTGTCCATCTTGGTGCATCGTAGACTCAGGTGGGAGCCAGGCCTCATTGTAAGGGACCCCGAGGGACGATACGTTTTTGTCCAGGCCTGGGTTGACTCTGTCCTGTATGTTATCCTGGGTGTGTACTTGCCACCGGCGTCTGATCTTGCTGTGCTCCAGCAGGCTGCGCAGTTTGCGACCCGATTCCCTGGGGCTATTGCATTATGTTTGGGTGACTTTAACAAAGTTATGGATATTGCATTGGATCGGTTCTCCGCGGAGCCAGGTTCCCCCTCTCTGCCTCGCCCTACTACAATGGCCGGAGTGATCCGTGAATTGGGGTGGTTGGATTTGTGGCGGGTCCGGTTTCCGGAGGCCCGCACCTTTTCCTGTCACTCTGCCAACAGACATACTCTGTCCAGGATTGACCATGCTTTTGGAAATACTAAAGCATATTCTTTGTTGCAGACCATATCCTATTTACCCAGGGCAGTGTCTGATCATTCCCCGTTGTTGGTCCAATTAAATAGTAGTACGGCTGCTAAGCCACGACAGGGTTGGCGAATCCACCCATTTTGGTTGAAACTATTTGTACCACATGATCGAATACCTGATCAACTTCAGACGTTTTTGACCATTAATTCCCCAAACACTTCTCCGCTCCTCTTATGGGAAACTATGAAGGCATATCTTAGGGGTTGTATTAAGTCCTCCATTTCCTTTGTAAAGAGGGAATCCTCGCTGTTGGAGACCACCTTGGCGACCCAGTGTGCCTCGCTCGAAGCCGCATACGTGGCTAATCCAACTGATGAGGCTAGGTCTCAATGGTTGCAGACGGGTAGACAATATCTGCATATACTGCATGACAAGGCACGTAGGTCTCTGTTTTTTAGCAAACAGAAGTTTTACGAACTCGGCAACCAGTCGAGCAGCTTTCTAGCTCAACTGATACATCAAAACACAGCCTCACCTGCAATACTACGAGTACATTCAGAGACGGGGGAGGTACTGTCCAATAGCTTGGCCATTAGTGACAGATTTTATAGGTATTACAGTGAGTTATACCTCTCCAAGCTTAGAGTCACTGACGGAGAGCTTGCCACCTATTTGGGCTTGATCCCCCTTCCTACATTGTCAGAAGACCAACGTGAATTTTTAGATTCCCCTTTTACGCTAGAGGAGCTATCGGGTGCCCTGGCAGATATGGCAAGGGGCAAATCGCCGGGTCCGGACGGCATCCCGGTGGAGGTTTATGCCCAGTATGGGGGCCTGCTTCTCCCGGTGTTGCTTGACTGTTATAACGCTGCCTTTGTGGGTCCCAGTCTCCCGGAGTCCTTTTATGACGCCACCATTATCCTGTTACTTAAGCCTGACAAGGATCCGCTGGACTGTGGCTCATATAGGCCTATATCACTGCTTAATATAGATTATAAACTCCTTACTAAAATGTTGGCGAAAAGGCTAAATTCTGTTGTTCTCGACCTTGTCCATCCGGATCAGACAGGCTTTATGCCTGGAAAATCCACATCGGATAATCTTAGAAGGGCTCAGGTGATAACTCAGATTGGGGCATCATCCTCACATGACTGGGCGATGGCTTCTTTAGATGCAACAAAGGCGTTCGACTCTGTCGAGTGGCCTTTTCTATTGCAGGTGTTGCGAGGATACGGATTTGGAGAGGGGTTTGTTACCTGGATTTCCCTTCTATACTGTTCCCCTAGAGCGGCACTGTCCATTAATGGCGCGTTGTCTTCCTACTTTCCTTTGGGTAGGGGTACAAGACAAGGATGTCCATTGTCACCGCTACTGTTTGCTCTGGCGGTGGAACCCTTGGCAATACTGCTTCGGAATGACCCCATATATAAAGGCATAGTGATAGGCACCCGGGAGGAGAGAACAGCACTATATGCCGATGACTTACTCCTGTTTATGAGCGACCCCTCCCGGTCTCTGCCCAGAGCCATGGCTATAATTGATGAATTTGGTAATTATTCTGGCCTACGGACCAATTGGACTAAGTCCTCATACATGCATATTGGCCGTGCGTCAAGTGTAGCTGAGGGGAATGTGGTATGTGGATTGACTACAGTCTCAACCTGCAAATATCTGGGCATCTTTATATCTAGGGACCATAGGTGTTTTTTGGAACAGAACATCTTTCCGCTCATCTCGCACTTTAGGGTTAAGTTTAATCTTTGGGCTACACTGCCTTTGTCGGTGGCTGGTAGAATCAACCTAGTTAAAATGATAGTACTACCCAAATGTCTATATGCTATAAGCCATTCTGCTGTGTCCGTGCCCCTTAGATTTTTTAAACAAATGGACTCCCTCATTATCTCCTTTATATGGGGAAACTCTAGATCTAAGCTTAGGTTGTCATCTCTACAACGACCAAAGCAGCTCGGGGGGCACATCACTCCCTGATCTGTTTCTTTACTACCTGGCAGGACAGCTCCGTTTTATTAGGAAGTGGCTCTCATCTGATCCCCTACCGAGGTCCGAGGCACATCTGGCTCACCACCTGGGTCTGCATAATCTGTGGCCGGTGTTGGAACACCCGGCCTTGTTTAGGGGAAATTGTTGCCCATCCATGCCCTGGCGGGACAGGTCTGGCGTCAGGCGAAAAAGGTGTCCACTTATTCTGATATACCTGCGGAGACCCCGCTTTGGCACAACCCTGGTCTGCCGACGTTATTTGCCCTGCCTGGCGCCCGGGCCTGGTCGCAGTATGGCGTGTCCTCTCTTAGTGACCTGTACATACAAGGGGTTTTTAAAACGTTTGACTCGCTAAGCTCCTCCTATGGCATCCCTAGAACGCAGTTCTTTAGATATCTACAGATTAGACATGCACTTTCTTCTCAGTTCCCGGATCGATTGGACAATATATCTGAGTATCCGCTTATCGGCATACTTCGCTCACAGGGCCCTGGGGGTTTGATATCTACTTTATATGCACATCTGATACAGGCCAAGGTGTCCACTTTGGACGCCCCGGCCTTGACGCGATGGAGCATAAATATCCCAACTCTCACAGATGAGATGTTTCAAGATATCCTTGAATCTCCTCAACATGTGTCACCTTCAGCTAACAACAAACTGATTCAAACGTATATTCTACACCAATGTTACTTGACACCTTCCCGTCTATACAAAATGGGACGTCTGCCCAACCCCGGATGCCTTAGGTGTCTTTGTCCACAGGCAGACTTTTGGCATATGATTTGGGAATGTCCGATCATACAATGTTTTTGGAAAGGGGTCGTGGATCTCCTGGCGGAAGTTCTGGCTAAACCTATACCATTAACCCCAGAGATATGCCTTTTCGGCGTATTAGATGAAGAAATATGGCAACACCATGTTAGAATCCTTTTGAGGGAGTCTTTATTTTATGCTAGGAAAGCTATCGCACTGCGATGGATGGCTCCGAAACCCCCATCAGTATCTCAGTGGAAGAAACTTGTTAATACTGTTCTTCCTTATAACCAGATTGTGTATAAAGGGAGAGGGTGCCCTCAGAAATTCCATAAGGTGTGGGGAACATGGTGCAATTCTCCGGTAACCCAATATACGGCTCCCTCATTGCGCTCTGCCATTAATTTACTCATGCCGTGAGGGGTGCGAGACACCAGGAGTATCCACGACCTCTCATTTTGGAGTGTATCCTTGTTGTTACCCTTGACTTATTGACTGCATGTTTTGTACATGATAACTGATGTATACAGTATTACGCATGTCCTGATTATATTCTTTCTGTACCGAGTCTACGTTATATGGTCCGGATGGGACAAGGACCTGGCGAGGTGGGATGTGGTGCGTTGAGTGAATTTACATTGAAATTCTCGTTTTTGGTGCGCAACATGTTATGTATTTGTTTTGATTTCTTTTCCTTTGTCTGATACGCAATTTTCAATAAAACGAGTTTAAAAAAAAAAAAAAAAAAAGGGGGCCGGCCAAAAACGGGGCGGGCGGCACGGGGGGGGAAAAAAAAAAAAGGCCAGGAAAGGGAAGAAGATGGGGCAAATTAACAAAAAAATTTTTTATTTTTGGCCCCTTTTTGATACTTTTTTGATATTTTTTTTTTAAATCCCCCGTTATTAAAAACCCCCCCTGGGGTTGGTGTATGTTTATTTTTCTTTATTGGTAATAAATAAAATTATCCCTTGCCCCCGCCCGAAATAAAATAAAATAAATTTAATGTCCCCCCCCCCCTCCCGGGCCCCCTGCGTTTTTTTTTTTTTATACGCCCCCCCCCACCCCTTCCCCCCCGCCCGGCACCGAAGACCTTCATTTGCCCTTTTTGCCTTCTCCTCCCCCCCCCCCACGAGGCGCCGGCGCGCCCCCGGGCGCCGGGGCCCCCGCGGCGAGCGACAAAAAAAAAAAAAAAAAAAAAAAAAAAAAAAAAAAAAAAAAAAAAAAATTAAATGTTGTACCCTACACGGGAAAAAAAAAAAAAAAAAATAATAATTTAGAATATTATAAAAAAAAAAAAAAAAAAAAAAAAAAAAGAAAAAAAAGAAAAAAAGGAAATAAAAAAAAAGAAACAATGCTAATAAAAAAAAAAAAATAAATAAAAAAAAAAAAAAAATTTAATTATTTGAAAATACATGACCAAATTATATCAAGGCTGTCATGAAATACAATAGAGTACAAGAATTCTCATGTAAGAGGGGGCAAAATCTACTAATGTTACAGAGTTGAAAGAGTAGTACATTACACATAGCTTCAATGCAAGTTTTTCCCAGTTAAGTATAACTTATCTAAAATCTACCGCCATAGAAAACCCTGCTATCATTCGGTGGACATAACCTATTGTCCTTTTCTTGACTGTCGCTGAAGCCTGTCCTTGGCCATTGCTCCCAAGATGAGTCCCCAGAAAACCCTCACTATGCTGGTTAGTGCACAGAAGGCATAGTTATATGTAGAATCCAAGGAGGTACATAACAATGTTTCTCTGACACCATTGAGCTAGGTTCACACTATCAGGGGCTCATATACAACGGGGTAGTTTGAAGGTTTAAACTGCCTCCTGGCTGGTCCTGGACGGCACCACTCTCCTTCATGATGATTCAGGATAGCAGTGGCCTGGTAAGCAATGAGCGCTTCCATCAATCATTATGGAAGTGCTCATTACCTATTGTATTATTTCAACAAGGAATGACCTATATTTATTACTTACCGTTTTCCACTTCTGCCCTGTCCCACTTCTGCTTCTGCCTCCAGGGGACGCTGCACATTACTGTATGTCCAGAGGCTGACTAACATCTGGACATCACAACCTAACATTGTTCAGCATCTGGACATAGAATGCAGCAGCAGACTGGAGCGTAAGCAGAGATGGGACTGGGCAGGAGTGGGAATAAGTAAGTAATAAATATCGTCCATTACCTGTTTGAATAATCCAACAGGTAGCGGCTTAATGGGGGAAATATACTAAGTGGGGGCCAATAAAAGGAGAATTATGCAGTGTTTGGGCCGATACATGGATAGTTTACTGTGTAGGAACCAATAAAAGGGGCAATATACTGTGGGGGTCAGTAAGAGGGAAATAATATACTATATGTATGTGTGGGCCAATAATGGGGATGTTAGACTGTGGGAGGTAAATAAATGGCGCAATATGCTGTGCGGGAGCCAATAATGGTGTTGTTATACTATGTGTGGACCAATAAAGGGGGCAATCTACTGTGCGTGGGCCAATGAAAGGGACTTTATATTGTGTGGGGGCCAATGAAAGGGACTTTATACTGTGTGGGGGCCAATAAAGGGAGCATTATATTGTCTGGAGGTCAATAAAGGGGATAAAATACTTGGAGTCAGTAAAGGTACATTATAGTAGGTGGGGGCCAGTAAAGGTGGTGTTATACTCTGTTGGGTCAAGTAAAGGGGGTGTGAGTATGATTCTCCTCCCCTAGTGATACATGACCCCCAATGATGTGCTGACCCCCCGCAATGCCCCACCCCCATGATAAGCCTTACCCTAGCCCCAGAATCGCCCCTCTGGCAAATCCTGCATATGCTTTTTAATTCTGTCCAGGCAGACATAAAGATGCAACAGGGGTTCTGCAACTAGGGTTCTCTTTTTTTGTCAGAACAGAACAAAGACACAGCCGTTGTTAGGGTCTTGCCAAACGAAGCAATACCCAGACACTACTGCAGGGGTCTGGGAGGAAGGACAGAGACAAGTGAGCCCTAATCTCACCCCAGCCACTGTCCCTTCCTATTGCCACAGTTACCCTAAATGGTAAAAGGACAACCTGAAGACAAGCCCTATACTTGGTAAGTGACACACAGAACAGGACAAGACAAACAAACGACAAAAGAGAGGTCAGGAAGCCAAGGGGTAAGTAACAAACGAGCAAAGCAGTACAAAGTCAAAATCCAAGAGAATAGTCAAAGTCAAAGCCAGTGGTCAGAAAATCAGGTAACAAAGTAGTAAGGTATATCACAAGGAGAGCAGGCAAAGACAGAGCAATAACCGGCGACCAAGTGAGGGCTGACAACCTGTTTATAGAAAGTCTGGGCCCAGCCCCAGAGCTGATAGGTACACAGGCTGTCAATCACTCAGGCCAGGAAGAGATTAACTCTATGCAGTCCAGAGAGAAATGTTCCTAATTACATGGGTGTGGCTTTACATAGCAAGAGAACTAGGACCATGTTCAGACTGAGCATCAAGAAGCTTACACAAAGAACCAAATTGAAGACGCCTCCTTCGCCACAGCGTGCGAGCGGAGGGTGGCGCCGAGACCCGAAACGGCAGAGACGTTACAGCCGTGGTTTGTTCTGATGGAATGGTTCCTATGGTAGTTTGTCACATGGGGACAAATTAACTCTTAAAGTGGTATTCCCAGAAACAATCAAATTTACATTTTTAGAGAATTAAAAGTGAAACATTTTTTGTAAATATAAGTATTTTAAAAAAATTTCAGTTTTTAAAGATTTTCTCTATAGTGGTGATAGTCTTTTGTCTTGATCAGTTACCAATGCATTTAACCATGGATACAGGACTCTCTATGGTCTGGGACTTGTCAGAAACCCAGCCATGATTTCCATATTGTAGACAGGTTATCAGACAGGGACACTACATGCATGAGAACATATTCCTCATACAATAATAAATCATGACTGGGTTTCTGACACATGCCAGACCATAGAAAGTTCCTGCATTCATGGTCAAATCCATTTGTTACCTATTAAGACAACAGACTGTCAGCACTATCATAGTTACAGGAAATCTTTAAAACTATGGAAAATTTTTAATTACTTAAATTATGTTTCCCTTTGAATTGTCTGCAAATTTAAACATGGTTATGTTCTTGCAAAACCCCTTTAAACATAATGGAATCTCCTCTAAAAACCTATGGGTCTGTAATGGATCCAAATGAAAAAAATACAGATGATTGAAAAGTATGACCAAATTTGATATGACCAGGCTCTATCCAAATATATTCATCAGCAGAGAAAAGGATGGATCTCTGGAAAGGAAACTAACTTGATGTGTAATATGTAAAATCTGAGGTAAACTGTAAGGTAACATGCACACGGCCATGCTAAAAAAAAAAACTGCTGTGAAAAGTGGATGAAACCGTCCATTTTTAACAGCCATTTTACACGTCCTATGTTTGATGGTCAGTATTCACGTTCATTTTTTTTTTTTTTAAATGTATGTGTGAATACATCCATAGTTTTTCACTCTTAAAAACAGTAGTGTGACGGCTGTTAAAAAGACGGCCATCACATGGACGATTTTTATTGTGCGCAAGTAGTCTAAAGATCTATTCACATTGCTCTTCAATGTGAATATATCCTTAGATCGTCTTCTCTGTCTGAGGAACAAGATATAATTATTTGCCGATCAATATCTTCAAAGGAAGTTTCATTTATACTACAATATAGGCTTATACTATAGTATAGCATCCGGTGGTATAAGTTGTCATAGAAGAGTGTAGAAGGGTGTCATTTTGGCCTCTTGAAGCACTATGGATGAGTTTGAGGTGTTGTATGATATGAGTCAGGAGCGTTCCAGCTCAGATGCTGAAAGTGCAGCGCAAACCAGACACAGTGTGAACAAAGCCTAAACTAAAACCAAAATATATCATGGGTCTAAAAATGAAAATGCAGCTTTGTCCAAACATGGGACAATCAGAGGCGCAACTTGAAGCTTCTGGGCTCCAAAGCAAAATCTGTATTGGGGCCCCTACCTACCCTATGCTATTTATAATAGTGGATTATTTTAGATGACAGGGGAACCTTTAGGGCCCCCACAGGGTTCAGAGCCTGGTAGTGACTGCTACTGCTATACCCCCTATAGCTACACACCTGGGGCCAATGTATGAATATTAATCCTTATCTACATAACTTGATTTTTTTTTCTGAGACTTGGCAAAGCATAGTATCAGCTGGAGACCAAAAGAAAAGAAATTGGAAACCCATCTTGAAGTAGCAAGAATCAGTAGTTTATATACTACCCTAAGCAACAGGCACACAAGAGCTGGCATCATTAACACCGTTCTTTGCAGAGAAGATTAAGCATTCTCATGTATGTTTTGTACAGAAAGTACCTCATTAAATCGTCTCCACATATCCAAATACCTTAACTCACACTGCTTGACACTCATCCCTTTTTCTTATAATGAAAGACAGATTATAGCTAGAGATTTAATAGAAAATGAGGGATGGTTCACTGAATCCTTCAATTACTAAATGTAATACAAAGAACTGTCCAAGGCTTGGCCACTCTGCCAGATTCTGCGAGCAGGTGCGCAGGTAGATAAGCCAATCACAACTGTTTGGTGAAATAGGTCCCAGCCAGGGGCATATCCTATCACATGGAGACCTTACCATGTGTTCCAGAGATGAGTTAAGTAAATAATTGACTGTGGCAGCACAGAATGAAAACAGGAAGGCAAGCAGCTGCTACGGACTGAATTTAATTCAATTACAATGAGAATGGCTGCTATAGACTAGCCCTACAGGCAGGTAGACTTCAAATAGACCTCTAAAATGTTATATGTCTACAGATCAATTTCTGATGGTGAAATCCAAAAATACCCAATTGAGTTTCTTTTTACAGTTCCTTCAAGGAAAATATGAAATTGCAAAAATGCTCTGCATGACAAGACTAGGCAAGTGATCAAGACTCAACCAGCTCAATATTATCACACAGTTTACATCACCCTAGATAATAAAGGAACATTCACTTTATATGATATGAAGGAAAGATATCTAATATGGATTATGCTCCAAATGGAAATCAATTTAATATTTATCAGTGTGCAAAATAAATGAGAATTTCATTGGATATGCAATATAGATAAAGCAGAATTAAACCCAATGCGCTAGTGACCATTGATCTTAAAGGAAATGTCTTATAGCTGTCATTTTAGTTTAATTTTCCAGTTATGACTTCAGAAGAGGAATAATTGGTTTATTCATTTTTGTAGCTATTTATTTCTTAACTATTTTTTGCTGGTTGTAGCCATATTGAAGATAGACACTTCCTCTTGGGACTGGCAGTGCAGCAGAGTATGTGTGCTTTATGGCAGCTTCAATAACAGGAAGTTAATTGACAGAGAAACCTGAATAGACCATTAGTCATCAGGAAGAGCTGGGATACAGCAACCTTCCCCAGAGACCAAGAAATAACAAGGGAGCTGCATACAGAACCTTATCTGTGTATAGTGCTGCCATCCTGCTTTACCTAGTCTACAACAGATCTCTACCTATTGCTGAAGTTGTCTCAGTCTACACTGCAAGAATAATATGTGAACTGCGTAAAATAGGAAATGTAATTTTATTGTATGTACCTTAGTGGCCAGTGTGAAAACTTGCATAATTGCAGGATTTTTTGGCAATTATTTATTTACTTTTTCTAACTGAAGGAAAAACACAGAGGGTAATAGATCTCATTTGTATACTATTTACATTGTAGCTGGAGAAAAGCGGGGACTTGAGGGAAAGGAACAACAGGAAATACACTGCAATACTGTATTTTTTACACCAACAAGTTAGATTCTAAATAAAACATATATAGGTCATGGGTGTAGGATACACAGAAGAAATCTTGGGCATAATGATCACAAACCAGCCTAAAGAGTAAATCCAATTATAAAATAACTTTTCATAATAAACAGTACAAGTGAATAAAAGAAATATATCTTATTGCAGAATTATGTTTCCTTCTCCACCTATTAGACTGTTTTACTCCTCTTTTACTTCACCCAGACTTTTATCTCTACAGATTCAACTGAAATAAACCCTCTGAAAAGTAAACTAGATTCCCTATGTCATATATACACACACCTACAGCTGCAAAGAAGCAAAGTGAACACCAATAAAATTTATTGAAAATAGATTTTTATTAATAAATATATTAATATTTACAGAAAAATGAGACACTTGCATGCAACCGTGCAAAACAGTCAGATGCTATGCACATGGCACTAAAAATAACCAATACAAGATATCCCTGAGTCGAACATGTCAAAATATGCAACAAATATGATCTGTCATACGGAATACCTAAAGCCAACATAGAATAGACTGCACTCCTCCTTCCCTTCACTCACTGGTCTCTCTGTAGAATCTGGCACATTCTGCAAGGTGGTAGAGCCTTATCTTGAAAGATACAGCAGCGTCAAAAGAGCTCCCTGGCTCACAGTATAGTAGAGTTTAGCACTCACAGTTATTTGTGTCTCCTCCTTCCCCTCCCCTCTCTATAGAGTTCTATGTAAAAAGCAAATGTAGAAAGAAGCATATTTCTTTAAAAAGATATTAGTGATTGACAAACCTTGTGAGATTTCTTTTGTGAATATTAGTAAGGTGCACCATGAAGATTAATTTCAGACCAAACTTTTTTTGGTCTGAACCGGAAGTGTGATTATTATAATCTAAAGTTTCCTCAGGACCCAGAGTTTAGCAATCTGAGATCAAGTCTTCACCGCCACATCCTTTGTCGTTTTAGTCTTTTTTCCCAGGTGTCATCAAAGTCTTATGGAGTATGTCATGGCAAAGACTAAGATCGGTGAGCAAGTCTTATTTTTATTTTTACACACCCTCCCTGGCCTCGAGCAAGTCTTATTTTTACACACCCGCCCTGGCCTCGAGCAAGTCTTATTTTTACACACCCGCCCTGGCCTCCAGCAAGTCTTATTTTTACACACCCTCCCTGGCCTCCAGATATTATACTATGGGGACTGAAGAGAGCCCAGAGTATAATAATCAATTTTCCTGGATTCACATCATGTGAATCCCAAAAATGTCAGGTGCAACCCTAACCCGAACTTTTTGTAAAAATCAGAACAAACTGAGTTCATTATAAACTGGTTCACTCTCAATCTCTATAAAATATATTACAACGTTTCTTAAATTCACCTGTACTATTCATATATGAAATTTTGTTCTGTATTGAAGGTACACTAAGAATATCTCCTATGGAGAGAAGGATCTTCATAATTAAAAAATGTGAGCTCTTCCATTATGACCGCATCATCTTGTACTGAATTTGCAAGATTTTTTTTTTATATAGTCTCATAAAGAATACAAACTAATTTAAATAATACAGTATGTCATTTTCTGATGATATTTTCCATTTCATTATAGAAATATAACATAAAATCTCGAATAACTTTTTTCCTTTAAATCTAAGGAGCAATTTTAGAAAAGACAAAAAGTGTTATGTGGTGGTAGGTAAATAATGAATTGAAAAATATAGATTTCTAAATAGTCCATGTAAGTCTCCATCTCAAAGTGTAATCACATATCAAAGGACCTCTCATCTGGTGCCCAAACTAACCTGTGAAGCCTAGGAACCACTTACTTTGGCTTATTTTGCTAAACTTAAGATAAAATAATCAGGAGCGATCACAGACAGCCCCACAGAGGCTAGTTATGTTTATCCAATATATGAGCAGAGCCCTCCCTACTATTAATCCAGTATTAATTGTTAGGAGTCTACAAAGATGAGTTTGTTCCTGGTCTAACTGGCATTGACTTGACTTGTATACTTGGCCATACCTTCTTGTTTGCTACACATCATGATCACTGTCTGTCTACCAATTCCTGCCCTATGTAGCATAAATGCCGCAGCAAAAAACGCTGTATAAAACAAAAAGAGGCAGCGCTAAGCACTAATAGTGTGATACTGTATATTATACAGAACAAATAGAATAATAATCAGTGTATGCTCACCTTATAGGGTGGTGGATACCCACAACCATTTGAATCACCTTTAGAAATCCTATTTGGTGAGGAGGGACCCAAGATAGCAGTTAAACACCAGGAGCCGTAGTGAGGAGAATCCACATGCCAAAAGTCAAACCATCAAAATAGGAGAAGAAACTCCAAGAAAAAGGTGGTAGACAGTGCTGGTGTCATCTAGGAATCTTTTTTTATGGTAGAATACACAACACGTTTCGGAAAGCACAATCCCTTTCTCAAGTGCAAAAACTGCAGTGTTTTGCAGTACCTGCAAAGTGGATAAAATTCTGGCTAATCCCATCCACACATTGCCTTTTTCTAAATTGCAACATGTCAATTATACCTATGGAAACGCTGGCGTTTTCCTTATAGGTATAATAGGGACAGAAAGTCCGCAGAGGAAAACTCTGAGGACTTTCTGTGAAAAGTGTTGTGGAAAAAATGTGATGCGTTTCCGCCATAGTCTTTTCAGCAGCGTTTTTTCGCTGTGGCTCGCTACATGGGACCTTAACCTAAGGGTGAAGAACATATAATCTCTTAGTCTCTGCTCCATGCTTTAGCTCTAGTCAAATCCTCTAACTACCCAATGGGTCCACATCTCCTGTTAGACTTATTACAGATATATGTTGCTTGATCAGCACCGGTTTCTGCCATGATTACTATCTTTAATGTTTTAAGAATACATATGTAGTACTGCAGTTGGTGAAGACTCTAGTTTAGCACAAATTATACAGTGGGGAAAAAAAGTATTTAGTCAGCCACCAATTGTACAAGATTTTTTAGGAATGTATTTGCAAATTATGGTGGAACAAAAGTTCATCTCAATACTTTGTTATATATCCTTTGTTGGCAATGACAGAGGTCAAACGTTTTCTGTAAGTCTTCACAAGGTTGGCACACACTGTTGCTGGTATGTTGGCTCATTCCTCCATGCAGATCTCCTCTAGAGCAGTGATGTTTTGGGGCTGTCGCTGGGCAACACGGACTTTCAACTCCTTCCAAAGGTTTTCTATGGGGTTGAGATCTGAAGACTGGCTAGGCCACTCCAGGACCTTAAAATGTTCTTACGAAGCCACTCCTTCATTGCCCTGGTGGTGTGCTTGGGATTATTGTCATGCTGAAAGACCCAGCCACATTTCATCTTCAATGCCCTTGCTGATGGAAGGAGGTTTGCACTCAAAATCTCATGATACATGGCCCCATTCATTCTTTCATGTACACGGATCAGTCATCCTGGTCCCTTTGCAGAGAAACAGCCCCAAAGCATGATGTTGCCACCCCCATGCTTCACAGTAGGTATGGTGTTCTTTGGATGCAACTCAGCATTCACTCTCCTCCAAACACGACGAGTTGTGTTTCTACCAAACAGTTCTACTTTAGTTTCATCTGACCATATGACATTCTCCCAATACTCTTCTGGAACATCCAAATTCTCTCTAGAAAACTTCAGACAGGCCCGGATGTGTACTGGCTTAAGCAGGGGGATACCTCTGGCACTGCAGGATCTAAATCCCTGGCGGCATACTGTGTTACTGACGGTAGCCTTTGTTAGGTCCTCCTGTGTGGTTCTGGGATTTTTGCTCACCGTTCTTGTGATCATTTTGACCCCACGGGATGAGACCTTGCATGGAGCCCCTGATCGAGGGAGATTATCAGTGGTCTTGTATGTCTTCCATTTTCTAATTATTGCTCCCACAGTTGATTTCTTCACACCAAGCTGCTTGCCTCTTGCAGATTCAGTCTTCCCAGCCTGATGCAGGTCTACAATTTTGTTTCTGGTGTCCTTCCACAGCTCTTTGGTCCTCACCATAGTGGAGTTTGGAGTGTGACTGTTTGAGGTTGTGGACAGGTGTCTTTTATACTGATAACAATGTCAAACAGGTGCCATTACTACAGGTAATGAGTGGAGGACAGAGGAGCATCTTAAAGAAGCAGTTACAGGTCTGTGAGAGCCAGAAATCTTGCTTGTTTGTAGGTGAATAAATACTTATTTTCCACCATAATTTGCAAATAAATTCTTAAAAAATCAGACAATGTGATTTTCTAGATATGTTTTCTCATTTAGTCTCTCATAATTGAGGTCTCCCTATGATATCAATTACAGGCCGGCCTCATCTTTATAAGTGCGAGAACTTGCACAATTGGTGGCTGACTAAATACTTTTTTTTCCCCACTGTATATTTAAGTTATGCTTAGTGATACATAGGTCAGTGCTTGGTATATTTTGTATTTCCATTTAAAATGGTCAGTGTTCAATAAAATTTTATACAGCAACCTTTTCCAGGGTTGATCATACTACAACACTACAGTACAGATCAAAAGTTTGGACACACTTTCTCATTCCAAGAGTTTTCTGTATTTTCATGACTATAAAAATTGCAGATTCACACTGAAGGCATCAAAACTATGAATTAACACATGTGGAATTATATACTTAACAAAAAAGTGTGAAAGAACTGAAAATATGTCTTATATTCTAGGTTCTTCAAAGTAGCCACCTTTTGCTTTGATTACTGCTTTGCACACTCTTGGCATTCTCTTGATGAGCTTCAAGAGGTAGTCACCTGAAATGGTTTTCACTTCACAGGTGTGCCCTGTCAGCTTTAATAAGTGGGATTTCTTGCCTTATAAATGGGGTTGGGACCATCAGTTGTGTTGTTCAGAAGTCAGGTGGATACACAGCTGATAGTCCTACTGAATGGAGTGTTAGAATTTGTATTATGGCAAGAAAAAAAAGCAGCTAAGTAAAGAAAAACGAGTGGCCATCATTACTTTAAGAAATGAAGGTCAGTCAGTCCAAAAAATTGGGAAAACTTTGAAAGTGTCCCCAAGTCCAGTGGCCAAAACCATCAAGCGCTACGAAGAAACTGGCTCACATGAGGACCGCCCCAGGAAAGGAAGACCAAGAGTCACCTCTGTTGCGGAGGATAAGTTCATCCGAGTCACCAGCCTCAGAAATCGCAGGTTAACAGCAGCTCAGATTAGAGACCAGGTCAATGCCACACAGAGTTCTAGCAGCAGACACATCTCTACAACAACTGTTAAGAGGAGACTGTGTGCAGCAGGCCTTCATGGTAAAATAGCTGCTAGGAAACCACTGCTAAGGACAGGCAACAAGCAGAAGAGATTTGTTTGGGCTAAAGAACACAAGGAATGGACATTAGACCTGTGGAAATCTGTGCTTTGGTCTGATGAGTCCAAATTTGAGATCTTTGGTTCAAACCACCGTGTCTTTGTGCGACGCAGAAAAGGTGAACGAATGGACTCTACATGCCTGGTTCCCACCGTGAAGCACGGAGGAGGAGGTGTGATGGTGTGGGGGTTCTTTGCTGGTGACACTGTTGGGGATTTATTCAAAATTGAAGGAATACTGAACCAGCATGGTTACCACAGCATCTTGCAGTGGCATGCTATTCCATCCGGTTTGCATTTAGTTGGACCATCATTTATTTTTCAACAGGACAATGACCCCAAACACACCTCCAGACTGTGTAAGGGCTATTTGACGTAGAAGGAAAGTGATGGGGTGCTACGCCAGATGACCTGGCCTCCACAGTCACCAGACCTGAACCCAATCGAGATGGTTTGGAGTGAGCTGGACCGCAGAGTGAAGGCAAAAGGGCCAACAAGTGCTAAGCATCTCTGGGAACTCCTTCAAGACTGTTGGAAGACCATTTCAGGTGACTACCTCTTGAAGCTCATCAAGAGAATGCCAAGAGTGTGCAAACCAGTAATCAAAGCAAAAGGTGGTTACTTTGAAGAACCTAGAATATAAGACATATTTTCAGTTGTTTCACACTTTTTTGTTAAGTATATAATTCCACATGTGTTAATTCATAGTTTTGATGCCTTCAGTGTGAATCTACAATTTTTATAGTCATGAAAATACAGAAAACTTTTGGAATGAGAAGGTGTGTCCAAATTTTTGGTCTGTACTGTACATTTATGCATCGTTTCACAAGCATTACTATAAACCACTGCCTTCTAAAGTACACAGTACTTCGCAAACAATAATCCTCTAGGAGAGTGGCCAGAAGTAAATGACTGAAATTGTAGAGCGTAGCTATAGATAGATGGGAACTATGCTCACTCAACATTGCTCAAAAATTTATCGAGAAACGGCAGGAACAGATACTGACGTTTTTCTGGAATTTCATTTAAAGAAGAATGTTTAAACATCATCAGTAAATTCTGTCTAGATTTTATTGTTACAAAGTTGTTATAGCACCCCCATGTGTTCTTTTGTTTCCATCTTACAATGTCCACTAGTTTTTTGTTCTATTGTTGCAGATTTTCATTGAGTTGTCAGTGTAGGACAGTCAGTGGACTGCAGTCTAATTTTTGTTTGGTCTAGTGTAAGGTCTTAATTTTTGTGGTCTGGTCTTAGGTCTAAAAGATTAACTAAATGTTACCATATCAGTATTATTTTTTTTTCCAAGATGGCGCCGCTGGAGTGGCTGCCTGTCACAGTAGCTCTGAGACTCTCTCTCTTATTTTTCTTTCTTTGTCTCGTTTTTTTACCTCCCTACTTAAGGACTTTGCACTATGAAGAAACACACAAAGACTTGGACCCTTGTGATACTTTTTTTTTGTTTTTATCTGTCGTTTTGTTCTGCTTGAAATGGAAACTTTTGTCTCTGCAGACAATCCCTTTGTCTATACAAGAGAGAAACTTTTGCAGCTGAGAGACACAGCAGGATTGCATACCATCTGGCCACACATCCCCCGCAAGCTTTGGAGAAAGAAAAAGCGGGTGAGGGGCTGCAGAGCTGGTACTCTTCAGAGGATTAAAAAGAGGCATTACCGACCAGCTCTTCCCTCCATCATTATGGGCAATGTGAGATCTCTTGCAAACAAGACGGATGAACTAACAGCGCTCACCAGGCATCATCAGGAGTTTCGGGTGTGTAGCATGATGCTACTTACAGAGACTTGGCTCACTGAAGTTACTCCTGACCCTCTGGTCTCCTTGGATGGTTTTAAAGTCCTTCGGGCAGACAGGACAAGGGAGAGCGGTAACAGGAAAGGAGGAGGGCTGGCAATGTTTGTGAATAATAGATGGTGTAATCCTAGGCACGTTGTGATTAAGGAGCAAACTTGCTGTGAGGACATTGAACTATTAGCTGTGAGCATGAGACCTTTCTACCTACCAAGGGAACTATCGCATGTCATCGTGATAGCTGCATATGTCCCCCCCTCTGCGAAAGCTGACACTGCCTGCGAGGTCCTACAAGCCACGCTGAGCCTTTTACAGTTAAAACATCCCCAGGCCCTCTTTCTTCTGTCGGGTGATTTCAACCATGCCTCTCCATCATCCACACTGCCCAGTTTCACACAGTATGTAACCTGCCACCCAAGAGACAACAAAACACTGGACTTGTTCTTTGCCAACGCGAGGGAGGCATATAACTCATCAGCCCTACCGCCCCTGTGGAGATCGAATCACAACCTAGTACATCTCCGACCTGTGTACAAGCCACTTGTACGTAGAGAACCAGCTGTCACCCGCACAGTGAGGATATGGTCCGAGGAGAGTGATGAGGCTCTGAGGGATTGTTTTGACACAACCGCATGGGAAGTTCTGCAGGATTCTTATGGAGAAGATATAGAAGGACTCACACACTGCATAACGGACTACATTAATTTTTGTGTGGACAACACAGTACCCACAAAAGTGGTGAGGTGCTTCTCCAATAACAAACCATGGATTAACTCTGATATAAAAAGACTACTTAAGGAGAAAAAGATGGCATTTAGGACAAGAGATAAGGAGGGGTTGAGGGAAGTACAAAAGGAGCTGAGGCATCAAATCAGGCAGGGAAAAGCCAGTTATAAAGAAAAAATGGAAAAGCAAATGGAAAGAAAAGACATAAGGGGGGCCTGGGAGGGGCTTAAGTCAATTTCGGGTCATAAACAGTCTGTCTGCCAGATTGAGGCAGATGTTAATTGGCTTAATGAACTAAACCTATTCTTCAACAGATTTGATCACACACCAGCTCCTCCCACCCCAGTATGTCCTTCAGCTCCCCCCACCACAATGACTTCACCCCATGCGGACACTTCCCAACAGACCAGTAAATCCAGAAATCCGTCTTTATCTGACCACAGTCTGACCTTCACACGGGCCCAGGTGAGGAAGGAGATGAAAAAGATCAAGGCGAGGAAAGCCGCAGGGCCAGATGACATCAGTGCAAGGCTAATTAAGACTTGCGGGGACCAGCTGTGTGGTATAATTACATATATGTATAATATGAGCCTGAGGCAGGAAATAGTCCCTGAATTATGGAAAACTTCTTGTGTGGTACCAGTTTCAAAGAAACCCCACCCTATGGACCTCAATGACTACAGACCTGTAGCACTGACATCCCACCTGATGAAGATCTTAGAGAGATTGGTTCTCACACATCTCCGCCCTCTAGTGAGCCCCGCTATGGACCCCCTCCAGTTTGCTTATCGGCCGGGCATTGGGGTAGATGATGCCATCATCCATCTTCTGCACTGGGCTCTGTCTCACCTGGAGAAACCAGGGAACACAGTGAGAATAATGTTCTTTGATTTCTCCAGTGCTTTTAACACCATACAGCCCAGGTTATTGAGGGACAAGCTGGGCCTTGCTGGAGTGGACCACCACCTCTCCAACTGGATCCTAGACTACCTCACAAATCGACCTCAATACGTGAGAGCCCAAGACTGTGTGTCAGGTACCGTGATCTGTAATACGGGGGCACCTCTGGGTACGGTTCTCGCCCTTTCCTCTTCACACTGTACACTGCAGATTTTAGGTGCAACTCATCCAGCTGCTACCTACAGAAGTATTCTGACGACTCTGCAATAGTAGGCCTCATCACAGACGATGATGACAGGGAGCACAGAGAACTGAATCAGGATTTTGTGGACTGGTGCCACCGGAACCACCTGAAGATTAACGCGGGGAAGACCAAGATGATGGTGGTGGACTTCCGTAAAGGCAGAAGCCCTCCTAAACCAATGGACATCCTGAGGACGGGCATCGAGATTGTGAACACCTATAAGTACCTGGGTTTGCTCCTTAATAATAAGCTGGATTGGGCAGATCATATGGAGGCCCTGTACAGGAAGGGCCACAGCAGGCTTTACCTGCTTAGGAAGCTGAGAGCCTTTGGAATCCGGGGGGGCACTTCTTAGAACTTTCTTCAACTCGGTAGTGGCATCAGCCATCTTCTTTGGAGTGGCCTGCTGAGGCAGCAGTATATCAACCAGGGACAGAAATAAACTTGACAAGCTGATTAGAAAGGCCAGCTCTGTCCTGGGGAGCCCACTGGACCCAGTGCAGGTGGTGGGTGACAAAAGGATACTGTCCGTGGTGAGCGCCATGCAGAAGAAGAAGTCCCATCCCATGCATGAGACTGTGATCGCGCTGAGCAGTACTGTCAGTGACCGACTGCTCCACCCTAGGTGTGAGAAGGAGCGCTATCGGAAGTCTTTCCTCCCCCACCGCGGTTAGGCTGTACAACCAACACCGACCTAAGCGGAGATCATTACACACAGAGAACTGAAATATCTCTCTGCCCGTTAAATCCCCCCCCCCCCCGCTACTTCCTATCTGTCTGTCGGCTATCAAAGTAATGCCTCTTACATTGGAACATTCCTGTACATGTTGTATTTGTATTTGTATCTGCTTATCTTTGCTGCTGTAACACACTGAATTTCCCCATTGTGGGACTATTAAAGGACTATTATTATTATTATTATTATTATTAAACTGTGGGTTATATCCCTAAACTCAGGGGTGAACATAGAAAAAGTCAGAATTGGCCATCCCTTCTAAACAAAAAAATAAAAAAAAAAATCAGCGACATTTTCTTCCACAGCCTGCCTTTTTTCACTATATAATGACCTACTGCCACTTTTTCACTAAAGGCCCCATAGCAATTGTCTACCCTGCCTGCATGTTAGGTACATCACTGCCTAAATTTGCAAGGGTAGGTACCAATTGGTGGTGCATGCTGCTAGGTCTTTCCTGACATGGCTTGATTTTTCAGTTTACAGATATTTTATAGCAAGTCATAGAAAAAGGGCATCGTAATAAAGCTGTGTCCCTAGTATTGGGTCCAAACATCAGTTGATCCCTATATATTTAGACCCTTAAATGACTGTATCTTATTTCATGTAACCTCACGTTTATGCACTTTCCGCACTATCCCATACGACACCAGTACGCTTTTAATTAGTTTACTAATAAAGGTTAATTTTTATTGTTATCTGGTTTGCCCATACTTACGTAACTTTATGAAGCTCTCTCCCGTATCAGACATAAACAACATGCTAAAATATTAATATTAAACCACATTCTGAATTGCAAACAGTCTCAGCATAACAATAGAAAATAATATTTTCAATGATCTTTGTCAGTAGATATAAAGTGTTGTAATAATAATGTCTCAGTAAGAACAATTATAAAGCATGCCGTTTTATGATCCATGGACAATTTCCTATGGGACACTTTGCACTCATACAGTTTTTACATAAATGGATTACTTCCAATGGATCGTATTAATGACAAGAGATATTTTGTTACCAGGTCTCGCTAGACCCCAGCACATACTGCTGAGATTCACCAGCCTGGCTCTATAGTATCCCAGGAAATGCATTTCAGATATTGGCATCTATAGTGTTTTCTGTCATGAGAAAGGATTAGAGCTGCTTAGCAAATGTATTCCTCTGATTCCCTTTGTCAAGAAAGATATTGTATACTTTCCATTCTGGTGCTGAGTGATATTATTTCCTTGACACGCTCCTCTCTCCCATGCTGAGCTGCAGCAGGTGCATAGGAAAAGCCTGATCTCTGTTTTTCGTCTTGACAGTAAAAACTAATATGTGACTCACTTTATGCCCTGTTCAGCTTCCTGGAGATAAGTCTGGGAGATTCAGTGACCCAATTATGAAAACAACCAACTTTCAGCAGTGCATTGCAGCACGCACAGTAGAGCACTCTCCTGACAGAAGGCTACAGAGAATACTGTTATCTGCAGGAGGTAGAGCTGAGACCACAGTGCTAGGATTAGAAATCTGCCTGTTTAAAAGGAGCTTATTACGGCAGAATAGCTACAGAGATGAATGAATGTCAGCAACAGCTATAAGATCTCAACCTTATTTTTTCCTTCTTTATTTTACAGGTACTAAAAAGAAAAGCTTTACCTCTGTACAGAGCTAATACCCCAACAAATGGTCTTGACGCCTTGTGTCCCCCCCCCCGTTGATGAATGCATTTAGTTATTTTGCAAAGAAAAGCACAAAAATCAAACAATTGCTGACCTGTAGCGCTAGCACTAAAGCCATTGAATTCCACAATTTTCCAACCCACGGACTTTATTTTGCAAACTCTATACTTAGAGCTATTTATGTGACCTGCTCATAATGTAACAGCATTTTCTGCTTGCAACCTATACTCCAGTTTACTTACACTCTCACTGATTCATTTCCATTATCCTCTGTGTCCCTATAGGGAAATGTGGTCTAAATGATGTACTTATTACAAATAACATTAGCTTTCTTTTAAGACCCGAGAGATACATTGGACGGATTTAGTGAGAAATGCAGACACCACTAAAGCCAAAAATGTGTGTGTGGTAGAAGATCTGTATATGAACAGCAGCTGTAAGGGAATAAGCAGTCTACATGTAGTCAATAAGCAGTAAACATGCAGGAAAGGATTATAACATAGCAGGTATAAATCAATGTCATTATTTCTCATTCAGACTTCATGGTTTGTTCCATAAAGTCAGTTATAAATAAAATTACAATAGGCATAAAAATTACAGATAACAGATGTGCTCCACTTAACTGCAAAGAGCCCTATTCATAAATCCCATTAGGTAGTCAGGACATCATAGCAGGGTTGCCCTGTCAAGGAAAGCCCTCTATTGTTCAGAATGTAGTACCAATACAAGTTTGACTACCACTCTGGAGTATCAATGCAGGTATGCATTACATGGTCGCCTACAATTTGAATGGGTGCTATGTATCATTCCTGCAGCAGGGAAATGGTCTCATTTAGAGAAGAGTTTGTGCAGGAGGCCTTTAATGTTACAATTTAGATAAAGGGGTTTTCCGAGATGTACTTTTTTCTCTATTTAGCCATAGTATTAATTAATAATAAGAGGACTTTGCAAATACTTGTATATAAAACAATTCCCTTCATATCTACCTACCGCAGCTGCTGACCTGAGCGCCCCTGCATGTAAAAATTGTAGGGATGCTCAGTCTGTACTTGGCCTCCCTTCTCACATTTGCTGTGGAATGTATGGGACACCATTGCATTGTACAGAAAGGGTATGCAGTACATTGTACATAAAATGAAATGGGGACTTGTACTGTATGGACTTGTGTGCTGCAGCGCTCTTTAGATGCAGTGGTGCTGTGGGTAGGGATAGAAAGATTTTCTTAAAGCACAAGGTAGTTTTATTCTTAAAGTGAGTCTGTCACCAGTGTGAAGTGTATTAATCCAGCAAAACAGATAGGCCAGGCTTAACTGAATGTAACAACTTTTTCCCCATGAATATTCAGTCCTCCATTGACGAGATATTTATTTCACAATGTGCAAGTGAGCAGTCTGCAGCTAAACGTTACTCTCCTCCATACTCTAATAGGCCTGTCTTCACTCTCCCTACTTCTACTGACAGGGCTAGGGAACTATACTGAAATCTTGAATGGCTCTGTGGTGTTCTCAAGTTTGCATCAATGTACTAGAGTAGTGTGGGGCATAGCAGTTTGGAGCAATGTAACTGCCCTCGATGCTCCAGACTGCTCATTTGCATATTCTAAAATAAATGAATATATCAGGAAGGGAGGTGTGATTTTTTAAGGGGGAGGAGAGTGAGCAGGGCGCAGCATGCAAACAATGTTGGGAGCTATATACTTTTGTAAACAGCTGATCTCTGAGGGTCCCATCAGTCAAACGACCACTGATCTAAAATTCATGGCCTATCTTAATGATAGGACATCAGTTTTAAAAAGGTAGAAAACCCCTTTAATACTGAGTATGGCTAAACACCTGTCATATCTAAGGAGGCTCATCAGAAATTTTTGGAGACATTATTATTATGTTATATTTGACATTACAACCTATGAACTGGGAGAGAAGCCATTACTCAAAAAGCTTTGAATATCTGGAGGTAACTTACCCTCTGACAGCATGGAGGAGTCGTAGAGAAGGGTAGGCTGTGTGCACGTTGATGTGATGTTTTATAATAAGATCATTAACCCATTCCACTCGCTCTTCTCCTCCTTTAGCCATGAATGCTGGAATCCACAGGATGCTTTCGTTCAAGCTTTTCAGACGCTGCAAAAATTTATCCTTCCAGGTGTCATTAACTAAGTCCTCAAATGCACGTTGTACCACTGAAGGGTTCATTGTTACCAAATGTGTCTTCATGCCAACATCTCTTGCATATTCTTCAACTGGGGCCAAATTACATCTACAAAAGGAATTGCAAATAGTTATTAAATACACCAAAACAATACAAACCTTAAAGCCACTGGCTCAGATATAGCTATATAGATATAGATATATAGAAAGATATTTGCTGTGTACTGTAATTCAGCCTGGCTCCATTGTTTGTGCTTTCATGTAATTATCTAAGCAAATTATATGTAATAGATTACCTATAGTTCTAAGTAAAGCCACAAATATAACATGGCAAGACACTTTTATGTTTTTAAGTCTGGTCATGCTAATAAATACTGTTCTTTAACGTCCACTGTGTTAAATACCTGTTGAAAACCTTTCAATACTGGTTAGGACTTCTAAATCGCAATTGCAGTCTACCACCGATACTGTACAATACTGAATTGTAGCATTGTAATTGGTGCAAACATAACAAATACCTACAAACAACATGTACTGTACTGCTGTGAGTTGTATAACCTTTGAATGCATGGAAAAACTGGATATCCACAGATATAGGTTATAGTAATGCAGTCTTCTTGATTCAGTACTTTTCAAAAAGAACCTGTCACCTCTTCATACATGTTTGTTTTAGTAAGCACTTGGATTCTTCATGACAATAACAATAAAACAATATGTTAATGACAATGACACTTTTAGCTGTGTTATCCCATTTCTCAGTTGTTCCTTCTAGAAATGAGTAAAGTGATAACTGGATGTCGCCATTCCCCATATGGATGTGCCTTTACTGGCGGCAGTGTCTCTATATTAGGACAAACCACCAATTGGTAACAGTTAGTTGTCAATCAATTCATAAATGTTGTACTGGGGTGTAAGAAAAAGTATCAAGAATTGTTTGGAAAACAAATACAGTCATTTACTAAAACAGCTGCCCGATCTTTCATTATATACTATACATACTCTGAATAATGGTTAGAATGGCCCGGGGATACCTTAATGGCTCCAGGTTCTGACATAATAATAGGCTTCAAAGTTCCAGGACAAGAAAACCCCATTTGATTTAGGCGACTATCACAATTAATTCTTATAGGTTGATTCAGAAATAATTTATCAAAGATATGGCCAGTGTAGCAGTCCACATATATATTCTACTCAAGATGACAATCTTTGTAGCAGCTATCTTCTATTTCACTACTGAATGTTGGCATAAAGCGTACTTGCCCAACTTATTTCCAGTGTTATCAAACTTCTCTTACCACAACTTCCTAATCCAGAACCGGTGGAATTATTATTATTATTATGAACAGATGCAGACAAAGCTATTGACTGGGCAGACTGGATGTATCTGCACTCACATTACAGCACTATAATCTTACCCTTCTCCACAGATTAGAGGCAATGGCTGCTTGTTCTTGTCATGGGCAGCAGATTGTGGACCCGTTGTGCCACCTAAGCGGTATGGCTTTGGGCTACTCCTTAGGGTGTTATCTAAGTGGTTCCCTGGTTTTTAACCTTTAACCCCTATACAGGGATGTTGTCTTTGCTTCAAGGGATCACACGGTTGCTACCTCTAGGAGTAGTCAGGTATAGATGGGTGGCAGATGACCCAAAGGCCAGAGGAGTACCTGAGGGTCAGGAAAAAGCATGGGCTGAACCAGAAGCAGCAACAGGAGAGTCAGGAACTGCACTGTGTGAACTGGAGGCAAGCAGGCATTTGAGTATGCTGGAAGAGATGGTACAGAGCATCGGTATTACAGTCCTCTTGCTTTGCCCCCTTTTGAGCTTCCTCTTTGTTCTCATAATTGAAATTTTGATACAACATGGCAGTATACTTAATGTGTTGATGTTCACCCATTTTCAAGTAGAATACTGTATGCCTGACAAGAAGGAATAGTTGGCTGTATGCCCCAATTTTTACTTGAAACAACAAAAGTATATGTTTTAAGTGTTCACTCAGGCAGGTTTCATACTTTATTAATTTATTAATTGTCAGTCCAAAACCGCTCAGAACATCTGTTTAGCCTTTCTTCCAATTTAACTTTATATGCACAAGAAGCATTTTCCTGGGGATACAGCAATTCTACCTGCTACATGCTGGTCTCAATTCACATATGTACATATTTGGAACTCATTGGGATGAATGAATACAATTGGTTATCTCAATCATATACCTGCAAAACCTGGCCATTCTAATGTAGAGTTCTGCAAACAAGTCTTACCAGGATCTTTTTGGCCAGAGTCAAGATTTGATAGTGTGACATCTTTGTAATAATTCAAAGCCTGTTCTTGACACCAAGTAAATAATTTTCAAGTCCTCTACCCTTCTGTTTCATGCATCTTATGATGTAATTTTCAATGCCTAAAGCTTCCAGACATAATGACTTGTCCAAAGTCACAAGGAGGTGACACAAAGATCAAACCAGGCTCGCCTACTCGGTTATTAATCAAACGTGCCGTTCTCTCCTCACATCAATGCAAATAGAGTGTTATTTGAATTCAGATTTCCTTTAATAGGGAACTTTGAAATCACAATGCTAATGCCTCCAGACTTTGAAGATGGTCTCTCCGTGCTGCAGCGGTTCATTGGCTTTGTACTCCATAAGACTATCAACTCTCTAATCTTCTATTCGGTTCTGTATACCTGTTGAGCTCAAAGATACTGAGCGGCTAGTATCAGCTGGTGAGCGAGAGCACACTCAACACCATAGACATTCCTAAAAACCTTCATATATTTCATATGAAAATAAAGCCAATGAAAGAGTTAAAACATGCCTCTTAATTTGTATATTTAAATAAATAAATCTAATTGGTATGTAATTTAATAGTAATGCTTCTTCTGACTTCAGTATACTATACTGTCTGGATTCTAGAATATGGGCTGACTCAATAGATATATTGTGCTAAGTGGTACTCCAAATACAACCAATACCAACCCTATATCATCCATATGATTTACTATGGTATTTGCAGTTAGTTTAGCATAATATATACCATCTGCTGACATGGTGGATTGTTCAGAGCAATGTTTTGCCCAATGTGCAACTTAAAGTTGTTTTCCCACAATAGACATTTAGACAATGTCAATGTTTGGACAATAGACAATGTTTGATAGATGAGGGTCCCACCTTTAGGACTCCCACCTATCTCTAAAATGAGCCCTTCCAGCCTTCATGCCCTGGTACTTACCCGACTGCAACCTTGGTGAGAAGACTTTCAGCTAAGGTCGGGCTTTAGGGAAAAAGCATAGCTCTGAGTTATGTTGTTCCCATAACTCCCACAGAATGGAAGTTGCAGAAACAATATAGCTCACTGTTCTTTGCTGTTTATGTAACTCCCATTCTTTTTTAAGGAAGTTACAGTAACAATGCAGCTCAGAGCTACACTGTTTCTGTAAAGCCCGACCATATCTGAAAATCCTCTTAACAAAATTGTGGGCGGTAAGTAGTGCGGCATGAAGGCTGGGGGGCCATATGCAACTATTTTTCTAATGTTCTGTTTCTTGGTGATCCTGCATTGCATGATATGCCTTTGCTGTGTAAGTTATTACCTCAAACAAGCCAGGTAAATACAGTACTAGTTTATGTAATGATAACACTATCTAAGCTTCTACTTGGTCTCTATTGTTCATTATTATTGTGCTAACCTTCAGAAATCAATTGTCTTGTCATAATGGTGTCATAGGTCTTGTTTTTACAGGAGCCATTGGAAGGAGGTGAAGGTTAAGCATCTTAGTTAAGGAACCATAAATGTGGAATTGTAAATGGCCATACATAATGTCCCTGGCCAAGGAAGTTTAGAATCGGCGTTTATTCTATGTATGGATATGCTGTATAATCTTGGTGATGCAATATATATATATAATATGGCGTTGCAGTTCCAATTGACTTAAGTTATGCCTTACCACAATCAAGATTAGTAAAGCTTTGGTTCTGGTATTAAATAACTTCTGGTGGTTTTTCCTTTTGACCCGACTACACTATAGTGCCAGGCCTATGCGAGGAGTGTAGTCAGCAGATCTAGAGCTGGCTGGGATATTGCAGCAACATGGAGGTGTTACACCATGATGGGTATCAATCAATTACGATAATTTTAATAATAGATTGTAACTGAAGGATTCTGAAGGATGTGGAGAGAAAAGAAACAGCATATATTCATGGTGTCACCAGTATTTTTTATGTAATCTTATGTTGTAAGGTATTGATTTATTTTGTCTTAAGCACTGTTCACACTGCCATCAGAGACTATGATTGGAGAATCTGTCAGCAGTTCTGTCACATTTGACAGCATGAATATTTCAGCATACAGTGATATTCTTACTGTCAAAACAGAGGACACCGCAACTAAAACCCGATGGACCCTATTAGAATTCAAAATGGATTTCCAGCCTCTGCTGGGATCCATCATACAGAAGCCACAATGTAGATGTGAACATAACCTTAGGCTCTGTTCACATTAGCGTCATGACTTCCTTTCGTAAGAAAGACATACCGATTTTGACAGATATGTTTTCAAGTGGATCCTAATAAGGACAGATTCAGTTGACTTATAAGGTGTCTGCTGGGTTTTGGTTTTTAAGGGTAAGAACAATGCTGCAGACTAAACAATTGTTATGGTCAAAAACGCAACAGAATTGAAACCAGAATATGACTTCTGTTTTGTTATACAGTAACTATTACCATTCAGCTCCTCTATGGAAGGAAAATGTGCATGTGTGTGACTCCAGACACTCAATGATCCTGCTCCACAGTGGGATAGTATTATGAGAAGATAAGTCACAAAGACAGTGAGAGAGCAGGTACTTTGGATCATCACTGCATAGTGTCATTTGTCCACTATGTTTTTCTATATAGGCCTATGGTGGTCAACTCAACACATTATGGGGGCCTAAATGTAGCCCTTGACTTCATCATAGAGACGAACATGTCAGTCAGCCAGAGCTGGGATAAGGACTAGGCCTATTCAAACATGCAACTGCAATGAGGGCATCAAACACTGTAAATACAGCCATATACACAAGCCAATAAGTTTAGATTCACACATGCACCTCTACTCAGTCAATAACTTGGGCAAGGCAATGAATCTGCAAGACAACAAGTACATGACCACACAGCAGGCACATGAGGGCCGGCAGTTGGGCATCGCTGACCTAGAAAATTGTGTTTCTTGGCCACATGCCGTCTGCGTGAAATCTGCTTTGAAAATACAATGGAGCGGAAGCACCAAGTACTACGACATATGAACAAAGTGATCATATAGCGTTTCAATCCAATAATGATCTCAGTTCCCTGACAGTTTTCTATAAGATGAACACACTGCAGCCCATGAAGACCAATTTTTAACTGCTACAGTTATATTTTATGGCATTTGCCGACAGTTTGACTCACAAACCCGTCGTTTAATGCCAAAACAATGATGCAAGTTTCCAGCAAATACGCTTCTTCACAAAAACAACTCTCTATCCAAGATCTAGCAGTAAAGAAGTGCCCGTGCCAAGGCTGCTGATGAAAAGTAATATGACTTAATTAGCACTTAGTGGATTAGTGTACAAATATTGAGTAGCGTTCATCCTTCATCTTCCCAGGACACAAATAGTTATATTATCTCCTAGAATACAGTCATCAATTTTCCTGCTCTTCTAAGTATGTTTCCTCTAGGACGGTGAGCACCAATAAACCCACCTACGTATTTGGTATCAGGCTCGAAATATGAAATATTAATACTAATTACAATTTTAATTAAAAAAACTGTTATGAGGGCGCCCAAGATTATGAAGAGCTATTATAGAAATGTAGATGTAGAAAAGGACAAATCTTTGGGGGATACAGGTTTTGCTGAGGTTTCAGAAACAGATTATTAGTTCATTAATGGGTTCTCCAGCATAGGTAAATAAGACACATAGATACATTTAACATGATATGATAGAGGGAAAGAAGCTGAGCTCTGTAAGATATATATGCACACACATTATAAATATACAGTATATAGAAAATTTGGGGCATATTAAGGATTTCTGAGTAGAAATCACAGTAAAACAACAAATACCTCAAAAACATATGCATATGATATAACTCCTTGTACCAGAATTATATAAACAAAAAACACTTACCGAGAGCCCAAAAGATTTTATATAATATGAAAAATAATAATTTATTAATGTATCATATAATACAAAAAATCATAGAAAATGTGAACAATTGCAACAACACAACCACAGGCTGTGCAGGAGGATGTAACATACATAAACCCCCCACAGAAATAGCCCCTGAAGACACAAGAAGGAATATAAAAACAGGAAAAACACCACACTAATAATGAGAAATAAAGTAACCCGGATTATACCAGTTATAACAAACCTGTGCTATAATAATATGATAATACACAAAGGGAGCAGGAAATAAGAGCTACTAATAGTATCTAAAGTAAACCAAAGGGACCCAATATTATGTATACATAGCAAGTCACACGGCTAATAGACCCACAAGCTTAATAGTAAAAAGTAATGGCCATAGCAAAAATGTCAGCTGACTATAGTTAATACATGTAGCAGATCATGAGTGTCTATAGATAATGGTAGCTAGTAAATACAAGGTAGAAACAGGTGCCCCATACAGTGGAGAACGTCATCCAACTTACCCACAGACATAGTATGCAAAATGTGGATGTAACACTTTGGCTTTACAATTTAGCATGTGGGTCTATTAGCTGTGTGACTTGCTATGTATACATAATATTGGGTCCCTGTGGTACACTTTAGATACTATTAGTAGCTCTTATTTCCTGCTCCATTTGTGTATTATCATTCATATTATAGCACAGGTTTGTTATAGCCGGTATAATCTGGGATACTTTATTTCTGATTATTAGTGTGGTGTTTTCCCTGTTTGTATATCCCTTCTTGTGTCTCCAGGGGCTGTTTCTGTGGGGGGTTTATGTATCCTCCTGCACAGCTTAAGGTTGTGTTGTAATTGTTCACCTTTTCTATGAATTTTTGTATTATGTGATGCATTAATAAATTATTATTTTTTCATATTGTATAAAATAGTTTTGGCTCCTGGTGAGTGTTTGTTGTTTATAGAGATCACAGTAAATCCTGACATGACTCTTTGGACAGACAGTGGGAGTCCTGCTTACCCCGCCACCCACAGTGAGTGCAAGCCTTCTGTATACACAATGATACGGGGAGAGCTGTCCATCACTGTATCAGGGTGGGCTAAATAGAACTCTCACTGTCTCATCTAGGAGTTTTGTCAGGATTTACAGTTTTTGACTCCTGTTTCAAATTATATAAATCTATATATCACAGAGATCAGCTTTTCTCCCTCTATTATATCCTAGTATCAGATACGGCAACAGAAATAACCTGACAGTCGTGCTTCTGCAGTGTACAAGAGATGCTCTATCCTTGTAAATATACTGCCTGTTTCCATTTAGTCTCTAATTACTAATCTTAGGGATTGGGATAACTGGAAATAAGGAAGGGATTGTGGTAAGGTCAATATGTACCTGCATCAATAACTAGGGATAGTCCTTTTTAAATGTAGAGGATCATATACTACATATGTACAGTATGCGATATATTTGATTAAATCTTGAATTCTTTCAAGTTAGGATCTTCTTTTCTCAAGGACATTTGTTAATTATCCTTATAATATGATTTATTGTCTTCTTGCATCACAACATTTAATTCTGCTCCATTAATTTTATTCCATAAGACTTCAGTTATTCTCTTATTGTCTCTCTCACTCTTACGTATATACAGTATTAACTTGATTTATAAGAGAATTTTATCATAACATAAATTAATTATAACAGTATTATTAGCATAATTCCTTTTAATAACAGTGGAAGCAATTGGAAGATGGTAAATGGTAATTTTTGAAACGATACTCTTCTACTTGTAAGGTTAGTAATAAAATAGGCACAAAGTGACAAAAGTATAGATTCTTTTATACAGGTAGAGTCCATCAGCACTTGTTAGCTCCTTACTTTGTAATTCGTTTACATATAGCGTCATTATTTTTAGCAATATATCCATTGTTTACATGTGAGGATGTGCTGCAGACAGGGCCACTTTAACCATAGGGCCAAAGGTGCACTATGATAGCAGGAGCCATCTTGGGACAGCGGGACAGTCCTGCATTTAGAGTGTTCTGGGCCGCCCATATATGTCACATTTCCTACTCATCTGAGTCCTCTAGACACATATGAGTGAAGTACAATGGTGATGCAGGGAGTTGTCCTCTCTCTGCATCACCATTCGGCTGCTCCGCTGTCTCTGCTCCCAGTTTACGTCTCTTCAGCAGTAGGCGCGTTATAGTGTCATCACTTACATCAAGCCTGTTGCTCCCTGAAGCTGCTGGCAGCAGAGACAGAAGACAATAGGGGAACAGGGAAAGGAGAGTACTATGTTTCTTTTTTTCTTTATTTGATTGATACTGATGGGGGGCAACCTGGAAAGGGGACAATATACTGTGGGGGCAACCTGGAAAGGGGACATTATACTGGGAGGGGGGCAACCTGGAAATGGGACATTATACTGTGGGGGCAGCCTGGAAAGGGGACACAGTACTGTTGGGGAAAAGTGGAGAAGGGACATTATAATATAATGTCTGAAGGGCCACTGGGGTGGGACAGGTTAATGTCTGGGGGGCCATTGGGGGGGACCTGTTAATGTCTGATGCCTTTGCAGGGGCATTTGATGCGATGGGCCACTGTGGGGCATTATATTGCATGAGGGCCACTAAGGGGCATTATACCATGTGGGAGCCACTGACGGTGAATTGTAATTTGTGTGGGTCAGGTATTTCTAAGTGGTGGTGATGGGGGGGCATTTATGAAACCTTTGCACTGGGCCCACCAATGTGTTAAAACGGCGCTGGTTGGAGACCAAAAAAAATATTTATTGGCCTTTGCATGTCTGTCAGCTCATTGGGGACATGTTTACAAGGGGCAATGATCAGAAATGAACGTTTCTGCAAATGCTTGTTCACCCAATCAACAAAAACACATTTGGAACCAGATGAGCTTTTATAAGGGGCACGCGTTTCTTGCTTTTATCAGTTATCTTTTGCTAGAAAGGCAAAACACAAGTGCCCCTTTAAAAAACGCATGCATTTTCACAAGGATTTTTCAAATTTGCATTAAATGCACCTGAAGAACACATTGTGTAAGGGCTTCCTCAAAGGGCCATAACACATTATAGCAGATTTGGACAACCCTTAGTTGATAACTATGGAGACACACAGGTGTGCATAGGAACTGTACAAACAAAAGAAACGTATTTCATTTCATTCAGGAGTGTACTTTTTCCAAAGTTGGTTCAGTTAAAATTTTAGAGGAATTGTAGCTGTGAAAAATGGTTGCAAAAGTTAATGTAGCAATAGGATGCAGGCTGTAAAAGTATCTCCTTAGAAAATATGCAGAGGAGAGTTCAGAATTCTTTGAAAAATAGTCAGAATTTTGTAGTGATCATTTTTCTTGGTGAATAAAATGCTTACAGTTATAGTTACATAGGCTGAAAGATGACACTTATAGATGTAGCAAAGTTTGACTTACTGATGACTTATCCACAGGATAGTTCATCAGTATGTGATCTGTGGGGTCCACCACTCGGACCCCGCACAGAACAACTGTATTGGCAGTCTCCAGGCGCTGGAAGTTACAGCAGTGGACAGGGAACAGGTGCCTGCTCACCTATTTAAGTAATAGGAGCAGCACAGCAACCCTGTTCAATGGAATAGCAGTGGTTCCAGGGAAGTGCACTAATGCTCCTATTACTTGAATAGGAGAGCTGGTGCACTTTTCCATCTACTGATGTAACTTCCAGCTGCTGGTACAGCTGGTTGGTGCGGAGTGTGAGCATTAGACCCTGCAGATTACATACTGATGACCTATGTTGTTGATAGGTCACCAATATGAATAAGCACTTTGGGCCGGACAACGCCTCGAAATCTGAGCACAAGCTGCAGTGTAATATTGCACATCAAAAAGCCATTTAAATCTAATGAAAAAACTTGTCAGGTCTATTTGGGACACTATCCGCCCACTGGTCCTTCTGGACTTGTGCTTTAGTGTCCCAAAAAGTCCTATGTTAATGCAATTCATGGCCGCAATTAAAAAAACAAACCTTTATGCTTTTAGTGGATTCATATTTGGTACTGCCAATTCAGTTGTTTACTGAAGACAAGGAAAGAACACCAAGGCTTCACAGCACACGTAACTGAGGTCCAGCTCATGCTCACTTAAGGAGTTCCAGGACCCATGTAAGTATAAAGGCTTTGTTTTTTAAATGTTGGCCATAGACAGTCTTAAGGTAGGACTACTGGGGACACTATACCACCTGTTCATGAAAACTGTTGGGTGGTTTAGTGTCCTAAATAGACCTGACAGATTCCCTTTAAAGCTTGCTGGAAGTCAAATTAAACTTTACTATATTTGGATCTATCAAGTTCAATCTTTTGCAAAATAAATATAAACTATTCATTGCTAAGTTAACTGTAACTCTCAACCCCATTAGATGTTCCTCAATGTATCTGCTAATACAGTATTACTGGTAGAAGATTCTATAGCCGACTACTGTACCTGTAAAGAATCTTAACCTGTATTTATGTCTGAATCACCATTCTTACACACATAAAACAGGTGACCAACATTATTACCTTATGACAAAGTCATGTGAGTCAATCTCTTTCCCACAGCCACTGTTGAGCAAAATGCCAGAGTTTCCTACAATGGCACATGTCTTGAAGTTCTTGTTTTTCAAAGGGGAGGTTCTAGGTAACAGTTCATACAAGTTTTTGGATATATTCATGGTGCTGTCTCGGTCAAATATATAATGTATAATATCTCCTGGTTTCAAAGTCCCTTTTAGAACTGATATATCCCTTTCCGCATCCAGGAAATGCAAGATTTGCTTCCTGTAAACCAAGGTAGAAAAAACATGAACAGTTATTAAGAAAAAGCTTTCATATACAGAAAAACAGACAGGCACCCCTAAGTACTTTGATCTCTAGCTTCAGCATCTGAAACATGCAGGCTTCTCCTGATTATGTTCTACGTTCTGCTTTTGTAATCTTACACTTGCCAAAAGCCTATCAGCCTATGTGTGCTCATTGAAGTGGATATAACCATGCATCTTATTACTACACAACAGAATTGTACAATAACTACTATAACCAACAGTATAGGATTTTTGTGTCTTTACCTTATGTTTGTAATGTATTTAAGTGCCATGAAAGTGGGGAAAGCGCATGGTGGCTAGACAATGAAAATTCATGAATGAGCAAATATCCGTTTTTCAAAGCCTTATAACTATATGCCACGTAAAAAAAACAGTGACAGCTGAAACGCTGAAATATGGGTGCATGTTTAAGCCTCCATTATCTTATCAGTGGAAAAGCTCTGCATAGCTTTGTAACAGGATATTTGTCCATCAGCGGAATGACAGCAAAGTTTTCTTATCTTTAAAAGAGGCTTTACTATCAAGACACTAGGTCACCATACTGCAGAGATCAGCACACCGCTAGCTGCTGGTAAGCTACTTCTCACAACATGCTCTGAAAGCTGTGATATGAAAGAGCATGCTGGGAGTTGTAGTTTCCCAACAGCTGGAAAGACACTGTACTATTGTGATAACAATCTTAGGCTGAGGCCACAGGTTGTGGAAAAGCTCCTTTTTCTGTTGCAGATTTTGCTGTGTTTTTTTGAGCCAAAGCAAGGGAGAGGATTTAGCAGAAGGGAGAAGTCTAAGAACTTCCTTTATATTTCCCTTTCCTTTTGAATCCACTCTTAGCTTTGGAATAGATAGCTGCAGCAAAATCTTCAACTACAAAAGCAGCTTTTCTGCAATTTGTAGCCTTATTCTTAACTCCTTCCTGCCACAGCCATTTGAATTTTTAATTCTTATTTTTTACATTTTTTAAACTTTTTTTTCTGTAATTTTCAGACCACTTTGGGGGTCTTGAACCCCAGAGGTCTGATTATTAATACAATTCAGTGCAATGCTAATAGCACTGCTTCTATTACAAGCTGCAGAGAGCAGTCTGTAATAGAAAATATATAATGACAAGCCTGGAAGCCTTCAACAGGCTCTCGGCTGTCATAGTAACAGATCGCTGGCCCCAGATCTCACTGCTGGGGCAGGCGATCCACCCCATAATGGTGGCACCCATGAGCCACTGAGGAAATGGTGCCTCATCAGCTTTGACCAAGGCGTCGGAGGTTAATGCCCACATTCAGCAGCTATAGAGGTCACTGCCATATTTAAATAGCCAACATCCGGAAATGGTTAAAGAGGTTTTCCCACAAACATAACCAAACTTGTAGATACGTAAAGGTTGCACATTTTTGCAAATATAAGTAATTAAAAATTTTGCTGACATGTACTGATTTTCTCAAACCATCTTAGTGGTGACAGTCTTCTATCGGGGGTCTGGAACTTGTCTGAAACCCCCCAGCCATGATTTCCTTATTGTGGACAGGTTATCAGACAGAGACACTACATGCATGAGAAGATATCCCAGCCAAATAAGGAAATCATGGTTTATTTTTTGTCCATAGAAAGATTGTGCATTAATGGTCATACACATTGCCAACCAATCAAGACAAAGGACCGCTATGATGGTTGCTTATATTTACAACATTGTTTAATTTTTAATTGTCTACAAATTTAAACTTGGTTATGTTCATGGGAAACCCCTTTAACTACATAAAGGTACAGTACAATGGAACACAAGTCCTGAAAACTAATATTGAGGGTATGGGTAGGAGTGATCCTGCTGGCATGGTGAGGCTATTTGTACATAGACTGTCAAGCACCCTGCCACCGGCTCTCTGTAGCAAGGTGGATAAGATTTTAACACACGCTGCAGTGTATTTCCTCTTGTAAACTGACATGCAGATATGTTCTTCCTTATCTGTCCTCTTAACTCGACATATCTAGAAATTTGCATTACAAGTAAAACAACATAGTTTTGCAACAAGATACCACAAAGTGATAAGCTAACTATCCTATGTGTATCTATATGTGACCACCCAATGGGAAGGGTAAATTGCAGACTTTCAAGACTTTTGTCAACATTTTGTGATTTTGTGTTGAATTGTGTTGAACCAAGCTGGAGATTGGTTAAGTGTGAACACACTTATACAGTGTAGATTTTCTATCTTTGGTATGTCAGTTTTTTCTGTTAATTTTCCCCACAGATTTTACCCTAGCCAATGAATTTTGCAACTTTCTACTACACAATGTGTATCAATTCCTCAAATGTCTGCTTACTGTCAGTGATGGAAACTTTTATGTTCAAATCCAGAGGCTGAAAACCTTTTCTTATCATCTACAGCTAACACAGTTGTATGACTTGTTAAGTGTATCAGCGCTCTCTCATGTCACTAACCTCAAGCTAAATTCTTGAAAACTTTGAGAAATCAATACACTGTACATTAGAAAGTGGCAAACTGGAAAACCTTTTACAACTTATGATGCAAATGACCTAATAAACTTACCTGATCTTCATTGAAAGTGTCTCATTGTGTCTCCATTTCACTATGGCGGGTTTCATATTTAATTTGATGCTTTCATTGCTTCTGTCTGTAATGGCTGGACTACTGGATTCATTTATTGATAACCCCACTCTATAAAGTAGAAAGTACATGAATGTAGTTAAAGTGGTTTTTAGAAAATGCAATTAAAATACTAGATGTCAGGCTTTCATAGAACGCATTGACAGGTTTTACTGTAGTATCAACATAATACCTTTCAGAATCTTCAAGTGCTAAAGAACTGGAAATAAGTTGCCATCAGCAACAGCAGAAGTTATACAATGTATATAATCTCTCATGTCTTTATCTTTGCAGACATTCCAGAAACATGCTGAACTATCAGTTGCATCATTAGCTACAATGCATACCATGCTTCCTCACAGAGGGTCCTATACCATCCAAAAATAAATAACACTTCACAGATAATGAATGGTGTAATATAGTAATATATTATGATAAAACTTAACTTTTAATTCTGTTAAGAATAAAAAAAAAGTCTCCAGACGGACGTCCACTAACATAAAAAACGATCAGCAGTATCATATGTTTGCATCCCCGGAGTGTATCCCTTAGTATTAAATAAACTGCTTGTCAGAGCCCGGGCTTATTAGTTCCTTGCCCTCACACTCTAAAGCAATACTGCATGGAGATGCTCCTATTAATTCACATATTTCAGTGGCTCTCTGATCTCACAATGCTATCTACCAGTACGGTGTCCTATTTACACCGACTCGTTCACTCATAGTGCATCGTTTCTATATCCAAATCATACAGCCTCCCTAAAAAGGTTACAGCATACTCATGCCATTTTATTACTAGTATTCTATATATTTCTTCTGTGCTATTTCATGAGTGATGTGCACTGAAAATCCTTTAGTCTATGACCAGATAAATTCTCTGGTCCTGAATAACAACCTATTTCTAATTAATGGATTTCCATGACTACATAGAATTCTCTGGTCAATCATACAAAACATAATACATTTTTGATTGGAATCATTAAAAAATACTTCTGTCTATACATATTGCTTTTACTTACTTGTTAAGGCATCCCCTGGTGTTCTTTTGATTCTCTCTCAGAACATATCCTTAAAGGGATTTATGCTCATGGACGTAGTAGCATTTTGTGCACTGATTCCTATTGGCTAGTCTACAAAATAACAAGAATCGCTCTACCACCCAAAGCCTATAGGCAGTCTGACAGAGCTATGAGGTGGACACTTGGAGAGGCAAGTAAAGAACACTAGGGAACGCCATAACATCTTGTTATGTATAATATCAGCAGTATGTGCCTGCCAGTGTATTACTTTCCCCAGCAGGCATGGCCCCAAGTTACCTTCCACAGTCTATCTCTTTCAATCTGCTCCACTGGACAAACCCTGCCTGAGTAATCAGGTTTATAGCTTACTAGAATCTAGCTAAGGTATTTCTATGCTCTACTTTATTTACTGTGTTTCACCTCACCTTGCTGCATGCTGTCACTATCTTCTTATTACATGTCCTTAACAACTTAACCTGTGCTACTAGATCAGGCCTCCTGCCTGTTTGTCCTCTGAACAGACTTTGTAAGTACTGGCTAGATTCTTTTCCTCTGACCTGGCTCATAGCTTGTCAGCCCTGATTTCAGCCAGTAATCAGATTCTGCTTCTACCTAACCCCTTAGTGCTCTGTACCAGAGTCCCTGGTCAGCTGTCACTAGCACTGGGACCACTTTAAGGATAAAGCCCCACGTTGCAGGACGCAGCTTTTTTTGTTGCAGATTTTGTTGCGGTTTTTTTAGCCAAAGCCAAGAGTGGACTGAGGAGAAGAGAGAAGTACAGTCATATGAAAAAGTTTGGGCACCCCTATTAATCTTAATCATTTTTAGTTCTAAATATTTGGGTGCTTGCAACAGCCATTTCAATTTGATATATCTAATAACTGATGGACACAGTAATATTTCAGGATTGAAATGAGGTTTATTGTACTAACAGAAAATGTGCAATATGCATTAAACCAAAATTTGACCGGTACAAAAATTTGGGTACTCTTTTCATTTTATTGATTTGAATACTCCTAACTACTTTTTACTGACTTACTGAAGCACAAAATTGGTTTTGTAACCTCACTGAGCTTTGAACTTCATAGCCAGGTGTATCCAATCATGAGAAAAGGTATTTAAGGTGGCTAATTGCAAGTTGTTCTCCTATTTGAATCTCCTCTGAAGAGTGGCATCATGGGCTCCTCAAAATAACTCTCAAATGATCTGAAAACAAAGATTGTTCAACATAGTTGTTCAGGGGAAGGATACAAAAAGTTGTCTCAGAGATTTAACCTGTCAGTTTCCACTGAGGAACATAGTAAGGAAATGGAAGACCACAGGGACAGTTCTTGTTAAGCCCAGAAGTGGCAGGCCAAGAAAAATATCAGAAAGGCAGAGAAGAAGAATGGTGAGAACAGTCAAGGACAATCCACAGACCACCTCCAAAGAGCTGCAGCATCATCTTGCTGCAGATGGTGTCACTGTGCATTGGTCAACAATACAGCACACTTTGCACAAGGAGAAGCAGAATGGGAGAGTGATGCGAAAGAAGCCGTTTCTGAAAGCACACCACAAACAGAGTCACCTGAGGTATGCAAAAGCACATTTGGACAAGCCAGCTTCATTTTGGAAGAAGGTCCTGTGGACTGATGAAACAAAGATTGAGTTGTTTGGTCATACAAAAAGGCGTTATGCATGGCGTCAAAAAAACACAGCATTCCAAGAAAAACACTTGCTACCCACTGTAAAATTTGGTGGAGGTTCCATCATGCTTTGGGGCTGTGTGGCCAATGCCGGCACCGGGAATCTTGTTAAAGTTGAGGGTCGCATGGATTCAACTCAGTATCAGCAGATTCTTGAGAATAATGTACAAGAATCAGTGACGAATTTGAAGTTACGCCGGGGATGGATATTTCAGCAAGACAATGATTCAAAACACAGCTCCAAATCTACTCAGGCATTCATGCAGAGGAACAATTACAATGTTCTGGAATGGCCATCCCAGTCCCCAGACCTGAATATCATTGAACATCTGTGGGATAATTTGAAGCGGGCTGTCCATGCTCGGCGACCATCAAACTTAACTGAACTGGAATTGTTTTGTAAAGAGGAATGGTCAAAAATACCTTCATCCAGGATCCAGGAACTGATTAAAAGCTACAGGAAGCGACTAGAGGCTGTTATTTTTGCAAAAGGAGGATCTACTAAATATTAAATGTCACTTTTCTGTTGAGGTGCCCATACTTTTGCACCGGTCCAATTTTGGTTTAATGCATATTGCACATTTTCTGTTAGTACAATAAACCTCATTTCAATCCTGAAATATTACTGTGTCCATCAGTTATTAGATATATCAAATTCAAATGGCTGTTGCAAACACCCAAATATTTAGAACTAAAAATGATTAAGATTAAGAGGGGTGCCTAAACTTTTTCATATGACTGTATAAGAAGCTTCCTATATATTTCCCAGTCCATTTGTAGCCATTCTCGGCTTTGGCTCAGAAAACCGCAAAAAAATCTGCAACAAAAAAAGCTGCGTTTCCGCAACGTGGGGCCTCAGCCTAAGAGGTAGCAACCTAGTTGTCTTACTGTGGCAAAGTCCAGATCTCCATATGGGAGTTGAAGGGTGAAGACCAGGGAAATTGCATAGACAATGTCCTTAGGAGTAGTCCAAAGCCAAACCTGTTTGGTGATACAATGGATTGCCACGCTCGATTTGTTACATTATGGTTGTGTAATTTGACAAGGATAAAATCTTGTACTCATCTAATGATGGCTCATTCGCAAAGCTCTACAGTATTACAGAAAATAGTACAAATCTAGTATTTCTCAGAATTTGCTGCAAAATTATCCAACCTAGGCAATTCTCTGGCAATAAGCATAACCGACTGTACATATGCTATCTCTGATTCTCCCATTGAAATGAATGAAGCTGTGTCCACTGCTGCTACATTCACAATGGGGGTAAAACACCCAGGATCGGTAGAGGATAAATTTTTTTGTGGCATTACCTCTTTAAAATAAATTAAGACCCTATATTAGAAATCTGCATAACATGTCATTATACAAAGTTTAAGCTTTATGTGTACATAAATTGAAGCTCCATCCAAGTAGTTCTGTAGCTAAGAACATTTTTAGAAAATTCTAATTAATAACATAGGCTGAGATAGGAAATGGCAGTCAGCTCCCACTTGCAACCACTAGCTACATCCTCCCTGACAGTGCAGACTTTGCAGGGGAATAATGCTCCTCTCTGCTAGCAAAAACATTGAACTAGTAATGTTTCATTGAGGTTTCTGAATTCTAAGGGTCCTCCTAGCTATCATGACCAATCAGGATTGGGAATGAGGACAACATTTCCTTCTGCATAGTGTTTTCAGGCGAATATAGTCATATCAAGTTATTTGAGGCACGCTCACTAATATGGTACTCCGCCTACAACATATAGCCTTGACATGGAATTGTCATTTACAGCATCACTAGCAGGCTGAGAGCACTATAGAGCCAACCACACTTACATCCTACTTACAGTACATATGATGTGGATTTGTTAAAAGGTATTTGGAGAACCTGTACAATAATGTGACTCACATTCCTTGTTGAATGCAATACATAATGTAATTGCATTTGTGTTGATATAATAGAGCTGAAACATTACTCTAATATATTGTTACATGTCATCTTCCTACTGGAGCAGAAATGCACCTTTTCTGTTTGTTATTGAGATGCAGAACAGGTGACTACACAATTCTCAGATACTGGCACAAATTATGAACATGCAGATGAGCAACCAGCCAGAAAAGAAGTGATCAAAGAGTCTGTATAAAAAGCCTAAGGGTACGGAGCACTTAGTTCAGCTTTGGGAACAGTAAAATGGAAAGTAGAAATGTTGCTGACATTCATGGAAAACAAGCTTGATGTAAATCCTAAACAATTACACTTTCAGTGAGATTTCTTCACTTCACTTTTATTAGTAACAGCTAAAAATTTCAGCTTGATACATAAAATATTCATAAAAACTGCCAAATAGCAATGTATTCAGGAGATCGGGGTGAAATTCTAAGGTTCCTAGAAGCTAACTGTAATGCAAGTATATTTGCCCTGAGTTCATAAAGAACCCAGGGTGCTACCGCTATCGAGGTTTTAACGCAGAGCATAAATCCTAAATGGGCAACCCAAATGCCTCTTATACCTAACTCTTCTCCCCTAGTATGTTCCTTATGTCTCCCCAGCTTCAACTCCCATGTGATTTCGCAGTTAAATGTTTGGGCTCATCAGAGAGTATTTAGGAACCAGCAGCAGGATAACAGAAATGACCAGGACAGTGAATGTTGCCAGACTGCCCTTTAGATACAAAAATTCACTCCAGTCAGACCAGAGGGGTTGTCTAATTTAAAATGCCCCTTGTTAACCCATGACTGACTGTCACTGTGTCAGTCAATGGATCACCAGGATAAGGAAGCATGTATGTAAATATCGGAGCCCCAGCCAAGATAGCACTATGGGTTCTGGGGCATGCACCAGCTTATAGCAAACCAGCCCACCCATCCACCAATCATGATGCTTGCAATGTTTTTAGGTAATATAGGCTGATTCCCTGCCCAGCGTTCCCCACCTGTGGAGATAGTCTATCACGGTGGTACCTGCCATAAAGGAAACACCTCACCGCTTGTGAAACCTCTCCTACATACTGGGGTGGAGGCACAGGCACTTGACATGGTTCCTATATGGCTAGTTACAATAAAGTGGTGTCATTGGTAGTGTGATAACAAAGCTTACAGTATTCAATAACAATTTGATAACAGATAATAACTAGCATAAAGTTAGATAGAAAGCATTGGAATAAAATGACACAATTATCCAGCTATAATTCATAATGCACAGCACAAAATTATTTGCCTTATAGCGCCAACAGAAAAAAAAGAATACGCAGCACCATCAAACCACCAATATTCAGAGCTGTCGAGTTGCAGTCGTGGACAGTTTTGAGTAGAGTCGGAGTTGGAAAAAAGACTGGCTTAAAAAAATTATTATTTTAAATGATATTATAAATGATCAATATTGTATAAATACAGTGCCTTGCAAAAGTATTTGGCCCCCTTGAACTTTTCAACCTTTTGCCACATTTCAGGCTTCAAACATAAGGATATAAAATTTTAATTTTTTGGTGAAGAATCAACAACAAGTGGGACACAATTGTGAAGTGGAACGAAATTTATTGGATATTTTAAACTTTTGTAAAAAATAAAAAACTGAAAAGTGGGGTGTGCCAAATTATTCGGCCCCCTTAAGTTAATACTTTGTAGCGCCACCTTTTGCTGGTGTGTTCCTTGGTCTTCATGATGCTCTCTGCGCTTTAAACAGAACCCTGAGACTATCACAGAGCAGGTGCATTTATACGGAGACTTGATTACACACAGGTGGATTATATTTATCATCATCAGTCATTTAGGACAACATTGGATCATTCAGAGATCCTCACTGAACTTCTGGAGTGAGTTTGCTGCACTGAAAGTAAAGGGGCCGAATAATATTGCACGCCCCACTTTTCAGTTTTTTATTTTTTACAAAAGGTTAAAATAACCAATCAGAGAAGCACTGATGCAAATGATAATAAAACTTAACATTTAATTGCTAAACGTTAAAACAATATCAAAAATGTAGAACAAACATCAAAATCAACATAGCCACTCAATGGAGTCTAATGTTATAGCAAATATGTAAATATTCACCACCATATATCGTAAAACATCATGGCGGCTAAACAATTAGAAAATGGAACGATCTTACCAACATCTGAGGCAGGAGAACCCGGCAGGTGATGGTGCAAAACAGGAGGATGAACTAAGTCCCTATTCATGCCCCTGAAATTTCCACTAACACCTGAAATGACTCCTGCCCTAACAAGGGCAGTACCAAGCTGTCCTTAAAGTGACCCTATAGAACCCTAGTCCCTACGCGTTTCCTGGTACAGTAATGCACCAATCATCAGGGGACTTATTAGACTACTCATAAGAACCAAAAACTTGGTCAAATACATATAGGAAATAAATAAATAAATACATGCTGCCTACAGTGGTAGAACAAAAAAAAAAGAAAACCCCACAATGGAGGAAAACCGCTAGATGCTAAATGACTCCATGTAGTGACAATGGCAGTAAGAGCAAAGTGAATCAGGGCAACTTATATAGCGATAGACTCTGCCTACAAACAGGTGTGCTCAAGTTCACATCAGTGATGTTTGTTTGAATATGGCGCTAGAAAACCGCGCACATTAGTGATGTAATACGTAGAATTATCCCCTTATTGGTTCGCTGTAAACCAGCGTGAAGTTACATTAAACTCTCAAGGAAGCTGAATCAGGTGCACTCCCTGAATTCCATACTCCAGACACTCAAATCCACACCAGCTAGAGGTACTGTACAACCTACACCAGTCCCCAATGCAAATAATAGTAAATTTGCTGATACAGATACAGCTATACCACTAATCCACACTACAACACACCAACTTTATGAAAAAGTGGCACGTCAAAAGTAAATGTTTGTAACTTTTGGCATAATAATGGACGTACAACAAAATTTACAACCTTAATTACTGTTTAGATTTTCAGTAAGCCTTGTTTAGCTTGTGGTCCAGGAAAGAGACAGAACCACACGCTGGGATTTTTACTCATAACTAGTGATCCAGAAATTAATAAAGTAACTTTCTGCTCCATGGATATATTATCTTGTAATATTATCCAATAGAAAAAAATCTGTTCATGCTTGAAATTAATGGATATATCTCGAAGAGAACTTATTATTATAATTTGTCTTTCTTAAATAAATCAATAGTAAATGTGATTGAAGGGGAAAAGGTGATCTTCCTACAGTCATCTGTAGTTTCCCTCCCCCTGTCTGTATGTACTTAGTAAATTTACAGATTTAAAAAAAATCTAGAATAAAGCAGTATATGGGACATAAGGAAGGGAAAGATATAGTATCTCTCTCTCAATAGAGGGGAATTATTGCGATGGAAATTTTTAAGGTCAGTTTTGTTGGAGTGTCTGCTGATATAATTTGAGCGAAATTTCTCAAATGTTGCACAATGCTTAATAATTTTAGTGCATCTTTATGTCTAACACTTCTTAGACTAACCACCCATTTTTTAAAAGCAGAACGAGCAGTATAAAAATGTAAAATTCTAGAACATGTTTGAGCACGTAAATTCGAAAGGTGCATTTTGTGATCCCCATTTTGTGACTTTCTAGTACCAGAATTCTGGAGTTCAGGCCTTGATAAATTTCCCTTGTTTGTATGATGCTTGCTGTGAGAGGGGAGAGGGAGCCACATGGGAAGACATCTGTCATAGAGCAACCAACACAGCTTTCACATCAGAGTCTACTCACTCAGTAGTCATAAAGAAGAAAGGAAAAAGACTCAAAATGATGCAGATAAGAGACATCAATTCTCGATGAACTAAATGTAATATACGACTTCTGCTGGCTCTTTTTTTCATAAGAATAGTTATTCTTCGATTGTATTTATGATCACATGGTCTATACATTTGAAAAATGTCATATTTCACACAATAATTATTATTATGACAAGCGACAGGCTAATTTCCCTCATTCCAGATATATGCTCATCTCATTGCTCACCTGACACTGTAATTCTTTGACCCAAAGCAATTTCTAATTAGCTTGGCCGGCATGACCATTAAGTACCTCAGTGCTAGACGTTAAGTAAACATGTCAGGCATTGAAGGATCATTTGTTCAGAATTCCTGTTTCACATGCTAAGTAAGTTCTGCTGCACAATACCGATCACTTGAATAGTGATAAGAAGAACCGCTTACATATTCATCTTTTCTCCAGAAGCCTTAATGTTCTCACTTATTGAATCTGTATATACTTTTAAACAAATCCGTTGTCACGAAAAATTATTTTATCTGTGAACTTTATGTACTAGGAAAAGGGAGATGAAAAGCATTAAAAAATCAGCGTCTAGACCACGAAAAGAAAAAAATGGAAATATTAACCCAATTTTTGTCCATAAGAACAAATGGAGGAATTTTATTGAGACTGGCATTTCCTATTTCCTCTGTTGACTCGAGATTCACCAAAATCTCTGACCTTTTAATAATCCTGGAGTATCTCAGAAGGTCCCACATGCCAGAATTGAAATCTACGGCAATCACAGACTGGCATAGATATCAGGAATACCTCATGCCAGTTTTCTGTTGTGAAAAATCTGATGGGCTGAGACATCCCTGGCACAACTCGCCTTGATCCTCAACCTGCTCCCTCCACCTTCTTAAAAAGTGAAGAGTAGAGTGCAGGAACAAAAATGTGGAAAATGTGGGGCATCTTGGACACAGTCGTGCATCAAAGTTGCAGGACTTCTACACCTGTTTTCTGGCATGAACAAGATAATTTATTACCCCCAATGGATAAAGTGACATTTAATGGAAAAACCATTCTGGGTGGTTTTACACATAATGGGGGAAATTACAGAAGACCTCTGCTCCAAAGTTCTGGCATCAAAAAGTCAGGAAATAGGAGTTTGCAACATTTTGGGCTTATTTGTGCAACATTTTGTGGCAGTTGGCATTTATATGAGAAGTGGGTGCGATAGTGGGCACGGATAGCCCGTCAAGCAGATCCATAGAGTATCATTAGCCAAATATTTGCCAAAAGAGAATGCTTTTGGCATGTGTTTGGCTTGTATATGTCAGTCACCTTATTGAACAGTGGTCAACTAATTCTTTTTAATACAACTATGCAAACATGTAATGCATCATTTTCATAGCAGTCAATAGCAAATCTACAGTATAGAACATCTGAATTCATCTGGGGCATAGACAAATTTCAAATCTTGCCTGTAGGAAATGTATTGATCACACCGTAGTCGGTTATGTTGCAGATTTAAGGGTTACTGATGACCTACCCTACTCTAGTGATCAATGCTTCTGGATCACAGACATGACATTCATTGGTTGGATGGCCTATTTGTAGTTCAGTCCTATTTATGTGAATGGGGTTGGACTGCAGTACCAAGTCCAGCTGCTATACAATGTTGAGGGCTGTTCATGGTAAGCAGTCAAGGGCAGTGCTTGTCTGAATGATGCAACCTCAGCAAACAATTGATTGTAGGATGTGCGGGGGTTGGGTCACCCTGATCTTATATTGATATCCTATCCTAAGAACATTTTGTCAATAATCCCAAAAATTAATTAAGCAGAACAGTTATGGCCCTTTGTTTTCCAATATTTCAGTACAAAGCACCCCATTTATGTCTCTCTAGAAATCCACCAACAATGTTTAGCCATGAAGTTCATTAGCTTAGTCATTTACCTACAATCTAATAGACAGTAGAAAGCTGTTGTTAACGTTTTTGAGCCCCCTGAGCTACTGGGTCCTTTTGCAGCTGCATAGGTTACACCAATGGTATGTCTGCCCTTGCTGAGGGCCCCAGTGCAAGTGCAGATGTGGATCCCTTTTTTTTCCAATATCTCAGCATAGAACACCCCCTTCTGTCTAATTCACCAGTAATTTTTAGTCATGAAGTTCTTTAGCATAGGCATTTACCCACACTCTAATAAACAATAGAAAGCTGCTGTTAAGTCGGTAGGCCCCCTTAGGCAAGGTCCACATCAGATCCGAACGACGGAGAGCCCAGCGCAAGTGTGAATCTAGCCTTACCTATTGGGTTCCTGTGCAGCTGCAGAGGTTGCACCAATGGTATTTTGTCACCAAATGCAAGATCCACATATGGACCTATAATATACCTATCTGAATAAAGCCTTAGCCAGATATAAGGAATTTAACTTGTCATTCACTTTGATACTCTATTTTATTTCTGGAATTATCTCAGATTGTTTAGGAAATGCCATCTCTATGAAAAGTTCATAGAGCTATTTCTATTACCGCCATGTTATTGTGAGCATCTGCTGAGCGGCTGGAACCAAATATGTGAATTCAGAATCTACTGTCTCCATCTGCAGGCTGACTGAGGACAGACAATCTTCTGTTCTTTCCACCTTGTCAAATGAAATCTGACCTGAAACTCGCATGGTTATTCTCAGTGGACATTGATCGTAATTCATAAGTCTCCGGTAGATTCAGTTACTGGAGACATTTATAAAAGTGTATAAACTGAGGATAAAATAGCACAATTTTACTATATCACATATGGGATATTTGTGAAAGGAAATCCTACCAGTAATGTATTTATGCTCAAGGAGAATTTGAGAATGCATACCAGGCAAAACTGAAGCTTTAATATACTGTGAACCATGCACCCCACACCATCAGCTATATTTATGATATAGTTTCCCCTTCTCCGAGATCAGATGGGATGATCAACCCATATAGGGACCTTCTATGTAGCACTTTCCCCTCAGTTCCTTCAGTTGTATAGGAACTACAGTACAGACCAAAAGTTTGGACACACCTTCTCATTCCAAGAGTTTTCTGTATTTTCATGACTATAAAAATTGTAGATTCACACTGAAGGCATCAAAACTATGAATTAACACATGTGGAATTATATACTTAACAAAAAAGTGTGAAACAACTGAAAATATGTCTTATATTCTAGGTTCTTCAAAGTAGCCACCTTTTGCTTTGATTACTGCTTTGCACACTCTTGGCATTCTCTTCATGAGCTTCAAGAGCTAGTCACCTGAAATGGTGTTCCAACAGTCTTGAAGGAGTTCCCAGAGATGCTTAGCACTTGTTGGCCCTTTTGCCTTCACTCTGCAATCCAGCTCACCCCAAACCATCTCAATTGGGTTCAGGTCTGGTGACTGTGGAGGCCAAGTCATCTGGCGTAGCACCCCATCACTCGCCTTCTTGGTCAGATAGCCCTTACACAGTCTGGAGGTGTGTTTGGGGTCATTGTCCTCTTGAAAAGTAAATGATGGTCCAACTAAACGCAAACCGGATGGAATAGCATGCCGCTGCAAGATGCTGTGGTAACCATGCTGGTTCAGTATTCCGTCATTTTTGAATAAATCCCCAACAGTGTCACCAGCAAAGCACCCCCACACCATCACACCTCCTCCTCCATGCTTCACGGTGGGAACCAGGCATGTAGAGTCCATTCGTTCACCTTTTCTGCGTCGCACAAAGACACGGTGGTTGGAACTAAAGATCTCAAATTTGGACTCATCAGACCAAAGCACAGATTTCCACAGGTCTAATGTCCATTCCTTGTGTTTTTTAGCCCAAACAAGTCTCTTCTGCTTGTTGCCTGTCCTTAGCAGTGGTTTCCTAGCAGCTATTTTACCATGAAGGCCTACTGCACAGTCTCCTCTTAACAGTTGTTGTAGAGATGTGTGTGCTGCTAGAACTCTGTGTGGCATTGACCTGGTCTCTAATCTGAGCTGCTGTTAACCTGTGATTTCTGAGGCTGGTGACTCGAATGAACTTATCCTCCGCAGCAGAGGTGACTATTGGTCTTCCTTTCCTGGGGCGGTCCTCATGTGAGCCAGTTTCTTTGTAGCGCTTTATGGTTTTGGCCACTGCATTTGGGGACACTTTCAAAGTTTTCCCAATTTTTCGGACTGACTGACCTTAATTTCTTAAAGTAATGATGGCCACTCGTTTTTCTTTACTTAGCTGCTTTTTTCTTGCCATAAGTGTCTTAAGATGGTTAGAAACATGTAAGAGGAAGTTTTTCTTATGCCTTGTGTTACAAGACAGGGAGTCTGTCAGCACTAAATTGGTTATAAACTTAATCCCATTACCATGTAGAGGTGATTCTACAGTTTCCAATCATGTCTCTGTTATTCAGATTTGGTAACCCATTTTCATGTAAATCACTGTTTTGTTCATATGCAAATGAGGGGAAAAGTGCTTTACCTGGGAATCTAGAGCTGAAGCCCAGACAAGGAACATCCACAAAGCACTTTCCCCTCATTTGCATATCAATAAAACAACTATTTACATGAAAAAGCTGAATAACAGACATATTTGGAAACTGTAGAATCACCTCTACAGGTACTGAGATTAGGTTTATAACAGTGGCTGCTCTGTGATGGATGGAGTGCAGTATATCACAAGACCATTTCAGAGAAAGTTAGGTAGTCTTGGCACTATGTGGGCATTGTATAACTTTGTGAGCAAAGTAAAGTATTATGGGCACTATGTAAGCACTGTCTAGACTATGGACAAAAGTGAACACTTTTGTAGTATGTGAATGTATAGTGTTGCATTATGGCACTATATAGACACTGTTACTTTATGTGAGACTATCAGACTCTGCATGTTGGTACGGTATAAAGGGAGTCTGTCAGGTCAGAAATGCCTCCCAAATCAATAATAGAGCCAAGAAGAGGATCAGAAACAAACCTTTGTGACCACAAACTGATAAAGCAATACAGAGAGAATAATCTTTTCATGTATATGTAAATCATCTTGTAAGGGGGTGGGCTCTGATTTACTAGATTTACCTACAGACAACCATGATGTAGACAGAGGCTAAAATGTCAGTCATAGCTAAAGGTGAGACATCGGACACAGACTCTAAAAGTGAGACAGAGCGTTTGTGATTTTACACAATGTAGGATTTTAGTAGGACATAATGATAATATAGGTCTACCACAATCAATCTATTGTAAGATTTCAACCAATTTCTTGTTTTGATCACTAGCTACTGGACACTTTACCTTATATCCTCTGTAATGTGACATTCTAGTTATGTTGTATAAATGAAAAAAAAAAAAAGCACTTTCTGTGCGGAACCAGTTAGGATTTATAAAATGGCCCGAATCCCCTACTTTCCCAGGTGGTTTGGGGCTCACCTTATGAGGTTGTGTTCCAAAACCACTTAATGAGTATGTAAAACTGAAGCGTGAAGATTGCTCGTCAGGTCTCTTATTAGGGATTACTCAGATTCCAAGTAGTAGAAATGGTAAAAAAAATTTGTCCACAGAAATCAAAGATGCAGGGGAAAAAAAAATTTAAGAGATCAATAATTGGCGCTCTTCTCTTGAACCCCCCTAAGGGGATGTGGGGTAGCAGGTGAATAAATGGTAGATCCAATAAAATAAAACAAATTTATTTGGACAAAATGGTACAAGGAAAACACATTTTGAGGTACAAACCTCTTTTTCAAATCAACCGTACCTTCTATCTGTTTGGACATCTAAACCAAGGAGATTCTAGTTATGTATCCTCTATATGCATGAAGAGAGAAAATGAACATAATGTCATCTACTTGATTCGGTTTGTGCTACTCCCAGATAGATACAGTATTTGCTTCAGTGTAGATATAGTCACACTGGGGAGAAGCTGCTGAACAAAACATCTCTCAAGGCCCCTTGCAGATGACCGTGTGCTATTTCAGTATGCTATCCGTGTTTTTCCTGGATAGCACACTGACCCACTAATTTCCTATGGGCCCCAAAGCACACTACCGTTTATTCCACAGATTAGTGTGCGGGCTGAGAGTCTGTGCCGCAAAACTCAGAGCAGGTCCTATTCTGCTCAGTGTTTGCGGCACGGACTCGCCCATAGAAGCCTATGGAGAGTAAAAACCATGGGTGGCACACGGATGTATTCCGTGTGTCGTCCGTATTTGCAGGAAACAGTTACCTAGATACCAACAGAATTTTTTTTGCTTCGGTGTGTCAATACGGATGACAAACTTAAGCAACACTGTCCATTTTTGCGGACATACGGCACTGATGCTGAAGACACACTGATGAACACACTGAACAGTATTTTGCAGTATTTTGCTATTCCTCTGTTATTCCTAGAAACTGCTGAACATATTGACAACTGGGTGGTGCCAGTGGGGGATGTGTCCTTACACAGTCTGACAGTGTCTTATTAGTGCTGACTTTACCAGACCATGTAGGGACACTCCACTTTGAAAGAAGAAATTGTAACAGTTGTCAATTTATTCATTAATGTTCAGGAGGATAAACAGAAATGGCACAACGTAGATTCATGTAGAAAGATCCTTCAGAACTGTTATTTCATTGGCAATGCAAGTACTTTATTTACTAAAGATACATGTCTAAAATTAAGATATGGCACCATTAAGGGTGTAACTGCTAGCCCCACCACCAATCTAATTATTTATAGAGTACCATTAATTCCATTGGGCTGTACATTATTATATTAATTCCAAGTGCTGTACATTTGAGGGTTTACATACAATACACAAAAAGTACAATATTAGTGACCAACTGGAAAAATGGGACAGAGAGCCCCTCCTGCAAGGGCTTACAGGAGGGTAGAGGCTGTTCTGGTGGTGGTGTGGTGTGGTGATAGTAGTGTTATTGCAGGTTGTAGGGGACAGTCTTACGTGTCACAGTAAGGAGTTCTAGAGTATGGGAGTTGCACAGGAGAAGTCTTGGAGGCTTTTGCATGAAGATTACATAACAGCAGAGTGGAGTGTCTTGAAATGATGGGAGGCTATATGTGGGTAGGTAGCAGGAGATTAGAAATGTATGGAGGGGACAGGTTCTGGATTTTACAGGGTGTATTGGAAATTTTTTATTTAATAGTTCAATTTCATCTCTTCACTTTAGTGTTCTATGCTTCTAAATTATCAGTGAATTGTCAGCTTTGCTTTAGCTTTTTGAATGGGAGGTATCCTGGCACTGGTGGGCATGAGGCAACATTCTTAAAAAAATTATTGTAAGACATGCTACAGATCATTCAGAGACTTTGTATTATTAGTCTGGCGTTAAAAGTCTGGAAAAGTGTATGACCAGCCGAGTCTATGCCCATCTAGATCGGGGGGCTATAAAAGCTCTGTATGTCTCATGATAGGTAGCTCATCTGATGTTAAGACGTCTAATGGGGTTGCTACTATCATTGAACTGCCTCGATATCTTGGGACTTTGGCACACACAATGAAAGGATCTTCTTCAACACAGAAAGAGAGAGAGAGAGCTAAGTGACTACTTATATATTCTTGCTTATTATAACTATTATTATTTTCTTTTATTGTGCTGCATAATATGTAGTAAAGCTCACTGTTTAACTTTAAAGACTGGCACGCTAGCAATATACAGTATCATTACTTACTGTAAAAGATACAAGAAATACAATTAAATACAAGAAATAGGAGAAAAAGAGCTGCCAAAGAAGAAAATGCAACGAAAAGATAATACTCAAGTAATATTCAATAGGCAATAAAAAATAAAATGCCCCAAACAATAACTTAATTTGGTATCCCCATTTTATAAATTAATGGAATATTACTGAGATATGGTATCACTTTATGATTAGTGACCCAATGTACTAGTTACCTGGGAGGAGCTCCCCAACAGGGCAAGCATTGAAGGGGACACATAGCTAATAGAGATGGGCGAATCACTTAGTACAGAGTCAGGTTCAACCCGAATATTTGGAATTGTTTGGTTTTTTACGAAAACTGAACAAATGAAGATTTGTCTTGAACAAACTAAAATGGCAGCCGCATTATAATTTGGGGTCTCTTTAAACCCCAGAGTATAATAGGTGGAGGCCCCAGGGGGAGTGTAAAAAAAAAATAAATCATACTCTGCTTTCGTTACCTCTTTTGGGCCTCCTCATGGTGACGTCCGGCACTCTTCTGTAACGTCATCAGCCTGGGCTCAACGCTGTGACTGGGCCTCAACAGTGACCTAGGCTTGCCGAGCGTCATGACATCATGACGCTCGGCATGCCCATGTGACCATTACTTTATTAAATTGGAATAGCCCTTTAACTAGAAGTTACTTTGAAAATATTGATATTACAACCAAAATACGAAGAAAAATATAAAATCTGCACAAATCCATACTAAGTCTATATTACTATCAAGAGATATGTTTTATTCATTTGTGTGAAGCACTGTCATGAGCTGTGACATTAACCACAGATCTCCTAGAATAAAACTTTGCCAAAAGTTAGCACATAGTCCCCAGGATGAAAAAGACAAGACCTGCATGTCAATTTCCCTTTAATGACTGCTGAGGACTACATTTTACCTACACAAATCCACAGACTCCTAGTAAAACTCCAGCAATTTACAGGGACATGTGAAGGTTATAACAGTCGTGCTGTCTTCCCGCTAGAAACAGATTATTTTGTCTGTTCTGAATCGAATACTTTGATGTGTTTTCTTCTGTTCATTTTACTGAGTTAGAGTGGTAATATGGGAAGATCTAGGTCTATAAGGATAGCCCAAATTGGTTTGCAATGGCTTTCTATTCTTTACAGCAATAGGATTATTATATCATACTGTCCTTATATTGGCTTCCCTATTTAAAATGAACTAGTTTGATCATAAAATTTTTCATTTTAAGATCTCTACATATGACATAAAAGTGTAACTTGCTCTTGTGTTGTATTTGTGTGCTTTTACTGAAATGATAGTGTTGTGTGATGCTCTAGGAATTTAAGTTAGTGGGGTGGTAGAACCCCCAAGATGGCAGCAACAATGGTTTTGATACTGTAATATAATGCTAGAAACTTATAGGAATGCCAGTCTTAATAAATTCCCCCATTATGCGCATTATCAGAGTGTACATCTTCCCCATATGGTGGCATCATTGTATTATCCATGTGTGATGAAATCTGTATGTTTATAGCCCCTGTTCTTGACATCACTGTGAGTATCATTCCTATACTGTGACATCATTGAGTTTTGTATTTCTGTATACCTTTTCAAATTGATAAAAAAATATGTAAATAAATAGTATTAGGCTATGTTCACACCAGCATCATAGTTTCTATCTATTATGAAAACCCTGATCCTCTGATGAATCCTAATACTAATGCTCTGCATTGACATATATGGGGTCATTCTGTCAGATGATTTACAGTATGCCTACCAAATGTTTCCCAGCCTTGGGTAAGGGCATTTCAAAACATGTGGATACATACATTACAGTGCAAAAGTTTTAAACATGTGTAAAAAAAAAATGCTGCAAAGTAGGAATGCCTCCAAAATGAAATGAAATGAAAAAAAAAAAAATCTAAGAGTCTGTCTGGGATTACATGAAGACGTAGAAGGGTTTGAGCAAGTCTACATCCAGAGTAGGTATGTGGTTAATTCTTCAAGATGTTTGGAACAATCTCCCTTCCAAGTTCCTTTAAAAACTTTGTCCAAGTACAATTGGTGCTGTTTTGAAGGCAAAGGGCGGTCACAGCAAATATAGATGTGATTTAGATTTCTTTTTTATTCATTCAATTAATTTTATTAATGAACAAAAATAAACTATTAACCCTTCTATTTTTAGAAATCATTTTGATTTTGATGGCACCAGCCTTTGCAGATGACACTGATATTGGCTATGAAATCTCAGGGTCACAAACATATGATGATGGATATGGTACATATACAGTACATCTTTGAGGCTGTTGCCACGCATGTGTGCCATCCATTATTGGTACAACTGGTAATGCTGGCAGAGAGGCCTGAAGTGTACTAAAAACGATGTCTGCTTACCTGTTTAATACCCAGGCCCTGAAAAGAAGCTTTTTGTTATTGTTGCAGATTTTACTGTGATTTTTTGCATTAAACCCAGGAGTGGCTACAAAAGGAATGGGAACTATTAAGGAAGCACCTAAAATTCAATCCTTCTGCTTACTCCACTCCTGGTTTTGGCTCAAAAGACTGCAGAAAACCTTTGACAAAAAAGGCAGCTTTCGTGGGGCCTTAGCCTAAAGCTGATTTTCTCTGCAAAAAACAGCTACAAGGTCCTCCTAAGTTCCCTATCGAGCACACGGAGCTGTTTGAGAGCCATAAATCATCTGGTCTTTGAGATCCACCTTGATTATATTCTATTACACTTTTGTCACTTCTACATAGTAATATTTAACACTTAGCTAATATTTCATATTCCTAAACGTACTTAAGCATAGAATCATTGCTACTATCTAAAGTGTGATAGAAATGCTGGTTTCACAATGTTCACTTCATTATTTGTAGGTTGTACAATCCCTCTAAAAGAAAAGAAATGGGAATTTCATATTTATTTCTGAACAACATTGTGTCACAGCAGGGGTCACTAAGCATGACAGCCTCAAGCCATATCTTCAGTGACTACCTGCTGTGCGCCAGCGAGATGCACCAAATGGGAATAAAACAAAGTTTTTACATTGTCTTCATAGTGAAGGACAGTGAATGTTGCAAGGCAGCAACTGATAGTGGGATGATGTTCTGTAGTACTATATAACTGAAATTAGATTATATCGGAACTGTGTGAACAATATCCTATAGTGATAAAAAGCTAATGCTTTTCTACCGTGCTTTATTTTAGGATTTGTATCTTTTAGGAATGACTACAGGTGTTGTATCATCACAGACAATACATGCAGCACACCACAGCAAATTTATGCATACTGAATGACACCTTCCTGCTCATGCCCCTCTTGGCCCTGCTTAATCCCACATAGACCCTTTGTGACACCGCACAGTAAAAAGGCCCTTTAGGGGCCCTGATAGAGTATCATATCCCTTTATGGCCCTTATATATTATAATGTCTCCCCAGTGGTTCTCACACAGTATAGTGTTCCCCTCATGGTCCTCTCAGTATAATGCTCCCTAATGGTGGCCTCCACACTATAATCTCTCTTATTGTGGCCCCCACATATTATAATGGTCCCTCATTGTGGCCCCCACACACTATAATACCAACTCATTGGGACTATATGCACACTATACTGTTCCCTTTTTTTGGCCCCTAAATCAGAAAAAAAATAAGACTCACCTCTGCCCCATTCCCAAGAGTCGACTCCTCTCTAATGATGGCAGCTTGGGGGCAGCAGGGGTGATATAGTGACATATGTTTTTTTTTCCAGCTTTCAGAAGGGGGTTGAATGGTGAAGCAGAGAGCAAGCGTTTTTGAAATCGCAGCACTTCCGCTACAGAGTTTTTATTTTCAATGTTTGGATGGGATTAGCCAGAATCACAACGTGGGGCCCCGTCCTTAAGTAGCCCTATCCTAATGCTGTCCTTTTCCACAAAAAACGATTACGAAAAAAGCCTCCATTTACCCCAACCCCACTTCTCTTGGTGCCTGTGCAGCACTACACCAAAGCTGGGAAAGTACACCTCAGCTTCACTGTGCATGTAGCCAAGGTCCAGCGCATGAGCAGCAGACCTGTGTGTGCTGCTCCAGCTTCAGTAAAGAACTGGCATGTGCTTGGGGTAGCATGGCTTCGGGAAGTATATAATAGTATGGTATTTCATATTGTGATCACAGACACAATTAGGATAGGGCTATTTAGGACACTAAGCTGCCAAAAGAACCTGTTGGTATTTTAGGGTCTAAAAATATGTTTAAGGTACTTTTTAAAAGTGCGGTTGCATGTCCATATGCATGGACATGGCTTTTAAACAAAAATATTGTGCAGCTGTTCACCATGTCTAACAATAGTGGGGAAGATTTAGTAATCCTGTCTTTGGGTAAGAACACACAAAAGAGATTTTTAATGTAGTTTTTGAAGCCTGAATCTGCAAAAATATTGTGGGAGCTTTCTGAAACTGTCTAAATGAAACATTGTCTTTCTTGGCCATAGCAACCAATCGCAGGGTGGCTTTCTTTTATTATACTGCCATAGACAAATTAAAGCTATACTGTGATTGGATGCTATAGGCAACAAAGTCTAGTTTTCTTTTAGACAGTTTTTATAAGACTTCCCCATCAAATGATAACTATAACTTTTTAGTGATCCTTAGAGTTAGAGACATAAATACTTGAACAGTTCCTATACATTCACCGCTAAATGACAAACCGGCATTATTATATATTCATATGAATGGACCAATGGCAAATATTTGGACCCCAGGGCAGTCAAGATTCTGTATATAACAAGAACACTTTCATCTTCCGATACATTGAGAAGTCATGAAGCATCTTTGGGGCATCCAAATGTTTACAAATAAACTGTGATCAAGGTGAAATTATCTGTGAAATATACCTGAACCATGGTATATTGACAAATATCAAGGAAATAAATGATGTCTAAAGTAACATTCAGACATGTCAGTGCTGGTTTAGCACAAAAACCCACTAGTGCAAGTACAATGGGTTATAGGATGTCCAAACAATATCCAATAAATGCTATTAGTAGAAAACCCAATTTAATTGTACCTGCACATATTGAAGATCAGCTTTTCATAGATTTGGATGAGTTTGTTTTATAGTAAGATGAATGGTAAAATGAATTTGTACATCAGCTTAAGAATCCGCAGTCTGTGCTACAGTGCACATACTACAATACATGGATTTATGAGTCATACCCAATAAATTAAATTATCTGTTTTTAGATATTAGATTTTTACCTTTTTCTTTCTCTTGACATTTTGTAATTGATATAGTTCATTTAAAATAAAAGATCAAATCACTGCCATTTATAGTAAAGTGCATCTTGACAAAAACATACAGTGGAGCAAGCTGCAGAAACATCAAAAGTGGCAATTTTTAAAAACATATTGCTATTGAACTATTGTTTTAACAGACCATAAAAAATAACACGTGTCCTATTTCTGGCCGTTTTTTACAGATCTCTCATAGACTCAAGTTTATGAAAGATAAGTGTGAAAAGGGAATTCAAAACGGCTGGAAAAAGCTGATTTTTGTATCCGTTTTTCACAGCTGTTTTTTTTTTTTTGAGCACCATCATGTGAATATAACCTAAATGAAAAATAATTCTGTCTTAATTTGTGACAAAAAGTTGGTCTACAAGCTGGTCCACATTTATTACGTATTTAAGGCTGAAGCTCCACGTGGTGTAAACGCCATGGTTTGGCCGTGGCGTTTTACAGTCCCTGCAAAGTGGATGGGATTCAAGTGAATATCATCCACACATTGCTTAGAAATACCTGCAGCAGAAATGCTGCGAGTTCCAAAAGTGTTGCATTTTTGTAAATCGCAGCGTCAGTTATACCTACGGAAACGCTGGCGGTTTCCATATAGGTATAATTGAAGCAGAAAGTCCGCAGAGGAAAAGTGCTGCGCCGTGGTTTTTCCGGCAGCGCCTTTTGGCTGCAGCTCGCTACCTTGGGCCTTAGTCTTAGGCTCTTTTTTGGCCTCATCTGACAAGGATGTGGCTTGTCAAAAGGGGGCATGGGATAAGATGTGCACCAAAAATACACCAAAAATCTTGCACTAAATATTGGGGCAAAGTGAGACAGCTGATAGTTGGTATAAACTTGGACTAGACAGCCTAAAGATACTCCAAATTTATCATCCAGAACCAGCAACTATGACAAATATGGCACATGTTTTATTGTCTTGCACTGTCTAAACCTTAGACAGTATTAGTAAATTTGCCTAAGTATATATTGCTTTGCTTAAAAGCTCTATAATGTATGCTTACAGATGTGGCAAATGCCAAATGAACATTCATTCCATGCCTGCCATGATATGCTATTTGCATAGCACAGTTGCTTTCATTCAGCGTGAGTGGGTGACTATACTATGCAATACTGTGTGGATAATAAGTGTGAAATGCTCATTTGTTAGTGCAAAGCTGATGTTCATTTAGGGCTTACTACATCAGGCACCTCTGAGCCCTGCTCTTTATTCTTTTAGATACCACAGTCAATAGTGATCATCCAAGGAGTTTGACAGAGGGAGGGGGGGGCTCTGTCAGACTGTTAGTGCCCCCTGGTCTACCATAAATGTAAGCCTATTAGACCCTGCCAGAGAATGACAAGCAATACTGCGAGAATTGTGTGTGATCAAACAATTTGAGTCATCTAGAGGGATAAAAAATATCTTCAATAAAAATAAGAACTTCTGCAAAGAAAAGATTATCATAGATTATTATACTTCACTATTTTCTAAATAGTAAATCATTACAAAACTACATGTAAGAAATCACTGCAATTGTAATCCCACAGACCAAGGCATATTATTTGCACTGCATGGCATAAAATTCCAGTACAATTCTCTCTCAAAATGTATATATGCATTTGAATAAATTGTATATACACCGCAAAATTGTACCAATAAAAACTACTACACATCCACACAAAAACCCTATGGCTTAGTACACAGAAGAATGTTAGGACCTTTGGAATGCTGTGACATATGAATCAGTTTTTCTTTCCATAATGTTTTTATTGTTTGCAAATAACATACAGCACAAAATACAGTTAACATACTGTACAGTATATTCATACCTTAAAACAATTAATCCGGGAGAGTCAGAAAAAGTGGCACCCATTTAAACAAGATATGTCCCTAACTTATTGAATATGTTATGACTCTTGCATATCACACCACACAGACCACACCTTAAACAAATGCAAACCAACCCTAAGGCCGTTTGCACACGACCATGCTTTTCCGCAGCCGTCAATTAAAGGCACGGGTGGTGCACTGAGGACACGTGGATGTCACCTGTGTGCCACCCATGCACTAGCCGTGCTTCTGCGGCCCCTTTCATTAAATGAATAGGAGCCACAGAAGCAAGGGCCGCAAAATAGGACAGGAATAGGACCTGTTCTATATTTTGCGGCCCGGACTGTCAGCCTGTATACGTGGCCGTGTAATTCACGGTCATGTGTACAGACCCATAGAAATGAATGGGTCAGTGTGCTATCCGTGAAATACACGGATAGCACATTGATCATGGCCACGGTCGTCTGCAAAGGGCCTTAAGGTAAGGCCCCACATTGCAGAAAAGCTGCTTTTTTGTTGCAGATTTTTGAGCAAAAGCCAGGAGTGGATTTAACAGAAAGGAATAGTATAAGTTCTTCCTTTATATTTCCCATTCCTTTTTAAGTCACTCCTGACTTTGGCTCAAAAAAAAAAAAAAAGCAGTGAAATATGCAACAAAAAAGCAGCTTTTCTGCAATGTGGGGCTTAGCCTCAGACAAACATGACTGCACCCCAGACCCCTAAATAAATGTAGCCCCCCTATATAAATGCACTCATACACCCTAAATAAATATAGCCCCACAGACCCCACAAAATATATATAACCCAGAGCAAACTTTCTACCTGCAGTAGCCAAAATCATCATAAAGAGTCCTGTGTGTGTTAGACAGAGAATCTGTGAAGAGGTTGTGCATGGTGTCAGAATATCAGATGTTGATGAGACAGTGCAGAGAATGCTACGCTGAAATGAGAAAGCCTAAAACCTCACTAAGAAAGGACTGAGACATTGTATTTTTTCATAAAAGGAATGTGCCATAAATTGTGGGTAGATTTCAATTACACATAATGAATGATTTAGTGAAATGGAGCCAGCCATAGTCAGACTCATTTGAGATTTATGGTGGGTCTTCTTATTCTTACATTACTCTAAGAGTGACAGCAGATATGAACAAATCTTACATTAAATGTTTATTTTATATGTATCAGAGATAAGTATTATGAAAAGTGTAATAACAGATATTGGAGCAACAATTCCCGTTACGCCCCATCCAAACAACAGTGTAAAAAGGTTGTGGAACAGATGTCCGTTATATGTCTGGTTATAGAACAATGGCAGTCAATGGGTTTTTTGTGGGAGAAGTTGTGCTTTGAACTGCACCATGTGATTTTTATATAATGTACTGCGAAACAGAATTATTTGTGGAATGATATTAAAAAATACATGATTTTGTCATAGGTTTTATAGGTTCTGTTTTTACTATGTTCTCTTTTTGGGAAAAAATGATTTGCTGCCTTTATTCTGTGGATCAGTCCGAATACAGAAATACCATTTTTTATGCTTTACTGCTAAAAAATAAAATAAAACCCATCCTAAGAAAGGAGGATGATTTGTATTTTTTTTTAAAATATTTTAAAAATCTATTCTAATACAATGACAGGTCTAGGAGCTTTTAATAGGCTCCCAGCTGCCATGGCAATGATCACTCATATGGCCAGTTTACAATCCTTTAGTTGTAGAGGTAGCAATCGACCATAGCATCTAAAAGCCGTGAATGGTACTATCAGCTGGCACCAATGCGATAAGTCTGCACCGTATTCCCCTTGCATTTGCCCCACCATATATTTATGATGGCTGGTTGTGAAGGGTGGCAGCACATTGACTCAGTGGTTAGCATTGTTGCAAAGGACAACATTTGCATGGAATGTGCATTTTCTACCAGTGTTTGTGTGGGTTTCCCACGATCCATAGACACACTGGTAGGGAATTTAGATTGTGAACCCTACTTGAGTGCCAACAATTCCTGTAAAGCATTACAGAATATTTGCAGAATATATTGGTCCTTTATAAGCAAGCAAAATAATTAAATAAGGGGTTAAAGCAGATTAAGGCTGAGGCCCCATGTTGTGGAAATGCAGCTTTTTTTGTTGCAGGTTTTGCTCCGGTTTTTTGAGCCAAGCCTAGGAGTTGCTACACGAGTAACGGGAAATATCTAGAATGTACTTATACTTCTCCCTTCTGCTCAACCCACTCCAGACTTTGGCTCAAAAAACCACAGCAAAATCTGAAAGAAAAAAAGCTACGTTCCTGCAACATGGGGTGTCAGCCTTAGGCTAAGGCCCCATGTTGTGGAAAACGGCTAAAAAAAACGCTGCAGAAAAAGGCTAAGACCCCATTTAGCGGGCTGCAGCCAAAAAGCATTGTGGAAAAAAACTCGGTGGAAATGTATTACAGGTTTTTCCCGCAGTGCTTTTCACAGAAAGACATTCAGACTTTCGGCTTCCATTATACCCATAGGGAAACCACTAGCATTTCTGAAGGTATAATTGACATGCTGCGATTTCCAAAACTGCAACGGTTTTGGAAATCTCAGCATTTCCTCTGTGCGTATTTTACCGCAAAGTGGGGAAGGAATTCGCTAGATCCCATCCACTTTGCAGTGACTGTAAAACGCTCAGGTTTTTATTGCGGCGTTTATGCCATGTGGGACCCCAGCCTTAAACAACTTTTTTTTCTAGCTGAACAACGTCTCCTTTTTCACACTATAAACATTTTTTGGTTTTCTGTTAAAATACTCTTGTGACTTCATATGAAGATAACGGGTTTGAGATAAAGACATATTTGTTACAGACTATAAGATTGCACATTGCTGAGATAAAGGCAATGCAACTCACAAGCATTTCTTGCGATATTTCACACTGTACTTTTCCCTATTGACTCACAACTTTATTTTGACACAACCAGAAATGAAGTTGCAATGAAGAGCGCAGACAGGTTGAGAATTGGGCAGAGAGATAACTGTTTGCATTGAGGCGAGCATCACAAGTTAGGATTGCAGCAGATTAATAGCAGCCTCAAAGCCAAAACAAATGAACAAAAAAAATCTCATTTACAAACCTATTAGATTTGCTATGTAAGCTTTCCACAGCTGATCTGATTGTGCCTCTTCCTCCAGTGCTCCTGCAAGACAAAAGACAATACATTATTTATCACATTCTGTTACTGTCTGTAAGCTTTGCTTTAACAATCCAATGATCCCTTATAGAGAGCTACGACATTTCCCTCTTGCTTGTTTTAGACCTGGTTACAATATCCTTTTCTAGACAAAGGAGACAGATTCTTACCGCACTGCTTTGAAATACAATGTAACCCCGAGACATTACATCAGATCCCATCAAGGAAAGACTATGTATTATTTAAGGTGCATTACTTCATTTGTCACCTAATGTAATAAGGGTCTTGATAAGACACTTTTGGAATGACATAAAAGAGCATGAAAGTTCTGAAATGAATAAATTAAAGCTCACATTATTATATAAAGGGAATATATCTTGTACTTAATTCCAGTTTCATTAATGAAATGTTGATATCTGAGACATATACTGCTTGTACTGTCTGTGCAAACCACGCAGCCGTATACAGAGGTTTCTTTTCTTACAATCTACTTTTCCTGCTCGCTTGCAATATGCATGAAGCAAGATGACCAGCATTGAAAATAAAAAACTTTTGGGTACCCCAAAAGCTTTTTTTTTCAAACGAGTCATCTCATGGCACTCATTTCTGTATATTTTGAGCCAAAATGAAAGGTAATAAAGGAGTCATCTGTATCTGTGAAGTACGAGCCAGCTATCAATCAATCCATTGCCCTTGAGGCTGAGACCCCACGTTGCGGAAACACAGCTTTTTTGATGCGATTTTTTGAGCCAAAGACAGGAGTGGATTGAGCAGATTAGAAGTAGAAGTACTTCCTATGTATTTCCTATTCCTTTTGTAGCCATTCTTGGTGCAAAAAAACACAGCAAAATCTGCAACACTGTTCCAGCAGTCTCCAGGATGTGCAGACTGTTTCAATTCAAGCAATAGAAGTGGAGCTGCAATTCCCCGAAACCAGTGCATGGGACTGGTATCAGAAAGCCAGCCATGATTTCAAATAGGTTATCAGACAGAATCACTACATGCATGGGAAGATAACTCAACCATAATAGTTGAGTTTCTGACAAGTCCCAGACCATAGAAAGTGCCTGTATTTATGGTCCTATCCATTGGCTACTGATCAAAACAAAAGATTGACACCACTAAGATGGTTAAATCTTTAAAACTTTGCAAAACTTTTAATTATTCACATTTGCAAAAAACTTTAACTTTTAATTGTCTACAAATTTAAATATGGTTATGTTCATGGGAATATCCCTTTACAGATTATACACTATGTTCATTGGAAAATCATTCAGTATAAATATTAAACATATTTCTGTGTAAGTAGTTTTAACTTTTTTTATATTTTCATAGTCATAATTTAAAGCTTCTGAATCCCTTTGCAAAATCTGTAATGGGCCCCCTACCTACCTTGTCCCATTTAGAATAGTGGTATAATTTTTGTGTCAGAGAAAAATTTGGGGCCCCCTCAGGGACCAGTATTGACTGCCACCACTGCATCCCCTATAGCTATGCCCCAGTATTTGGTAGTAGGGCCTGATGGCTTATGGCCTTTTGTTTGCCTTCTTCTTCAAATCAACATATTTGAAGTTATTGGGTACTAGTTACTGACATAGGCAGTGTTACATTATAGCACCTTAACCTCTCAATTACAGTATATTCACATGTGGCATAATTGTTCCAGAAATTGGTGACTTTGTATATTACTTGTCTGAAATATACTGTGGCTCATATCTGGGTTAATGGTGCATCCATCACACGACAGACACCAATTTTTATGGTTAGATGCAAGGCCACAATAAAGCAATAGCAAGGAATTGGCTGATAACTGTGAGCAGTAGAGACAGCTATCTACAACTAGCACACTTATGCGAGCCAAAACATATCCCCAGACGCCTTCACCAGAGCTTGTAGCGTCAAATCTGGGAATCTGAATTGTCACCAAACAGATAAATGTACTAATAATAAATGCACTGCTGCAGAAACCAAGACAAGATTGCTAAAACTTACAAAGTGGCGTGGACAGGAGAGAAGTTGCACACCAGGGTCAAAACCTTGAGAAAACGAATAAGCAGAAATGGAAGACTAAAGCAGTATCTGAGAAACTAGCCAAGGGTCAAAAATCCAGCCAGGAACGTCACAACAGAATCAGAGGCAAAAGGGGAATCCAAGGAGCAAGCCAGAGGTCACAAATATTACAGGTAGACACACAAAATTAAAGCCAAACTAGCAGTAGCAAACAAATTAGTCAGTACTTGTCTCAGGAGGACGGAGTCTTATATAGGCCTCCTCTACCGCTAACTGGACCAAGCCAGGAAGCCTCTGAAAGTGCAAAAGCTTCCCAGGCTGGCATGGTAACGTAAAAGGTGCAGCAGCCGGATAGAGAATTCTGACACCAATGGTGCCCAAAGGACTCCATTGACTTATAATTCAGTCCGTTGTGTCCTGCCAAGGTCATTTTGCTAGAAGCCACAGCAATTTTTTCTATCATATGTGATAGATGAGCCAGATCAGATATGAACCGCAGATATGAACACAGCCTAAATTGTGTGATAAAATCATATTAAAAATGATATATTTTGAGATATTGCATGTTATTTCAAATACCGGAATAGCAGCGGGCCCCTGATGTTTTTTTTGTCTTTTTTTTTAATAGGTTGTTACTTGCTGGAGTAACCCCAGCAGGTAACGGGACTATTTATTTACCGATCCCCGCTCCTGCTCACGGCCACCTGTGCTTCCCCTTCTGTGGCCCCCACATACACTGCTATCATTATACTCTGGGGTCTGCAAAGACCACATAATACTGTGTGCAGTGGCCACTATGGCGCATATTGCTGTGTGCAGGGGCCATTATGGGGCACAATAGTGTGTGCCAGGGCCACTATGGGACATTATACTGTTTGGAGGGGCTGCTATGGGACATTATACTGTCTGGAGGCCACTTTGGGACATTATAGTGTGTGTAAATGGGGTGTTATACTGTGTGGGAGCCAGAAAAGGGGGTGCTATGCCGTGGGGAGGGCCTCAAGTCAAAAGTTTGCTGGGGGGCCCAGTCTTAGCTAGTTATGCCACTGTGTAGATACCATCTACTAGGATAAAACCTAGGAAAATCTAAACCAAAAGATTAGTGGATACTGAGCAGAGGACACTGTTTATTTTTGTATTATTTGGTGGATACTTTAGGGTTTATTCAATATGAAGGATTCTGAATAAACCTGGCTGTTTAGCGGATATAATTGTGATGGTTTCATTGGCCAAGGAATGGAAAATGTGATTACAGGGGCAGATAACATAATTCAGAAATTGTGAATGTATCTGTTTCAATATGTCCCGAGATAATAGTGATGGACAGTTATGAAACAGGCAAGAGGTACCGTGACATACATCATGAATGATTGCTGCATAAAGAACAAAATCTTTAGTCATTTCTCATAAATTGTTTTTGAAGCGTAGCAATCCCAATGTCAAACCATTTTTATTGTCATTTATACCATGATGCATTGCACATTCCTTATGAATAAAATGAAAGCATATGGAATGAATAGTGACATGAGATAGTGACATCCCCATTCCTATCACCATTCCTTTGTGGTAATGTTTACCGTCTATAACAATACTGCAGTTTACAATGGGCGCTCCATTTTCAGGCCCAATAGACAGCTATTGATTGCTTGGTGCATGTTCTGCACGAACAGATTCTTAAAAGGTCACAGACAACTTTTTCTAAATCATCTTTGCTCAGCTAGTGGTTTCAGACCCTGCTGTGAGTAAATCCCAGCAAAGGATGGTGAGAAATGGATGAAATAGTACATTACTTCCAATACTAATACATGTTGCATTTTTTTTCTTCCATTGCAAAACAAAGTCAATTTACATGTCAGTCCTACAGGACCAAAAACCCCGCAGAAGACTAATCAAAGTTTTTGGCTGTATAGGTAATAGGAAAAGGAATTGGCCTGAAGGAAAGCAGTGCACAATCCAGTTTTCTGCACAAGATTTATCAAAGTGACTAATACTGCTTGTCAAAGGGGTTGTCCAGTATCAGCAAATGCATATTATTCTTTGTATAATGAAAAGTTATGCAACTTTCCAATACATTTTCTATATCAATTCCTCACAGTTTTCTAGATCTCTGTTCCTTGTCGTTCTATGTTTATGTCCAGTGAATAAAATTCAGTCCATGGTCATGTGATGGACAATCCCTGGTCATGTGATGGGCACACAGGTGCATGGCTTGTTACAGTCACAGCACAGTAATCTGTGTGTTCATTACATTACTGGGAATTGTCTATCACATGACCATGGACTGATTTTTATCCACTGGAAATAAACAAAGAATGACAGCAAGCAGAGATCTAGAAAACTGTGAGGAATTGATACAGAAAGTATATTGGAAAATTGTATAACTTTTCTTTATACAAACAATTACATTTATTTGCAGAATCTAGACAATCCCTTTAAATATGGTGTATGTTTAGACTGTCTAATCTAACTATACACCTTTTATTAGTTGGCATAGATTTTGACAAAAAATGCACCAAAAGTATTGCACTTTTTTGGTGCAGGTAGGCTGTTTTATCTCAGGCCACTCCCACTTTCACATAAGCCCCCATTTTCATGCAAATCGTACATGTGTCTAAAACGTATCAAAAATACTTGATAAATGTGGGGCAAAGCATGTTAGGCTGTAGCTCAACACTGTGAAAATGCAGCATTTTTGCCACTGCGGAAATGCTGTGTCAAAAAAAGGTGTGTTTTACAGTACCTGCAAAGTGAAGAGGATTCTGGCTAATCCCACCCACGCATTGCAGAAAAAAATTCCGCCCATATTTTTTAAAATTGCAGCAGGTCAATTATACTTGCGGAAATGCTGGTGTTTTCTCTTTAGGTATAATAAGGGCAGAGCCCACAGAGAAAAATTCAGCGAAACATAACAGAGCTACTATACAATGATATGCCCCCTAGTTTGTATCTTTATAAAAGAAAAAGAAAACTTGTAAAAGCTTTTTATCAACTAATTGAATATATATATATATATATATATATATATATATATATATATATATCAATAGAAAATCACTATCCCCTGTGAACAGTATGCAGAGAACTCAAGTACAGATTATCTTTATTTGTATGTTTCATAATCGGTCCTTCATATTGAATCAACCTGATTTTTTTTTCCAAGTGATATCATGTACACAAGTTTCTATTTCTTTGCTGCACACCAGAGAATTATTGATCCTCCTTTTTACACTACAGGCATATCGTATAATTCCACGATTTAGTGCAGTGCTTCCTCACATTTTTCCTCAACTTGCCATGTGAATTCGGCTTCTCAGTATAACTTACATCTCTGGCACTTTTTCATCCTGGACACATTCCAGACTCTAGCACCTTGTATAACATCAACTACACAATCTGTCCAAATACCTTCTTTTGGCAAAGTATGAAGACAAATTATCATGTCAAGTGCAAAGAGGACATGTTAATACTGTTAATATGAACTTTAGTATGTTATATAAATAGTTAAAAATGAGTTTAACAAAATAAATCTGAAGGTCTATTATCTATGTAGTCTAAAGCATTGGAGTTTAGACATCTGTATCATGTTCCTGGTGTTTAATATTCTAATAATTGAAGAAGGAAGATTACTAGACTAGTCCTCTCAGATCCTTTCCAATGTACCCCGTTAGCTCTGCCACATTTTTAGGAGTCCATATAATTGAAAACCTCACTACCGAAAGCTATTCACATCCTTGAAAGGAATGTTTTACCAAAAACAATTTTTGATCTTTTTTTTTTTACATTTTCCTTGCCATTTTAAGGGGAGAGACTTGATGCGGTTGTCCAGTTCTTTTTTTTATTGATAACCTATTCTCAGGATAGGTTATCAAAGATAAGTGGGGGTTAACACCGGGGACACTCACTGATCATCTGTGTAAAGGTTATGTGGCACTTGCTCGAGCGCTGTGACCTCTTTACTGTTTACATTGTATACCATTTGTTTCATACTGGCTTTACAATATAATTACAGCATCATCCTATTCACTTCTATGGGACAAGGTTGTAGTTACACTGTATGCAGTGGTGAACCTAGCCTCTTTGCTGCCTGAGGCGGACTATCGAAAGACGCCCCCCCCCCAAAAAAAAAAAAAAAATATAAAATTACGTTTACATGCTGTTAGCGTCACACACTATTATTGTCGTGCAATAAACATACACAAACTTATGAAACAGTTTTTAAGAATTCTTCTTACTGCATTACTTCAGTATCAGATCAACAACACGGCATTAACAATGACAATAACTTCACACATCTTCTGCTTGGTGGATGGACGAGCCCACGTGGCCCCCATTCTCTATAATAGGAGCGCCGCAGATAGCTGAGTACTGGACTTCAGGTATCTTCAGCACTCCCATCGAAGTGAATGCGGGTTCGTCCATCCACCAAGCGATACACCTATATATGACTGCAGCCAGGCTGGATTCCCACCCAGTGTTCCAGTCCTGCTGCTCCGGTGTTTTCTTCCCCTCAGTGGTCATATGCGGTGGGGACTTCCGCCAGAAGAGAACACCAGAGCAGCAGAACCAGACTGCGGTGGGCGACATCGGAGCACAAGGGACAGGTGAGTAGGTGTTTTTTTTTTTAATACAGTATTACATGGTATTATGGCCCACAGCGACCCCTGCACACGGTATTATGCCCTGCAGCGGCCCCTGCACATGGTATTATGCCTCATAGTGGCCCTGCACATGGTATTATGCCTCATAGTGGCCCTGCACATGGTATTATGCCCCGCAGCGGCCCCTGCACACAGTATTATGCTCCATAGTAGCCCCTGCACACTGTATTATGCCACATAGTGGTCCCTGCACTCAGTATTATGCTCCATAGTGGCCCCTGCACACGTAATTATGCACCATAGTGGCCCCTGCACACAGTATTCTGCTCCATAGTAACCCACCCATGAACTATTATTATACTCTGGGGTCTAAAAGACACACCATCACACCTCCTCCTCCATGCTTCACGGTGGGAACCAGGCATGTAGAGTCCATTCGTTCACCTTTTCTGCGTCGCACAAAGACACGGTGGTTGGAACCAAAGATCTCAAATTTGGACTCATCAGACCAAAGCACAGATTTCCACAGGTCTAATGTCCATTCCTTGTGTTCTTTAGCCCAAACAAGTCTCTTCTGCTTGTTGCCTGTCCTTAGCAGTGGTTTCCTAGCAGCTATTTTACCATGAAGGCCTGCTGCACACAGTCTCCTCTTAACAGTTGTTGTAGAGATGTGTGTGCTGCTAGAACTCTGTGTGGCATTGACCTGGTCTCTAATCTGAGCTGCTGTTAACCTGCGATTTCTGAGGCTGGTGACTCGGATGAACTTATCCTCCGCAGCAGAGGTGACTCTTGGTCTTCTTTTCCTGGGGCGGTCCTCATGTGAGCCAGTTTCTTTGTAGCGCTTGATGGTTTTGGCCACTGCACTTGGGGACACTTTCAAAGTTTTCCCAATTTTTCGGACTGACTGACCTTCATTTCTTAAAGTAATGATGGCCAGTTGTTTTTCTTTACTTAGCTGCTTTTTTCTTGCCATAATACAAATTCTAACACTCCATTCAGTAGGACTATCAGCTGTGTATCCACCTGACTTCTGAACAACACAACTGATGGTCCCAACCCCATTTATAAGGCAAGTAATCCCACTTATTAAACCTGACAGGGCACACCTGTGAAGTGAAAACCATTTCAGGTGACTACCTCTTGAAGCTCATCAAGAGAATGCCAAGAGTGTGCAAAGCAGTAATCCAAGCAAAAGGTGGCTATAATATATATATATATAAGACATATTTTCAGTTGTTTCACACTTTTTTGTTAAGTATATAATTCCACATGTGTTAATTCATAGTTTTGATGCCTTCAGTGTGAATCTACAATTTTTATAGTCATGAAAATACAGAAAACTCTTGGAATGAGAAGGTGTGTCCAAACTTTTGGTCTGTACTGTATATAAAAAGAAAAAGTTATTGTCACCTACCTGCAATCCTATGATGGAGCCTCTGCCTCCGCCTCCTCTTCTTGTCCGCAATGTCTGCGTGTCAGCGTAGGAGGCGCGATGACGTCATTGTATCGCTGACTGCGCTGACATGCAGAGGTCTCGTAAACCAGCCCAGGACAGGCCCCGCTCAGCTTTGTTTTTTGTTAAAGCGGCCTGTCCTGGGCTGGTTTACATTAAATAAATGGGAAAAATGCCGCTCCCAGACAGTGACGGACAGTGCCGCCTGAGGCGGCCGCCTCACTTCGCCTCATTAGCGGTGCGCCCCTGACTGTATGGCTGCTATGAAGCAAATGACATGTGATGTAAACAATGAAGGGGTAATGGTGATGGGGCTCAAACAAGTACAATGGCCCTTCAAATAACTGAACAGTGGCTGGTCCTCAGTGTTAGACCTCCATTGACCTTTTATTGATGACATATTGTGATAATTTTTGATGATACAGTGTTATTGTATTTGTTATATGTGAAATAAGTGGAACACTTTCTATGTATGTCTGACTTCATTAACTGCAATGTTAAAAGAAAGATACAGTTAATTGTGTCAGCTTCTTATAGACAGAGAAAAAGTGCAACATAATTTCATTTTTTTTCTCCATTAAAAAAAATGGAAAGTACCACAGTCCATGATGATTGATACAAGTAAACAAGTGAACAGTGTTCAGTTTGTCTTAGTCACTCTGGCCGTTTTACTATCCATTGTTCTGATGTTCTGTAAAATGGTAGTGTGAAACCAGCCTTAGACCCAGGCGGTTTTGGAAATCCCAGCATGTCAATTATACTTACAGAAATGCTGGTGGTTTCCCTATAGCTATAATGGAAGCAGAAAGTCTGTGAAAGGTGCTGCGGGAAAAACCGTGATGCGTTGCCGCCGTGGTTTTTTCAGCAGCACTTTTTTTGCTGTGGCCTGCTACATGAAGCCTTAGCCTTAAAATGAAATAGCTCTCCACCTGCTTTTCATATAATTAACATCAACTGCAGACAAGATTCCATAGACTGAGGGTGAAGACACACATAGCGGCTTTGATGCATCGGTGCGTGCCATCTGTGTTTTCTATTACACTGTTATACAGTTATTGTTTGTGGCGTGTTCTCCCATTAATGGCTTTGGGTTTTTCAGGTTTACAAGTAACAAGCAATAAATAATAAATATTTAACATTGTTTAACAAAAACCACTGGTGGCACGCTTGCCCTATATATGTGTCCTCATACTACGAAGCAGCCAAAGAGCTAGTTACAATCAGCACTTTCTAATTTCTTTTACCTAAGTTAATATACTGTACTGCTCGATTACTGGTAAGATTTCTGTGTAAGCGCATGAACATACAGTCAGGCTGCCGCTAGCACAATGGCCCAGATTTATTAATAGTTAGTGTAATCCCTTAATATTATCCACAAAATGTGACGCCACTGCAGGTCCCAACCACATGTTCTTAACTTACTGCTGCATTGTTATGCATTGGATACTTTTCATCAATTGGAGTAGCTATTAGTTAAGAATACCATTTCTAATATTATATAATGTGGCCATTAGTATTCAATTTGGAGTTACTATTTGTACAGTAAGCAGCCAAAAGCATCTTCACTTTGCTTTCTGTCGATATTGTCTGTTCAACTATCAAATTAGGGAACAATGGATGATATACTGTATCATTGCCACTACTCTTCAATTACAGAAGGTGAGATATTGACCATAACCAGCTTTGCTCTGTCAACAACTATATATCAAATTTTGTGCACAGCAAGTTGCCAAAATAAGGATTCTGCCATCTACTGGTTACATGGTTGCAATCTGCAATACATGAAATGTGGCAAGTGGACAAAAGCTGCAATTATATTTTGATAAGGTGACATAAACCTCTCTATAAGTCAATGTATAAATATTTTAGAATAAAGTCTGTACAATTTTCTTAAAACTTTTTGGGGACAAGATTCCTGGGGTAAGTCCTTACTGTAACAATGTGCTGTATCTATCCTGCCTTTCTGTATGGTAACAGTCCTGAATCACATAACTGGACAAACATATTGGGACACCATCACATTACACCTACGGAAGCCTTTACGACATCCCATTCTAAATCCATAGGTATTTAAATCCATAGATTTGGTTCTCCTTTGCAATTAAGGCTAAGGCACCGTGTAGCAGACCACAGCCAAAAAATGATGTGGGAAAAATCACGGCAGAAACGCATCACGGTTTTTCCTGCAGCACTTTCTGCTTCATTTATATCTATATGGAAACAGCTGGCATTTCCGTAGGTATAATTGACATGATGCATTTCCAAAAACACAATGGTTAGGAAATAACAGCATTTTCCTGCAAATCTCATCCATTTTTGCGGCACTGTTTCCGCCACGGCCAAACTGTGGCATTCCTGCCACGCGGGGCCCCGTCCTAGAGCAGCTTCCACTCTTCTGGGAGGTTTTTTTTTTACAAGATTTTGGAATGCATCTATGGGAATTTTTGCCTAGTTATTCAGAAAAAAATTTGGACAAGCGGGCCTGGCTCACATTCTCCATTGTACGTCAACCTAAAGGTGTTGAATGGGCTTGATGTCAGGGCTCTGTGGGAGCTAGTCAAGTTCTTCCACACAAACTCACCCAACCATGCCTTTATAGACCTTTCTTTGTGCACCGGGGCACTGTTATATTGGAACAGGAAAGGGCTTCCAAAATTGCTCCTTCAAAGGTGGAAGCATGCAATTGTCCAAAATGTCATGGTGTGCCATGAGACATTAAGATTTCCCTTCACTGGAGCTAAAGGTCCAAGGGCATCCCCTAAAAACCCTGAAAACAAAGCATTATTCCTCCTCTACCAACCTTACAGTTGGCACAACGCAGTCAAGCAGGTAACATCATCCCAGCATTTGTAAAACCTTGACTCATCCATCAAACAGCCAGATAGAGAAGTATTTGTCATACTACAGAACAAGTTTCCAGTGCTCCAGTGGTGGTGTTCTTTATACCACTCCATCTGATGGTTGACATTGTGCTTGGTGACGTAAGACTTGCATGTAGCTGCTCAGTCATGCAATCCCATGTCATAAACCATCAGGTGCACAGATTTTCTGCTGATGTTCATGTCAGAGGATTTTTGGAATTTAGCAGAGTGAGCAGAGTATTGGTGACTTTTATGCACTATGCGCTCTGCACTCATCACTTATGTTACTTAACATGGTCTACCACTTAGTTGCTGAGTTGATGTGGTTTCTAAATGCTTCCACTTTTCAATAACACCACTCATAGATGACCCTGAATATCTGGAAGGGAAGTCATTGTATGAACTGACCTGTTGCAATGGTGACATGTTATAGTACCACGATGGCTTTCAGTGAGTCCTTTACAATGACCCATTCTTTCACATATGGCTAGGTGATGGATTTCATACACCTGTGACAATGGCACAGAATTAAGCATTTGCATCGTATGATTAAAACCTGGGGTCCAATACTTTTTCTATACAATGTATACTTTAGCTCTCTACACATTGTATTGCTTCCTCTATTGCATGACAACAGCAATATATTCCTGTTTTCTATATATGCAGAAACTATATTTTAGTGTGTGTCAACCACAGTTAAGAAAAAGCTTCTGCAACTTTATAAATTTACAAGTAAAAAACACAGCACGAACTCTATTATACACCGTTTCAGAGACAAATAGACATTTCTGTAGCTGTTGGAGAAGTTTCTTTGAAGACAGGCCTTAAAAAGGACAACATATTTTAAGATGGAAATGAGGCTCCCAAAGAAAGAAGCATGGCCAGTTGGGAGGTATAAAAAAAAAACCACGAACGATACACGTCCTGCTATATAATGACTCATCAAACGATGCCAGTGCCACCCTACAGCCTATTATGCAGTCCTGTTTCTCAGCACGGTATTTTCCTTATTCCACAGCTCTTTGGAATAAACTACTGTCATAAATACACAATTACAATACCGTGTATCAAAAAGTCATTGATAAAAGCCTGGCTCGGCTGCTAATTCCATAAGCAATGCTCGCTGCCGCTCTGCTTGAGATACATTGCAAACGTTCAGCCCCTGAATCTTTTCCTTCAATCTCTGCTAAGTCTTTCCTTCCTATTTATGGAGTTATATCTAATATCTGCTTCATGGATCGCTTCCAGAAAAACCATAAAACAGGTTCAAGTAATGGGCCCAGCTCATTATTTGTGAATTGGAAGATAAGTGAATCCAGCATTTGGCTGGCACTGATGCCAGCCTGCAGGCAACAAAAATATGTTTTTCTAAATAATGCTGTCAACCTTGTGCTTCTTCAATTTACTGCACTCTGTACATGGAGTGAAGGTTACATACATGGATCAGGCTGTATAGTTTATTTAAATTGTTGTCATTCTCAATTTGTGTACAAAAAATGGAGAGGCAAGGGTGTAAATCACTATAAAGCAGAGAAATGGAGAGGAGTAAGGCAGCTCTCTACTGGAAAGAACATCACAACACAAGGCTAGCTGATTTACATTTGTCAATTGCTCTATTGATGCATTTTTCATCTGCAAGCAAATTGAACAAGTTAATGATATTCCGCTCATTCATTGTAGGTTTGCTCCAATTACTTATTGAAACTAATACAGTAATAACAAATCACAACCTTGGATTTATAGTTCGCTCCACAATGAGCTTGTTATATACTATTTGTGTTGTACTTTATATTAGAGATAATACAAAGAAAATTTAATGGAACAAGACTTTAAAATGAATAAGAAATAACTTTCCTAAACAATCTGTGTGCATGAAGCAAATGGGCATATGAGGTTTGTCATAATGAGACAGTCACAATGTACACGGCTGTCGCACAATTATAAAAGTTCATAAATATCCTAACTATATAACTGATTTACTGTATTTCATATCCATTTCATTAAACTATCGGGATTAAATAACAAAAGCATATTTAAGCATATTAGGGTGATATGGTTGAAAGTCATAAGGCAATCCTTAAAGCATGCGACTTTTCAGGGTGAGCTGTCATATGTGTGTAACATCCGGATAACACTATTTTTGCCCATTATATGACTTGTATTCTGCATTTTAGCAGTTTTCCTAACTACAAGCTTTATCTCTAATTCTCAGTTGTCCCTGTGCTAGTCAATGGAAACTAGATGATGTGATACCTCCCATAGAGAAAACAGGATATTCTGCTCCCTACTCTCTTCCACTGAGAAGCAACAGTAGCACCATATACAACCATAAAAAGACATAGTGAGGAGTGTCGATTTGAATGAAGCACTTAGGGTGAGATAAAACAGTTACTATGAGCTCCAGGTACCTGTCTCTTCTGTCTCTCACTCAGCCCCTTTTATCCCCTCTCCCCCTCTTTCACAGTCTTCTACAGGCACATGTAATTTGATACTTAAAGGGGTTATCCAGTTTTTACTATTGATGGCCTATCTTTAGGATAGGCCACCTATATTAGATCTGTCGGGGTCCCCTCAGATCAGCTATATTGAGACAGTGCAGCTCCTATTGATGTCTATGGGACAGTGCTGCAGTACCTACACCCACGGCCACAATTTGTCTCAGTGCGGTTGAACTGTGAGGTCCCAAGTGTCAAACCCGTGCAGATCTAATATTGATGGCCTATCCTAAGAATAGGCCATCAATAGGAAAAACTGGATAACCCCTTTAAGTGAACTAACAGATTTAGGAGAGATTTCAGAAGGAAGAGCTTAGAAGGAAGGTGAAGAATGAAAGAACCCTGATATATATTTACTGTGAAGCTTTCGTATATTTGCTAGAACTATTGACCGAAGGGGTTGTCCAGGAATCTCAGTACTTGGGCAGGAGGCCGGCAAAGGTGAAACATAAAAAAAATCATACTCACCTGTCTCCAGTGTCCACAACCCTTGTCTGGTCATTCACATTCGTCACCAGTTTCCTGTGACCGCTGATCCCGCTGATTTGCCTCAGAGATCATGTGCAGGGAAGACTTCAGCCACCAGAAGCCCCAGCGCATGCTGGACTGGACAGTGGTGGTGAACACCAAAGCACAGGGGACAGGTGAGAAATGGAGAAGACTAGTTTAGCTATTATCCTAAATTATGTTCCAATGCTCTTAAATGGGTCAGATATTAACTTACAAGTTAGGTACTTATAGGTGGCATTAGAAAGACAGCTTTCTTCTTTCTGGAGTACTAATTTATATACCTTTTCCCAGAGAGCATTGTCTGTAAGACTTACTAAGCCATTCTGTATCTCTGCAAACATCAGGAGATTGTGCTGCTCACATGAAACTCATAAGGAGGGGCCAGCCCTAAACAGTTCCTCTGTAAGGCCTCATGCACACAACCACACTGACCCATTCATTTCTTTGCCCCATACACACGACTGAGTATTTTCACGGTCCAGAGTATGCGGCTGTGAGGAAAACTCAGGACAGGTCCTATTCCTGTCCATTTTATGGACCGTACTCACTTGCCCCAATGAATGGGGCTGCAGAAGCATGGCCGCTGCACGGACGGCACACAGATGACATCAGATGACACGGTCTAATATTGATTTATATTACTGAATCAGCAGTGTGGGGAGGGAGGGCATGCAAACCTTCCCTTATTCAAAGAATTACTTTACAATACACTACATCCATCTACAGTACATTCCAAATAAGAACAAGAAGAAATAGTATCAATAGATTATCTGTATGAGAGAGCTGGTCATGTACTGTAGGTTTAGAGCAAGAAATTAAAATGTTTTCTAAATCAATGTCAAGTGCCACCAATATATAAACAATGAAGACTACAATATGGAAAAGGAAAATCAGCAAACATGCAAAGCCAAGGAAAGCAAATTAAAGGAAATTGTTCATTAAGAGTTCTGGCACTGCTCAGGGCAAGATTTACACACCACATGGATTCCTTAAGGGGTTGTCATATGAAAACAAGCTCTTTTCAATATGGATGAAGCGAATGGGACCTGCTAGACCTGCGCTAATCCTAAAGTGGTTGCAATTTCCACTTACAGATGTAGCAAGTACCAACTGAACGCTTGCCGCACTGAATGAGTATTTGTTTCACGCTATGTTGCACTACGCAATTTGCATAGCGTGGCTGCTTGAATGTAAAGTAAAAGGGTGGTCATACTGTGCAAATAGTTTAACCACAAAACAACGTTACCAAGAAACAAAAGGGTTTTTTTTGTGCCTGCTACAGCTGTATTAGTGATAAAGAAGCCCATTTTTTGTTTATATATCACAGTATAGGTTATTATTAGATAGTAATGTGGAGGCTTGTGTAAACCAGTTTTAGCCATTTATGGTTGTATTCCTTTGTGATGCAAGCTTAACCTGTCTTCCCTGATAAGTGACACATTTCTTCCTGTTAGCAGGTGGTAGGGGAGAGCAGTTTACAGTTGCATCTCATAGGATACACTGGAGGTTCTGCATACAGCACACATAGCTATAACATACATAGTTGCCATTTTATATGTCTGCAGCTAATTATTGTAGTAATTTCCTAATATATCACTGCTCTTCTATTCTCAGCCTGAAATATGTTCAACATCACACTATACACAGAGGGAGCAAGGAGGGCAAAACTTGTGGCAGATGTCTGAGAGCTGACAGCATAGAATCGACAGGTGATGATGCAATGCAACAGTTCATAGGAAGTCTTACACACAGAGACTACAAAGGTGAGCAGGCTTTGGACTGGTGATCAGGCTGGGATCACATGACCCAGGTGTTCACAATATAAAGACTCAAACCATACAGATACTGCTGAGCTGGATTGAAACAGCTGGTGAGTTAGTATTATGTACCCAAGATAAATTGCTGAAGTGCTTCTTTAAAGTAATGTTTTTAAACGTAAGCAAGAGATCTTAATTTGACTTGGTAAGTAGGGTCACAAGGACTTTCATTATATGGAGGCTTCATCGTGGTGGTTAAAAAGGATGATCTGTCACTAAGTACAAAATGCTAAATGACATACATTATTGGATAGCCTCTGTGCCCCTGAACAATTTTGTGTTCTTCTTTAATAAATCTGTCCACCTATTCAAAAGTTATGGTCCCTGGAAGATTGTATCTAAAGTAGCACTGATTCTCCAAATAGGTGCTAACGTATTTAGAATCTCAAAGAAATACAAAAGATTACCACCCACTTGGAGAATCACATCTAATTTACATATAATCTTTCAGGGGCCATATTTTTTGAACAAAAGAAAAATGCCCAATTAGTCAGGACACAACAGCAGTCAAATGATGTACATGATGACAGCCAATGATGTCCAAAGTATAGTCTTTTTTTTGATAATGCTAAATAACTAACTTCACTTAACTATTTCCTGCCCTGTGACATACTATTGCATCAGCAAAAGGAACCTGTTCCTGTGCACTGACGTAATAGTACCTCATGCAGATGACACCGGCTCAGGAGCTGATCCAGTGTCATTGGAAGGGGATATCAGCTGTAACACACAGCTGACATCTTCCTGTAATGGCTGTGACCAATGAAAACAGTGATCATGGCCCTTTAACCCCTTAGATTTCACTATCAATAATTATTATGGCCTCTAAGGGGTCTCTCTGTGTTTTCCACCCCCCCAACACTCCCGTGGTGCAATTGTAGGGTGCTGATGCACTGCAATGGTGATGAGGGGGTCGACTGAAGGCCCCCACATGACCCTCACAAGCCTCAGTCTCAATTTGCCAATAGGTATTTTTTATACCGAGTCTTTTGCTTTCACTTTCTAATACTGTAATATACTGCAATGCAGAAGCATTGCCATGTATTATTGTAGCAATTGTGCTACCCTAGTGTTCAAGTCTAAGTATGGGACTACATGTAAATGTTAAAAAAAGTATATATTTTTACAGAGAAAAAAAAAATAGCCATATGTGGAATTGATGCACCTGCAACAACCCATGGTATAAAAGGAGAATTTAATGTACTGTATCCCCCATGGTGATACAAAACAAGCAAACAAGTGATTTTATTGCGAAAAAGTAATACAACATAAAAACCCAATATAAACTTGGTATCACCGTAATCGTACTGACTGACAGAATAAAAGTAACATGTCATTTATGGTGCCCGGTGCACACAAAATTTAGAACATAAAAAAAAGATGTCAAAATTGACTTATTTTACCATTCCGCTAAATAACACAATTTGATCAATAAGCTAAATGTTTTCCAAAATGGTACAACAGAAGGTTACAACTCGTTGCGAAAAAAACAAGCAATTATATGTCTATGTTAACATTAAAATAAAAAGTTATGGCTTTTGTGAATGTGACAACGGAAAATACATAAAATGGACAAGCAACCTCAAGTATTAAACTAAGCTGTGTCCTTAACAGGTTAAATCGATCATATCCTGCTTCATAATAGTTTTTAGAAATTAACTTGGTATAACTTATTTTCCCTGTAAACTGACGCTGTACATTTCCATCCTTGCTCTCCATAGTATACAGCAGCTAGAACAAATCTTCAAATGCAGCATTGCTGAAAAAGACTATGGCTAAGACTTTGACTATGACTCTTGATCTTGGGTCCTGTCACTCCTTTTTGCGTGCAGAAGGATCTGAGTGCATATGTTATGTGTCTTGTGTAGCTTGGCCCTCAGCGGCACATGAGCTTATGGCAGTAGAATTCATGTCAGTTCTTGTTACTAATAACCTACAGTCACACACAAGCTGCTTAGTCTTCTCACTATATGGGCCAGATAGATTTTCCTACACAAGCAGGTTAATCTTTAGTTTTTCAAGGTTTTGATATTTCCATGTTCTAAATATTTAAAATTATATAGTTACATAATAGATGAGGTTGGACACAAGTCCATCAAGTCCAACGCATAATCCTACAGTCTTCTTCCAAAGAAATATCCATTTATAATAAATATCCATATATAAAATGTATGAAAAGATGTTGGTTGTGAGATGCATAGAGTTGAAGGAGCCTCATGGCAAAAGTCAAAATGGGATCTTCTGCTGGTGTTAGCTTATGCTCGTTCTTAAATATCATCCCAGTACAGTATAGCCTGATGCCTACCTCAACACTTTTAATCCTTTTCTAGAGAAGAAGGGTGGGATTTTCCTCTGGCAATTCACCCCCACCCTTGTTTGCTTAAATTGGTGTAATTGTACAGCACAAGAAGTGCATGGAGGGTATATGCAGACTTTAGGAATTGTGGATAGCTTTGTCTGAGCCTCCTTCTCTGTTCTTATTGGCTGCCTTTATGACATATATACTATTGCACACAGTGTCAGAAAGGAAAAGAAGTGGGGAGCTACATTAATCTTAATGGTCCACCTATCACGTTTAGCTTCAGAACTTGATGAAATACTTAAAGAGAAATTTTCACCATGTCCACCAACTCCAGTTCTTAGCATCTGTTAATAGGCTCTGCTCTGCTGATTCCGGTGCAGTTGGAATTTTTTCTTTAGCCCCTACTGTTCCTGAGCAATCAGTGCTGTTAGTTTTGGTGCCTGATATGCTATTTAGACTCTGTACTGTCGGGAGGGCGGTGTCAGGCAGGAGCGGGCAAGGGGTGTGATTCTGAGCTCTGACATTGGCTGCCTCTGATTGGAGCTCTGAATCACACCCCCTGCATGACACTGTCCTTCTGACATTACAGAGCTTAAATAGCACATCATAAGTACCTGCGCTTGTTGCTTGGGAATGGTGGAGGCTAGAGAAAAAAAAATCCAACTGCACTGGAATCATTGGAGCAGCGACTATTAACAGATGCTAAACACTTGAATTTGTGGAAGTGGTAAAAGGTCCTCTTTAAAGTGAACCTATCGCACAGATCTGCAGGTAGCATGCTATAGAGCAGGAACTGCTGTGTAGTAGTGTATATACCATATTTTTTGGACTATAACACACACTTTTTAGCAAGAAAACCTTTGCTAAAAGTCCATGTGCCTTATAGTCTAATTTCAACGGGGTCCAGCAGGGCCAGGCCCTGCTGACTGGTTGCTTAATGATCAGTCTGATCAGTGAAGAACAGGGGAGAGAATAGTTCAGCTGGTGGACGCAATCTGAATGGGAACCACAGCTGCCAGATGTCCAGACCCATAATCACAACGGCCTGGATAAACTATTCATCTCCCAACCACTACCCTTTAGGATTAATACATTAATATAATGGCAGCAGGGATTGGTAATCATCACTGCTGCAGCAGTAGCAATGGATTAATGCAAAAGGGTAATCGTCAAGAGGAAGTGTTTTTACTAACCTCTGTCCGGGTCTAGGAGGGCAATAAGGAGCATTATACTGTATGTGTGAGGGGGCATTAATACACATTATACTGTGTCTATTGTGAGGATGCTAATGGAGAATTATACAGTGTGGGGTACAATCAGGACCATTATACTATGTGGGGGTACTAATGGGGAATAATAAAGTGGGGAGGCACTCATGCCCCATTAGAAAACCCCACACAGTATAATGCCCCATTAGTGCCCTCCGCACAGTGTAATGCTTCATTAGTGCCCCTACACAGTATAATTCCCCTTTAGTATTCACCCACGCAGTATAATGCTCCTTAGTGCCCTCCACATAGTATAATGCTCCTTAATGCCCCCCCCACAGTATAATTCCTCAATAGTGCCCCCCATACAGTATAATGCTCCTTAGTGCCCCACATGGTATAATTCTCTTAGTGCCCCCCATAAAGTTTAATGCCATGTTAGTGCCCCCCATACTACAATGTTCCTTAATGCACCATTAGGAGATTGTACCATGTGAAAGACACTAATGGGGCTTTGTGTATGTGCACCTTAACTGTTAGCTAGTAACCCCCTTTGTCTTCCCTAGCATGCCAGTTAGTAACATTGAGCCCTGTACTATATTTGACAACTTGGGAATGTTAAATTAATATGAAATAATTTTTTACTAATTTTTCATGTCCAAATGAAAAATTACAGCTTACTCTGGGCTAAGGAGTTCAGTGAGTGGTACTACTAACAGATTGAAACTATTACTAAATAGGAATACTGTCAATCAGTAAGACCGCCCACTGGACTCCTAAGTCTAAAAAAAGCAGAAAGACGTATTTGCGTCAGTGTGGGGTTGACTAATGAAGCATCCTCATGCCCTTGGGCATTACTGATAGCATAAAAGAAAGTGGTTTGGCGCTACTAGGGTGCAGACAGAAGACAGACACAGAGGACATGCTGCAGGAGACACCAGCAAACCTGTTAGTAGTTATTTAGCAAGTAGAACAAGTAGGGCTTGCAAGTATGGTGTGCCACCCCATGGCCTAGGTTTAGAGCTACAGTGGAGCCACAGACGCTCTAGCCTGCACATTAGTCAGAGCCTGTTACAGCTGGTAGAAAAAAATCCAACCATCTGCCGTACTGAACAGCGTATCCACTATTAAGACTAAGTTATTTCATCTGCTGAGGGGTGACTGGCCAGAGTCTGTAAACCAATGCTTGAGTGTGAAGATGACTGAGATTGAGTGTGAGGGATTGTCACATGGTGACATGAGATCAGCTATTACTAGTGTATTGCTGCCAAGCAGAGGTGAGTCAGATAAAGGGGCTATTGTTGACCAAGTTCCAAGATTGGCATACAATTTTTATATTGGACTATTGTGATAGAGACTATCCAGATCGAGAAGGTGCTGAAGTGTCTGTGCCAGCACTGTATCACAAATGTAGCAAAGAGTTGCAAGTAACAACTGTTTGCTGCTGTCCAAGTCAACTGCTGCCTTATCTGAGAACGCTGTAACCATTAAACTTGTTGACTCCTTGTGCTTAAAGTTACACTGTTCACCAGTTATATCCGTGTCTGGCTGCGTCCTTCTACCATCCCTGTTTGATTTCAACATAGGGACCCGCAATACATAAGGACCATTGATACAGCGGCTTGTTCTGGACAGCCTGTCTGATCTAATAGTATGGATGCCACTAATAAGCTGTAAGCCAGCATTGTGCATGTCACAGTATCATGTTTCTTGTACCTTATATAAGCCTTATCTGTGTACATTTTGGAATACTGAGCATCCACTTCCCTCCTCAAGGATTGTAGGTGTGTGAGATGTTTTATTAGTACTTTGCACCTGTGTTGCCTCCACCATATACCATTGGGGTCTGTCTGCATCCTTCTGTAACCAATGATTCACTTAATATTGGTTAGTGTGGCTGCTTTTCAGTTTTTACCCTATATGGAGTAAACATTTTAAGGGGTACATGATCCACCAAATCTTTTGACCCCCGTGATAAGAGTAAAGCAGTGCTTATGGGTGCACCGTGTAAGCTAGTTATGAGGATGAATTGTGTATATGGGAAATGTGCCTGCGCTATATATATAGGACAATACACTTCAATATTTATTAGGGCAAACAAACTCATGCTTATGGGTGAAGTCTGACTGTACTGCCAAGTCTGACATGTACCGCACTCAGGCATCATTATATAGATGAACGACATATGGTTGGCACTGTATTTTCACTTTTTAATGGTTTTCACTGTATATTACATATACTGTGTCATTGTTTCTTTTCTTTTCAAATATATTTTTATTAATTTTATGCATCAACAGAAAATTGAATACAAACACTGCATCAAAATGCAATTCCTATCAGTGTTCAATAACGGTCACAAAGATCTAGAAACAAAGTATTTCAAGGCAAGGAACATGACCATATATCAGGATTTGAACAGTGAACCAAGTTAAATAATATGCAATAATCTTTCATTCGTGGCATCAGGGTCTCATTTTATAGTAGTAGTCATAGAGTGTGATGGTTGTAGAGGTTTAGGTGTTAATAAAAGATTGGGGGAGGGGGGTAACAGCAAGCTTAATTAGTCAGTAGGGTTAACCCACAAATGTTTCCAATTTTCTTTCCCTATGAAGAAATACCATGGCGCCCAGATGGATCTGTGGTTATAGGTGGTACGAATCTCCAAATAATAATAATAATAATAATAATAGTCCTTTAATAGTCCCACAATGGGGAAATTCAGTGTGTTACAGCAGCAAAGATAAGCAGATACAAATACAAATACAACATGTACAGGAATGTTCCAAGGTGAGAGGCATTACATTAATAGCAGACAGACAGATAGGGCGTAGCAGGGGGGGGGGGGGATTTAACAGGCAGAGAGATATTTCAGTTCTCTGTGTGTAATGATCTCCGCTTAGGTCGGTGTTGGTTGTACAGCCTAACCGCGGTGGGGAGGAAAGACTTCCGATAGCGCTCCTTCTCACACCTAGGGTGGAGCAGTCGGTCACTGACAGTACTGCCCAGCGCAATCACAGTCTCATGCATGGGATGGGACTTCTTCTTCTGCATGGAGCTCACCATGGACAGTATCCTTCTGTCACCCACCACCTGCACTGGGTCCAGTGGGCTCCCCAGGACAGAGCTGGCCCTTCTAATCAGCTTGTCAAGTTTATTTCTGTCCATGGTTGATATACTGCTCCCCCAGCAGGCCACTCCAAAGAAGATGGCTGATGCCACTACCGAGTTGAAGAAAGTTCTAAGAAGTGCCCCCCGGATTCCAAAGGCTCTCAGCTTCCTAAGCAGGTAGAGCCTGCTGTGGCCCTTCCTGTACAGGGCCTCCATATGATCTGCCCAGTCCAGCTTATTATTAAGGAGCAAACCCAGGTACTTATAGGTGTTCACAATCTCGATGCCCGTTCCCAGGATGTCCACTGGTTTTGGAGGGCATCTGCCTTTACGGAAGTCCACCACCATCATCTTGGTCTTCCCCGCGTTAATCTTCAGGTGGTTCCGGTGGCACCAGTCCACAAAATGCTGGTTCAGTTCTCTGTACTCCCTGTCATCATCATCTGTGATGAGACCCACTATTGCAGAGTCGTCAGAATACTTCTGTAGGTAGCAGCTGGATGAGTTGCGCCTAAAATCTGCAGTGTACAGTGTGAAGAGGAAAGGGGCGAGAACCGTACCCTGAGGTGCCCCCCGTATTACAGATCACGGTACCTGACACACAGTCTCGGGCTCTCACGTATTGAGGTCGATTTGTGAGGTAGTCTAGGATCCAGTTGGAGAGGTGGTGGTCCACTCCAGCAAGGCCCAGCTTGTCCCTCAATAACCTGGGCTGTATGGTGTTAAAAGCACTGGAGAAGTCAAAGAACATTATTCTCACTGTGTTCCCTGGTTTCTCCAGGTGAAACAGAGCCCTGTGCAGAAGATGGATGATGGCATCATCTACCCCAATGCCCGGCCGATAAGCAAACTGGAGGGGGTCCATAGCGGGGCTCACTAGAGGGCGGAGATGTGTGAGAATCAATCTCTCCAAGATCTTCATCAGGTGGGATGTCAGTGCTACAGGTCTGTAGTCGTTGAGGTCCATAGGGTGGGGTTTCTTTGGAACTGGTACCACACAAGAAGATTTCCATAATTCAGGGACTATTTCCTGCCTCAGGCTCATATTATACATATATGTAATTATACCACACAGCTGGTCCCCGCAAGTCTTAATTAGCCTTGCACTGATGTCATCTGGCCCTGCGGCTTTCCTCGCCTTGATCTTTTTCATCTCCTTCCTCACCTGGGCCCGTGTGAAGGTCAGACTGTGGCCAGATAAAGATGGATTTCTGGATTTACTGGTCTGTTGGGAAGTGGCCGCATGGGGTGAAGTCATTGTGGTGGGGGGAGCTGAAGGACATACTGGGGTGGGAGGAGCTGGTGTGTGATCAAATCTGTTGAAGAATAGGTTTAGTTCATTAAGCCAATTAACATCTGCCTCAATCTGGCAGACAGACTGTTTATGACCCGAAATTGACTTAAGCCCCTCCCAGACCCCCCTTATGTCTTTTCTTTCCATTTGCTTTTCCATTTTTTCTTTATAACTGGCTTTTCCCTGCCTGATTTGATGCCTCAGCTCCTTTTGTACTTCCCTCAACCCCTCCTTATCTCTTGTCCTGAATGCCATCTTTTTCTCCTTAAGTAGTGTTTTTATATCAGAGTTAATCCATGGTTTGTTGTTGGAGAAGCACCTCACCACTTTTGTGGGTACTGTGTTGTCCACACAAAAATTAATGTAGTCCGTTATGCAGTGTGTGAGTCCTTCTATGTCTTCCCCATAAGAATCCTGCAGAACTTCCCATGCGGTTGTGTCAAAACAATCCCTCAGAGCCTCATCACTCTCCTCGGACCATATCCTCACTGTGCGGGTGACAGCTGGTTCTCTACGTACAAGTGGCTTGTACACAGGTCGGAGATGTACTAGGTTGTGATCCGATCTTCCCAGGGGCGGTAGGGCTGATGAGTTATATGCCTCCCTCACGTTGGCAAAGAACAAGTCCAGTGTTTTGTTGTCTCTTGTGTGGCAGGTTACATACTGTGTGAAACTGGGCAGTGTGGATGATGGAGAGACATGGTTGAAATCACCCGACAGAAGAAAGAGGGCCTGGGGATGTTTTATCTGTAACTGGCTCAGCGTGGCTTGTAGGACCTCGCAGGCAGTGTCAGCTTTCGCAGAGGGGGGGACATATGCAGCTATCACGATGACATGCGATAGTTCCCTTGGTAGGTAGAAAGGTCTCATGCTCACAGCTAATAGTTCAATGTCCTTACAGCAAGTTTGATCCTTAATCACAATGTGCCTAGGATTACACCATCTATTATTCACAAACATTGCCAGCCCTCCTCCTTTCCTCTTACCGCTCTCCCTTGTCCTGTCTGCCCGAAGGAGTTTAAAACCATCCAAGGAGACCAGAGGGTCAGGAGTAACTTCAGTGAGCCAAGTCTCTGTAAGTAGCATCATGCTGCACACCCGAAACTCCTGATGCTGCCTGGTGAGCGCTGTTAGTTCATCCATCTTGTTTGCAAGAGATCTCACATTGCCCATGATGATGGAGGGAACAGCTGGTCGGTAACGCCTCTTTTTAATCCTCTGAAGAGTACCAGCTCTGCATCCCCTCACCCGCTTTTTCTTTCTCCAAATCTCACGGGGGATGTGTGACCAGATGGTATGCCGTCCTGCTGTGCCTCTGAGCTGCAGAATTTCCTCTCTTGTATAGACAAAGGAATTGTCTGCATACACAAAAGATCCCATTTTCAAGCAGAACAAAAAGACAGATAAAAACAAAAAAAAAAAAAAAAAAAAAAGTATCACAAGGGTCCAAGTCTTTGTGTGTGTTTCATAGTGCAAAGTCCTTAAGTAGAGAGGTACAAAAACGAGTCATAGAAAGAAAAATAAGATAGAGAGTCTCAGAGCTGCTGTAGCAGGCAGCCACTCCAGCGGCGCCATCTTGGTATACACTCCTCCATTCCTGTAACTTGGGATATTTTCCTAAGCAGGGGGGGGGCAGTAGAGGGGGATGAATGCTTTTGCTATTGAGAGTAATTGAAGCCACAGGTGTTTAGGAAATCCTTTATGGATTGAGAAAAATGATAGATGGTGAAGGACGTATATTATGGCCAAAGATCAAAGGACCGAAGGTCAAAGAGATGTTGGATTTGAGTCGAGTAGGCCTTGATTTCCTCACATTCCCACCAAATATGGAAGTATGTGCCAGAGTGCTTATGGCAGCGCCAGCACAAAGGGGAAGCACTTATCACCCTCATCCACAAGGCTCTCCATAATGCTGCACCTCCCTACATTTCCTTCCTCATCTCTGTCTATCGCCCAACCTGTGCTCTCCGTTCACTCAATGATCTAAGACTAACATCCTCTATTATCAGAACCTCCCACGCTCGTATACAAGACTTCTCCCGAGTTGCACCACTTCTCTGAAATGCTCTATCCCAGACTATCAGATTAACCCCCAATTTCCACAGCTTCAAGCGTAAACTAAAGACATATCTTTTCAGACAGGCCTATCACAACTCCTAATGTAAACCCTTCCGTAGTTAGAATCCCTAAAACATACCCTCCTCTGTTCACGCTCCCGCATTACCTCACAGGATATGATGCCGTATCAGACTAACTTTATATGTCCAGGCACCGTCTGCACGTTAAAGGACACGACTGATGACGGCTCATACAGCTTTATATATGTGTAATGACAGTAACCTCTATTACAGAATTGTCTAACCATTGTACAAACAATGCTACGTCTGTTGCCGCCCCTGCTACCTCCTGTGTCAACCCCTCTACCTCATAGATTGTAAGCTCTTGCGAGCAGGGCCCTCAGTCCCAGTGTGTGAATTGACTATTTCTTTGTAATGTATCTTTTTTGTCAGTACTTGAACCCTACAAATTGTACAGTGCAGCGGAATATGTTGGCGCTATATAAATAAAATTTATTATTATTTATTATTATTAAGTGTCAGGAGAGTACTTGTATATCAATGACTGTGACCTGTACCATGTGGTAGTTATTTTGTATGTCGATTCCTAAAGTCAAATACATCTGGAAGGACCTAGAGACCATTTCAATATGGATTAAATATCCTCGCGGATAGAGAGATCTGAAAGTCTGACTCCCATGATTTAAGGATGGCGGGAGGGGATGTCCCTTGTTCTTGTAGCAAGTTGGCATAAAGCAAGGACAGAAGTTTTTTAGGTGGGCATTTTTGGAGAAAGCTTTTCCAGCAATGTTATGGATTGTTCAGTGAGTTCCGACTTCAGCGGGTGGGCGTTTTTGGAGAAAGCTTTTCCAGCAATGTTATGGATTGTTCAGTGAGTTCCGACTTCAGCGCTCCCAGGTAAATGCCCTTCATAGACTAATACAATAAAAATGCATTGACACAAATTCAGGTCTAGATTTAAGTTCAGAATAGGTGGGGAAAGCGGTGAGATCTTCAAAGGATATGGGATGGGCCCAGAGAAAGATGTAGGAGATGTGCTATATACTGCTGAGGTCAAAGGATTTTATTATTTATTTAGCTTACTTGTATAGCGCCATCATATTCCGCAGCGCTTTACAGACATTGTCAGTCACTGTCCCATATAGGGCTCACAATCTACATTCCCTATCAGTATGTCTGTGGAGTGTGGGAGGAAACCCATGCAAACACGAGGAGAACATACAGTGCCTTGCGAAAGTGTTCGGCCCCCTTGAACTTTTCAACCTTTTGCCACATTTCAGGCTTCAAACATAAGGATATAAAATTTAAATTTTTTGGTGAAGAATCAACAACAAGTGGGACACAATTGTGAAGTGAAACGAAATTTATTGGTTATTTTAAACTTTTGTAAAAAATAAAAAACTGAAAAGTGCGTTGTGCAATATTATTCGGCCCCTTTACTTTCAGTGCAGCAAACTCACTCCAGAAGTTCAGTGAGGATCTCTGAATGATCCAATGTTGTCCTAAATGACTGATGATGATAAATATAATCCACCTGTGTGTAATCAAGTCTCCGTATAAATGCACCTGCTCTGTGATAGTCTCAGGGTTCTGTTTAAAGCGCAGAGAGCATCATGAAGACCAAGGAACACACCAGGCAGGTCCGTGATACGGTTGTGGAGAAGTTTAAAGCCGGATTTGGATACAAAAAGATTTCCCAAACTTTAAACATCCCAAGGAGCACTGTGCAAGTGATCATATTGAAATGGAAGGAGTATCAGACCACTGCAAATCTACCAAGACCCGGCCGTCCCTCTAAACTTTCATGTCAAACAAGGAGAAGACTGATCAGAGATGCAGCCAAGATGCCCATGATCACTCTGGATGAACTGCAGAGATCTACAGCTGAGGTGGGAGAGTCTGTCCATAGGATCTGTGGAAAGAGCTGAAAACTGCTGTTCACAAACATTCTCCATCCAACCTCACTGAGCTCAAGCTGTTTTCCAAGAAAAAATGGGCAAGAATTTCAGTCTCTCGATGTGCAAAACTGATAGAGACATACCCCAAGCGACTTGCAGCTGTAATCGCAGCAAAAGGTGGCTCTACAAAGTATTAACTTAAGGGGGCCGAATAATTTGGCACGCCCCACTTTTCAGTTTTTTATTTTTTAATCAAGTTTAAAATATGCAATAAATTTCATTCCACTTCACAATTGTGTCCCACTTAATTAAAATTTTATATCCTTATGTTTGAAGCCTGAAATGTGGCAAAAGGTTGAAAAGTTCAAGGGGGCTGAATACTTTCACAAGGCACTGTACAAACTTCTTTGCAGATGTTGTCCTTGGCAGGATTCAAACCCAGGACTCCAGTGCTCAGCCACCATGCTGCCCCACGTGCTACCCCTAAGGTAGACTCCTCCACCACTACATACAGTTTGGGTGATTGGCGATGGAGCCAATCCAGGGCTCTATAGAGTTGATTAGCGTGGTAGTAGATTTCAATGTCTGGGAGTCCTACGCTACCGGACTTCTTGGGGAGAGTCAATGTCAAGTTTCTTTAAGGAGGCAAGGTTTACTGTTTCTAATCGCTTACATTTTCTTTTTCACTTGCTCTAAGTACAGTGAGTCTCTTCTTATTGAAAATGTGTTGAATATATGGTATTTACTGTAATTCACACTAAATTTCAGACTCCAAGATTTCAAGTGTTAATCCTCTATAATTCTCAAAGACTTGACTCTGGTATGTGGCTGAAATGGATGAGACACTAAACTCCACTGCAGCAAATAAACATTCCTGTCAGTACAACACTAAACAATATGTATAAATAAATGAAGATAATAAAACAATTGCTTGCTCAGCATAAGAATATTTATTGTACTTTTAAATCTAGACCAAGTATATTTTCTAGAGCTACCTCTGTATGACTTTCATTCCACATACACAGAGTCTGTGAATAGTTTGGACAGTACAGCTGGCATTAATCCAGTTGCGAAGCCTAAACCATGAATAATGATTGTGTCAAGTGTACTAGCCTTCTATTAATAGCAAGCGAGCCTTGAATTCCTAAGCCTTGTGCCGAATTTATATACATGAAGACTAATCGGGGATATATCAAACAGAAATGTAAAACAAGATAGCAGAATTGCTTCTATGCTTTATTATTTTGAATGCAAAATCTTGACATTTGTTCAGCAGGAGTAAGAGCTATGTGTAGATGTATTATTATAGTGGTGGATACAATGAAAGACTAGCTGACATAAAAAATATATACTATAATAAAGCGATACAGTATCTTGATGTTTCCTGTGATAAGGTTGTGTTTTTTTCTACAAAGGAAACACAATGACACTATGACTATTATGTTTATTACAATGCAGTGCGGCATTCACTTGACTTGAAGTATTGACGACATTAGGAGAAACATACAGGATCATATACACCTGTTTTCAGATGTTAGATTATTATTACAGTTTTGTTGCCAACCTTTATGACAGATGGTGGATACATCTACAACTGTTGGCATTGATATATTGCGCAGGAACCTTGACCAGCTCCATGGATCACCAGTACTTCAGTTCAGCTTACCAGTAAAAGCTAAATCTACAGTGCCTGAGTAGCTCCAATGGTGCAGATAGACAAACCAAAAAATGTATCAGAAAGAAGATGGGTCCAGCACTCCAGACAGAAAAGCATTTATTGAATGAAATATATTAAAAATTTCATATCAAAGAGAGACAATGGAAAATGTCAAAAAACCTATAAGCTTCAGACTTAATACTGCATGTTTACTCATGTAGTATTGGGTCTGAAATATGTAGGTTCTTTGGTACTTTTTTTTCAGTTTTCTCTCTGATATGAAGTTTTTAATGCAATTTAATAATTTATATTTTTATGAAGATTCTGTATAGGGTGCTGGACCCAACTTCTCTGCGATATTGTCGGCTGGATCATTTTTGGGGGGTATTTTCTTACAAAATAAACGGAAGACCCAAAAAATATTTTATCTTTATTGGGTACAGCAGCACATTAGCACACTAGTTCAGTAGAGAAGTTTTTAAGGATATACTATAATGTTCAAAAACAAGACAAAATTTAGCATGGAGTTCATAGTCATTTGTCAAAAGTTATAACTGCTATAGTAGGAAATAGATTTGGCAGAAAAAAATGAACTATTAGGAGCTCCTTGCCATTTACAAAGGCTGGATTAATTTAATTCCCCAGTCTTCATCTGGTTAAAAATGAATGTCACACTGCTAGAAAAGATTCTGCAGATTTGTAAGGATTGGACAGGGGGATCTAGCGCATGATGATCCTGTCAGTTGTTGGCCAATATGGCTACCTTAGCCTAGATTCACACGATTGTGGTGAAAAACAGCTGTGAAAAATGTCTACTTTTCACGGCCATTTTGAATCTGAGGGGTGCACATTTTCATGAATCCCTCACACATTACAGTGTATGGAGGGATCCATGAAAATGGACAAAAATAGAGAACGACTTATATTTTGATGGACCATCAATATATCTGTCATGTGAATAGCCCCCATTCACAGACATTGACAGTAATGCGTCTGTTAACAACGTTTGTGTGAATGTAGGCTTAGGCTTGCCCTATGCTCTTTCAGTTGACCTCACCCATATAGAGGCATGCTAGGCTCTGCAATGTGTTCATATGTTCTCTACAAGGAAGGGAAGAAATCTGCTTATCTCCCTTGAAAAGAAAAGGATTGGACATGTAGAAATCCAACATGCATGACCCTTTTTTCCCCAATATCTGCAGTTAGGGTTGTATCTGGATGCCCTCACATACATTAGATGGCCAACTGGTACAGCCATCATATTATGTGTTTTAAGGGATGTGATGTAACAATTTTCAATTATATTTGTTAAAGTTTCAATCTTTAGTTGCCTAGTATAGAGTTCTGTGCTACTTCCCACCATGTACATACTATGCTTAAAAGCCCAGATATCCTTTTGCCACCTCTATGGAGCTAATCTGTACACTGTACAGTCTTGGATTTTTTGATCCTGAATTGGAGCTGTATACAGTTTGATCATTTGTTAAGCTTTTTTTTTTTTTTTTTTAATAAAAATGTGTAATGGTATGTTTTTATACCACATGACTGCATACAACACATTTTCATATTTAGGTGCTTTAAAAGAAACCCACCCCATTAATAAGTATATACGGTATACACAGATGTTTACTAGTAGTCTTTAATTAGCTTCACGGCCCCATGCAACCAAGGATGACAGTCTGTGGCAAAACATGTTGAGGGGGGGAGGGGGCTGTTGGATTGACGGTTTTTAAATCAGTACTCTGCTCTATCTGTATACGGTAATACCGATACAATATATATTTGTGAGGGCTTTGCGGCATGGACTGAAATGAACAGACCCATTATAATTAGTAGTTAGTTTGAGTATAATGAAAAATTAGCACTCCGATCAAATCATACAATATGGAATAGTAGCAATATGTTAAAGAGATTAGTGAGGCTGGGATTGAAAATTACAGACTAACCACAATCAGTGGTTGGTTTGAATGTATCGGTACTAAAGGACAAAGAAAGCTATTTGCCCTGAGAGAGTACCATTATTCCGCTCCCCCTATATCATATTATGTGAGTTAAAAGTTACTGAGCATAGGTAGTTCAATTGAACCGTAGTCTTTGTAGATACAGGACATTGTACTTTCTGATAACTTGCCACAGCATAATATCTTAGGAGAACGTGCTTTTGCAGTATAGTTAATGCATACAGTGAGGTCGCAGTACAGGAATAACACACAGTGTCACAGTACTGGGATAATACACAGTGATGTGAAAGTGCTAGAATAGTGTACATAGTGATTTTTACAGTACGGTTAATGTACACAGCGATGTCACAGTATAGGGATAACGCACACAGTGATGTCACAGTACAGAAATAAAGTACACAGTGATATCACAATACAGGGATAATAAACAGTGATGTCACAGCAGAGGGATAATGCATATAGAAAAAGATCACTGTGTACTATACATTATGACATCACAGCATAGGTAAAAAGTAATTATAATGATGTCATAGCAGGCATTCTGATGTTCCAGTAAAGTAATGGAGGCACATTCAGGTTTCCACATCCTCTTCTATAATCCATAGTTATCATTAATTGTACTCTAGGTCTCAGTGGAAATGTCCCCCCTTAGTTGTTAAATTTTTTCCCACAGCTCCTCCTTGTTTTTACCATGTAGACCTCAGACTGCATTTTCCAAGTGATAGGTTACCATTAAGAGGAGACACCTTGATAAAAGGGGTTTTCCCATCTTCCTGTCTCAGCAGCTTTGTCTGATGTCTCTGCTTCTCACTTCCTATACTCCTTATCAAACAGTCAAAGCCACCACCCAGCTTGCTGAACAGGACACTATAAAGTATCACAATACTTATAAAGATTACTAGAAATCTAATATAAATGCAGATCAAATAATATGCACTTGCTTCTATAGAATGGACTCAGTGTTATCTGTGTGTTTACATAGAGAGATAACAGACAGAGCTTTATCTGAAAACTGCAATTAGATGAACAGAAGAGCTGTAGGTAACAGTGAGAGCAGTGAGTGATGTCATATGTCCTGTCTTATCATACAGGTCCAGCTCTATGGAAATGCTGTGTAAACAATGGTAGGAAAACAAAGCAGCATTGCTAAAGCAATATATCTAGGAAAACTCTTCAATTTGCATAAACTAGCAGAGATGGGAATACCCCTTTAAGTTTATATTATGTCCACTCTTAATTTGCTCTAGTACTATGTTCTCTGCTCCCTGTTATGTGCACTTCATCTTTTATAGGATATAACATACCTGAGTTGAATGTATTCATATTCCCCCAAGAATTGCAAAAAACAAAAAGCTTCCTAGGTTCTGGAAAGGTTGTCTGATATGTAATACCAAGAAGGCTACATGTTCCATGGGGGCTTTTCTTTATTATGTCAAACAATATTGATTATGAGATCTACAAAGTGTAATATTCCTGTTCATGTAGTGAGTGCATATGAATTCACAGAGGGATGAGAACCAACAATGAAAATTGATTCAGCAATATGTATGTTTTTCATATGGAAATAATTGCAAATTCAAGATAGACAGGCATCTAAAATGTAATATCGAGGGCATCTGATAGATCCAGAAATAACAGTTGTTATGTCTATGTTGCTGGCAACCTCTAAAGAATGATCACATTTTTTTATGGTATGGGATCTATTTTTTTTTTTTGGAGTATTAGCTGGATGATCTATATTAGTACTGGGCTCAATGAAAATCATGATATTTCCGCAGATAATCTCCTTTAACAGAATGTATTGACATTTATTAGTTACAGTAACTCCCAAGACATGAACAAAGCACAAAACAGAAATTGTATTACATATTCGACAAGTGGAGTTCGGAGGGCACATTCATTTTCCCTTAGTGCCCTAACTCTGAAATCTACAGTACCATGACAATATAACTACCTGAAATTCTCTTGGATTCCTAAAAGCCATCTCAGGAGACTGTAATTACATGTCTAAGAGGACCTTTTACCATCTCCACCAACTCCAGTTCTCAGCATCTCTTAATAGGCGATGCTTCAGTGATTCCAGCACAGTTGGAATCTTTTCTCTAGCCCAAACTTTTCCTGAATAATCAATGCGGCTAGTTTTGGATTCTGATATACTACTTAAAAAGAGAGAGTCTGGCATTTGGAAATAAATTGCTATGGACGTCAGGTTCTATTTATCAATACAATCCAGAACAACATGTGACGATTCAGTCCGAACCATGGACCTTAATCATACATCTGGAAAATGACAAACAAAATAACCAAATAAGAGAGAAGAACATCAAGGAAATATAAACTAATATCATTAGAAATCCACAGTGAGACTGTAAACCATTTAAAGGCAGCATTGAGTTATGTCTCATGATTCTGTCATATAATAGATGTAATTAAATAACCATGAAGACATGGTATCTGGTCACAAAGGCATAGTAAGTGTAGCAAATATAGTAAACATCCAGATAACATTATATAATAGTCATCAGAGCAAAGAAATATATAATGTAGAGGAAAACCAAAATTTTATAACCATAGTAACAAACAGAGTTATACTAAGGTGCATAGAGAAACAAGACATTTACTGACAGAACATAATTAAAGGAATTGTGCCATAGACACTTTTCCCCTATACACAGAATATCCTGTAAATAGGGGGTAAGTGTCCAATTACTGGGGGTCCAATTGCCGAGTCCCCCAGCAATGAGGAGAATAGGGTACCGAAATTTCCCGTAAAGCCTCCTTGTGAATGGAGCACCAGTGCATTTGTGTGACCACTGCTCCATACACTGCTATAGGGCTGCACAGAGAAACACGACATTTACTGACAGAACATAATTAAAGGGGTTGTGCCATTTAAGCCACGTTTCCCCTATTCATGGGATATCCTGTGGATGGGGGAAGGTGACCAATCACTGGGGGTCCAATTGTCGAGTCGCCCAGCGATGAGGAGAATGGGTTACAGAAATTTGCCATAAAACCTCCTTGTGAGTGGAGCACTAGTGCACTTGTGTGACCAGCGCTCCATTCACTGCTATGGGGCTGCAGGCGCTGCCAGAGATTACAGTCCTGGCTGGCCTATTTGGCATTTTCCGGCACAATCATACAGAATGGGTATGGTCAGCACGTTGTCTGGCCTTGTCAGAAAAGAGGGCGTGTCATGCCCACAGTGGGAGTAGTCTAGACAAAACGGGCATTTCCACTCCCAGAAATTTTGGAACCACAGTCTGTACAGTGAGTGCACTGTTCTCCTGGTATTACGTCTGTTCATGTTTGGCATGTATGCCATTTAGTCAAACTATACATATATATATATATATATATATATATATATATACAGTCATATGAAAAAGTTTGGGCACCCCTATTAATCTTAATCATTTTTAGTTCTAAATATTTGGGTGTTTGCAACAGCCATTTCAATTTGATATATCTAATAACTGATGGACACAGTAATATTTCAGGATTGAAATGAGGTTTATTGTACTAACAGAAAATGTGCAATATGCATTAAACCAAAATTTGACCGGTGCAAAAATTTGGGTACCCTTATCATTTTATTGATTTGAATACTCCTAACTACTTTTTACTGACTTACTGAAGCACAAAATTGGTTTTGTAACCTCACTGAGCTTTGAACTTCATAGCCAGGTGTATCCAATCATGAGAAAAGGTATTTAAGGTGGCCAATTGCAAGTTGTTCTCCTATTTGAATCTCCTCTGAAGAGTGGCATCATGGGCTCCTCAAAACAACTCTCAAATGATCTGAAAACAAAGATTGTTCAACATAGTTGTTCAGGGGAAGGATACAAAAAGTTGTCTCAGAGATTTAACCTGTCAGTTTCCACTGTGAGGAACATTGTAAGGAAATGGAAGACCACAGGGACAGTTCTTGTTAAGCCCAGAAGTGGCAGGCCAAGAAAAATATCAGAAAGGCAGAGAAGAAGAATGGTGAGAACAGTCAAGGACAATCCACAGACCACCTCCAAAGAGCTGCAGCATCATCTTGCTGCAGATGGTGTCACTGTGCATCGGTCAACAATACAGCACACTTTGCACAAGGAGAAGCTGTATGGGAGAGTGATGCGAAAGAAGCCGTTTCTGAAAGCACGCCACAAACAGAGTCGCCTGAGGTATGCAAAAGCACATTTGGACAAGCCAGCTTCATTTTGATACAAAGATTGAGTAGTTTGGTCATACAAAAAGGCGTTATGCATGGCGTCAAAAAAACACAGCATTCCAAGAAAAACACTTGCTACCCACTATAAAATTTGGTGCAGGTTCCATCATGCTTTGGGGCTGTGTGGCCAATGCCGGCACCGGGAATCTTGTTAAAGTTGAGGGTCGCATGGATTCAACTCAGTATCAGCAGATTCTTGAGAATAATGTACAAGAATCAGTGACGAATTTGAAGTTACGCCGGGGATGGATATTTCAGCAAGACAATGATCCAAAACACAGCTCCAAATCTACTCAGGCATTCATGCAGAGAAACAATTACAATGTTCTGGAATGGCCATCCCAGTCCCCAGACCTGAATATCATTGAACATCTGTGGGATAATTTGAAGCGGGCTGTCCATGCTCGGCGACCATCAAACTTAACTGAACTGGAATTGTTTTGTAAAGAGGAATGGTCAAAAATACCTTCATCCAGGATCCAGGAACTGATTAAAAGCTACAGGAAGCGACTAGAGGTTGTTATTTTTGCAAAAGGAGGATCTACTAAATATTAATGTCACTTTTCTGTTGAGGTGCCCATACTTTTGCACCGGTCAAATTTTGGTTTAATGCATATTGCACATTTTCTGTTAGTACAATAAACCTCATTTCAATCCTGAAATATTACTGTGTCCATCAGTTATTAGATATATCAAATTGAAATGGCTGTTGCAAACACCCAAATATTTAGAACTAAAAATGATTAAGATTAATAGGGGTGCCCAAACTTTTTCATATGACTGTATATATACACACACACAGTATATACACAAAAAGTGTCTCCATGATTACAGACTACAAACAAATCTTGTGTATAGTCAGACGGTACAATTCTATTTTCTTTTCTCTGCCCCTTCTATAAAATGGGGACAATGGGAGAACTGTGCAAAATGTAATGCAGGGCATTGCTAATTTACCATTAACTACAGGAAATGTGATTGTTTTAGTAAAAAAGCTCACTGTAGTGCTCTATATATTTATGGTAAGCTCTCTCTTGCTAGTAGACAGTGTATATTATATATGTATGTGATTGTAAATAACTATTTTATATAGTGTAATAAATTCTCTTTTGGCATTGGATTGTATCATAATCCTACAATTCTGAACCTGGCTGCATGTGACTTAGTCAGTGGACTGTGACATAAATGAGCACCTTTTCACTGGTCCTTGCTTTAACATCTTGCAATTTATTTCTGTCCTTCTGGAAAAGAACTGCTGGTATCTAACTGTTCATAAATCCACACTCCTACACTCGAAATGTACAGTGCTGTATAATTATACCAAATAACACTATATGCTTTCCACTCACATCCCAGATATCACTTATGTGGAAAATAAATGGCCAAGAGTTAAAGTCAGGCACCCATGTAGACCTACTGCTGCAGTGACCGTCCTCACATTTTTTATCTTTTTATAGTTGAGCAAGAAACCTAACAATATAAAAATGCAAAGAAAATCTAAGAATGTGTTTTGTTCTTTATCTTGTTTCCAAGAGTTGGCATTAAAAATCGTGAATGACCATGAACCATATATTGTGATGCTTATGTGTTTATACAGATAGCTGCTTATATGCTATCTGGTATGTAGAAGTAAGAATTGATGTTAGTTATACTTGACCTTATATTATTGAAGCATTCTCCATTGTATACTATATGTATGTAGATGATAATTAAAGGGTATGTGCACTTTGGAATAACATTTTTATCGTCTACAGTTACTGACTCATTTTCCATAAAAGTTGAGTATCTTTACAAATATGTCATATAGCATATAGCAAAGTCTTCAAAGGGGTTCTACAGGGAGTTTGTGAAAACTTCCTCTGGGGTTTTTAGGTTCTGAACCAAGGGACTACGGGCCAGTTCAGACACTGGGTCACGTGATCAGAACCTGAATCCAAAGTTGCTTCACCTCCTTCTTCCACCTGTGTTTAAAGGTAGTTCTCTGTGCTATGAGGGCTGGCAGAATCGCTCCCCCATAGCACAGGTCATGTCCTCATCCAAGACAAGCTAGCTATTCCTGTAGTGTGGTTTGCATGATGCTGGGTAACTATTTTCTGGATGTGTGCATTACTGTTGGTAATGCAAGTGTACAGTGTTGTGTTTCCTCTGGAACGTTGGTTGTGCCTAGGTGTTGTACGCTGGGAACAATTGTTGGTTATGTCCTGTGATGAGGCCCTGTGCTGGCAGCAGTCAATGTTTGGCTTCCATAGGGGCATAGGTGTGCTGAGAGCAGTGAGTCCATTTGGTTGGTCTGTTGCCCTGGGAAGCTACTACTGCGTGTTGAGAGGTTGGAGGCCTAGTCGTAGTCTAGTGGCATAGAGCATCACATGTTATGGTAGGAGTGATGCTCAAGTGAATGAGTTGCAAGTATCTGAATTTACTGGATAACGTTTGTCATATCTTGTGTGAACTTTTTACTTGACGTCTGCGATCAAGAAAATAAAATTTCAGTCTCAGAGTGTCTAGTGACTTTTTTTTTCGATACAACTACCCTATAACACCAGTCTGCGTGGGAATAAAACTTGGATACTAGATCTTTTTTCTTCTCAATTTTCCAAGTAATTTTAGCTGAATACAGTCAAATGTAACCTTGGTAAATAAGTGACAGCACAAAAATACCAAAGGGCAAAATGCAAACTGTACAAAAATATCTGGTAGGCAGATTAGGACCAAGCACCGCTTTTTGTTTATGCTTGTTCTGCACTTGTCATTTTTGCTTCTAGAAAATGAAATAGAATTATTGATTTTCTAAAGCAAAATAACTTTGTAAAATAGGGTCTGCTTCTTTTCCAAAAACTTGAAATCTCTTGTCTACAAGATGCGCCTGGCATAGTATTACTGAGCTGTAATATCAGACACAGTCCATGGAGAAGACTGGCAATATTTGTGAGAAAACAGACTTTTCATTTATCTGACATCATGCCGTTGCTTCAGGCTATGGCTTCTTGGCATCATGAGGTTGTCTATGAGTCTATTATTACTGACGATTTTTCTTGTTACCTTCTGTTATTGTTATTAAGTGCCATGTAGTCCAATTTATTTAGTTATTTTTTATCCAAATCTATGTAAATTTGCATCATATCGCAACTCATAAACGACCTCAGTTTTCCTGTATGAGAGAAAACATTGTGGGTGACTTGCTACTATTACAAAAAGTCAGATCATGTCTTTGACCACATAGGGAAATGTAGATGCTGTATGCAAGACAGGTTGAAGCTGCAAATATATTATGACTTGTGGGTGATTCAAGTTGCTGTTGAGTCCTAGACTTACTGTTATCTACTTGTAGTCATTACTAAATGCAGGGAAAAGACTCTGTTGGTGTGTTTACATTTGACATTTCAACTTTGCTACATCTGTATATCGTATATTGTATTCTGATAATTTTTTTCCTGAACTGATCTCAACTGATGAATAAAACAAGAGCTGTACCTCCTTCACAGTCAGACAAAGAAATGCTATATCCCATGTTTCCCTGCTCAGCATCAAAATTGATGCCTTCAGGACTTTTACAAATCTGCTCCCATAGGAAACTATGGGCGCGATTTAGTAATCAGTTTCCCTCTAGCGTTTCTGTACTGTGCTGGAGGGAAAAGAGACAGTAGGGCTTGACATACAGTATGTGAACTGGCCCTTACTTTCCAAGTTGTCAAATCCATTCTCCAATCTCCAGTAATGGCTAAATAATTACAAATGAACTTTTAAACTAAGCCCATGAAGCTTATGTAAGAACTATGTACCCCATGTATACTGAGTGACGGGAGTGACTGTGTGGGTAAAATTTTGACAGTATTAATCTAGTGTTAAAGGACCACTCCAGAATTGTTTTATATTTCAGGCCTTTAGTACAGGGCATTATGCTGTGTAATGAATGGTGTGGTGATTCACCTTGCATATCCCTCACTTTATGCTGCTGCCAAAAAATTTCTATGACCTATGACTGGTATATGAATTTGCAGGTCAGTCTGCCGATCACATGATCGGCACATGATTGGCAGGTTGAATAAAGTGAAGGATTTGCCCTCACCATTACCAGCAGAATGTCCTGTACTTAAATGATATACATGGCATAAATGTATAAACATGGCATGTAGAGGTATAACCTGGATTCCTTAGGTTCCAAGCAATAACAGAACTCCAAGTGCCATACACATTTTCATTTGTGGCACCATGCACTAGGTCCTGGGTGCAACTTTGTCTCTTCACCCCGTAAGGCCAATGACATAGCTATAGGGGGTGCTGCAGTAGTAGTCGCTACTGGGTTCTGGACCATGAGGACGTCCCAAAGGTTCCTCTGCCACATAAAATATACCAATATTATAAATGGTACAAGGGCTCCATTACAAATTTTGAATTGGGACCTAGAAGCTTCAGGTTATGTCTCTGCAATGCATATGGCTATGTTCCTAATGGTGTGTGTTGGTGAATGTAGTTATAAATACAGAGGCAGTAGGGAAAATGTCGCCCACTGAAATTAAATGTTTTCTCACTGTAGCTTAGGTATAGCTCTTGCGCCAAAGTTTATATTTTTTATCTCCTTTCTGAAACTTTGCAGCACTCCTTAAAAACCAAATCAAATTCAGAGCTGGTTATCTCCTGCTGCCGTTGCGTGCTTCCCATACACATTATGCATTCAAAGGCAGACGCATTTGAATTTCACATTAGGCCACTAGATGGTTAAATATAACATGATTATTTTTAGGGAAAGTTAAAAGTGTCCTTTTCATTTACCATTAGAGATCAAGCATATAAAGCAGCAGTGTTAGGACACGGAAAAATGTTAATGAGTCATAAATATTCAGCTGAGGATAATTAATATGACGGGATCCGAGTCCTCTGTTAGCTTTTTATTGACACAGCTCCGTGGAGGTTCATAAGGACGGAGATCTTTCACGTTATCCAAAATTATTATTTCAAAAAGTTACTTTAAAAGCTGAAACATGCAAAATCTCAGCCCATCCCAGGGAATTACCAGAATCTACTATGACATTAATTATATGATTTTATAATTGCATTATGTGAAAATTATAATTATTCCAAAATTTAAGAGCTATAATATTCTCATTACACAGGCTATTAAGACGCATTTTTTCTATTATCAGTGTTCTTCTGGAATTAAAAGGTTAATGATGTATTTAATAGCATGGTCTCCAAATAGCAAACTGTAGCCAGAGCATAGGAATTTATGTTAGGTGTCATTTTAGGCCTTCCTGCCAACATTTGGGGAGCAGCGCCCAGGAGGGTGGAGTGCTGTGCGCATTGCGACAGTTTCCAGGTGAGGTCATGTCCCTAAAGGTGTGGCTACAACCCCTTCTGAACATTGCTATGCCGTCTTTTTTATGACATGTGTTAGCCAAGTCATTTTTTCAGATGTGACCAGCAAATAAAGTGCCCGAGTCACATATAAAATGACTCACATATAAAATTCTATTTATGTTTCATTATTTTTATTGTGGAGATCTTCACACTGGTATAAGAACTGCCCAGAGACTCTTTTATATGATATTTGTTCACAAGGTCATTTAAGGTCTAAAATAGAATATTTAGCTGATATTTTTGTCATCATTGTTAGCTGGTTTTTAGTTCTTCTCCTTTGGGCACAGTTATGATCAGTGAGTACAGTCTAGATCCTAGAAAATCCAAATTATGTAGAACCTCTAATGTCTCCTTAGTGGTTCAGGGCCACAAAACACTTACACAATTATGTGTCTCCATGGTAACAGACTACAAACAATCCATGTTTTGTCTGATGCGGCATTCATACTCCCTTCCATCTGTCCTCTGTACCCTAACAAATGTACAGCATGTTAGCAAGAAGTCAGGGACAGATGGAGGGGAGTATGACCATAGAATCAGACTACTTTGTAGTCTGTTACCATAGTAATTCAGTAATTCTGTTTACACAAACAGTAGAATATTTTAATCAATACTAGTTACAAAGCTGCTTTAATAGTTATTTTAAATACATGGGGGTATTTTTTGCAACCTTTCATGATCCGCAGCTTTATGTGAACAGTTACAATTGATTTTTTTTTCACTTTTCAGTGTAATTATACAACTTGTCTACTTCTTGAGAACCATTGTAGAGGTAGCATGTCTGGAAATTTGCAGCAAGGTTTTCTATTTTTTCAATGCAAGCTACAAGGCAGCAGTATAAATGATGAAAACAACTACACTCTATCTTTCTATGTGCCTTTCTTATAAATTGACATCTCTAGACACCGTGTCTGACACATAAAGATTTAGTCTGTTACTTTTATAAAGTACTTTAAAAGTCTGCACTTAATTTTAGAAGTGTTAGGCTGTGAATTTCATCCTCATAACCCAAATGATGGTCTTCTTACCTGGGGTCCCTCAATGGACCTGGGCTGGTGCAGTACTTGGTACTTTTTTCGTACCTGTATTCTTGTTCTGGAAATTTATTTTGGTGTCTGATAAAAGGGGTTCATGCAAAATGTAGTAAGCATTCCTGTCTCTTTAAGAGAGCACATGGGACAGGGTACAGGAATTAGAAAGTGGCTTACTGTGAGCTGGGGGTAGATGATGGCTATAAAGATGTGCAGGTGGAATAAAAGGAGTATTGGTCAAAACTAATCTCTGAATGCCTGCCTTTCATGAGGATAGCCCAAGTTCAAAATAGTTTTTTGCTAAATAAAATAAGACAAAACATTGGTCACAAATACAAACATTTAAAAAAAGTTATATCCATATGTGTGCTATCTGCTCGAAGCAGCTACTCCAGTATAGGTTTAACCATCCTTAAAGGTATTTTCTTGGTGTTACGTAAAGTCACCAATATCAGATGGTGGAAAAACAATACCATTCAACCAGATACTGATGACCTACCCTAATGGGCATATGGGTAATAAATATCTATAACAAGGAAAAAGCCCTTTGAGGCTAAGGCCCCACGTGGCATCCCGCAGCAAAAAAGCACTGTGGGAAAAACTGCGGCGGCAACGCATCGCGGTTCTTCTTGCAGCGCTTTGCACAGAAAGTTCTCAGAGGTTTCCTCTGCAGACTTTCTGCTTCAATTATACATATAGGGAAACCACTGGTGTTTCCTTAGGTATGATTGACATGCTGCGATTTCCAAAACCGAGACGATTTTGGAAACCGCAGCATTTACGCCACGTGAGGCCCCAGCCTAAGGCTAAGGCCCCACGCAGCAAATCGCCACAAAAAACACTGTGGAAAAGACTAAGGCAGAAAGTTTTTTTTTGCACAGTGTTTTTCACAGAAAATCCGCAGAGTTTTCCTCTGCGGACTTTCTGGTTCTATTATAACTATACGGAAAACACGAGCATTTCCGTAAGTATAATTGACATACTGTGATTTGCCGTTTTTCAAATGGCAGCATTTCCACTGCAGATTTTTTTTTTTCTGCAACATGTGGATAGGATTATCCAGAATCCAATCCACTTTGCAGGTAATTTAAAACGCAGCGTTTTTTGCCACCAAAATGCTGTGTTTTTGCAACATAGGGCCCCGACCTTAAGGGGTTATGCGGTTGCTAATATTGATGGCCTAACCTTAGTCTATCCTATCCTAATCGCAGCGTTTACACCACATGGAGCTACGACCAAAAGGCCGCAATTCACAAAACGAACAATGGGTAACCACATTAAACAAATACAGGATATCACTTTGTGATACAATATCACAAAACAATATTGTCTAGATAAGCTAATTATCTGGTAAGACACATACACTATACTGTATAGACACAAGTTTTGGTCCCCAGCTTTTAATCACTGAATTCAGGTGTTTCAATCAATCCCATTGCCATAAGTGTATAAAATCCAGCACTTAGCCATGTAGCTTGCCTTTACAACTGGGAAAGAATGGGTCATTGTAAAGAGATCACTTAATTCCAATGGGGCATCAAGGCAGTTCATGAAATTTCTTCACTCCTAGATATTCCATTATCAACTGTGAATGCAAAGTTGAAGCGTTTAAGAACCACAGACTGGCAGACCACATAATAGTACAAAACAGCGTCTCAGAGTGCTCAGACACATAGCAAAACACAGCTAAAAACCACTGCATATAAAACGTAGTGTTTTTCCTTAGCACTTTTTATTGAGTTTTTGCTGTATTTTTCCTTCCACTATTAAATATATAGAGAAACTGCTCACAATTCCGTAGCTAAAATTAACATTCTGAATTTTTTCAAAACTCACACAGCTTTTTTTCTGCAATTTGCGGATGAGATTAAACAAAACCTCATTCACTTTGCTGGTACTGTAAACACAGCTGCAGTAGCCAAAAACGCTGCGTTTCCGCAATTTGGGGCCTTCTATGTAATAGCTGTAAAGAAAATTCTCATAAATTAATGTTAGAAAATGACATGCCCTTTCATTCATGATGTATGTACTGTATAGAGTGAATACCATTACTGAAATCAGAATATCCCTTTAAGCAGTACTGTGCCTTTAAATCAGTAAATCATAAAGCAGTAAAACAAATCTGAATATGAAAAAATTGCTGTTTTGTAAACAATGTGCTATTTCCAGATGTTATTTCTGAGTGAAAGGATACATCTGAAGGTTATTTGGAGCTGGAATTTGCTAAAAAAAAAAAATCAACCTCCATATTCATTAGCATTACAGTTCACCTTTAATGCATTCACCTCTCGTGTCCTACACCCAGCGGGTACCATTGTTTCTCCAGTTTCATGTTCTCTCTTTAAAACAAGAGCTATTAAATGTTGGATTATTTTCCATTGTGCTCCCATATGGGAGACTCATTTTACAATTATATATTTTAACTCTTTATAGTTTATATAATGTTATTGTGTATAATTACAGTGCATGCTTAGCAGCACAGTATATACCATGTATGATAAATATGACCAGGGCTGCAGGTGGCAGACTTCGCATCTCCAAGGTGCAGCACTGCAGCCAAGAACTTCTTCAGTTTATGAGTAGCTAGCACCTTAAACAACTTTTTGTATTCTTCTGTAATTTGATTCAGCAGTCGGGACAGAGAGGGAGAGGAGGGGCAGCTACACTGCACTGCCTGAGGAGGCTACTGTAATCCTTCTACCTACTATTTTCTTTTGGAGTATCCCTGGATGATAAAAGTCACACACACATATAAATATAATACTGTACAAAAGTACTATATGTATGTTTGCACTAACTGGACTGGCGGGATGTTTTTTGACCCTAGATGTGTACTATATACAGTAGTGCTAAAAAGTTTACATACCCGGCAGATTTTTTTGTTTTTTGGCCTTTTTTCAGAAAATATGAATGATAACACAAAAACTTTTTCTCCACTCATTGTTAGTGGTTGGTTGAAGTCATTTATTGTCAAACTTCTGTGTTTTCTCTTTTTAAATCATAATGACAACCAAAAACATCAAAATGACCATGTTCAAAAGTTCACATACCTGGTGATTTTGGCCTGATAACATGGCCAGAAACCAAACCACGATCAGGTACACCAACCAAAATTTCTGCCACAACTGCCCGGAAAATTGTTCGGTATGCAAAGAAAAACCCACACAGAACATCAGCTGAAATACAGGACTCTCTGAAAACTATCGGTGTGGCTGTTTCAAGATGCACAATAAGGAGGCACTTGAAGAAAAATGGGCTGCATGGTCGAGTTGCCAGAAGAAAGCCATTACTGCGCAAATGCCACAAAGGATCTCGCCTTCAATACGCCAAACAGCACAGAGACAAGCCTCAAAACTTCTGGAACAAGGTAATTTGGAGTGATGAGACAAAAATCAAACTTTTGGCCACAAGCATAAATGTTACATTTTGAGAGGTGTCAACAAGGCCTATGATGAAAGGAACACCATTCTTACTGTAAAGCACGGAGGTGGATCACTGATGATGTAGGGATGTGTGAGCTTCAAAGGCACAGGAAACTTGGTCAAAGTTGAAGGAAAGATGAATGCGGCACGTTATCAGCAAATACTGGAGGCAAATTTGCACTCATCAGCCAGGAAGCTGTGCATGGGACGTACTTGGACATTCCAGCATGGCAACGATCCAAAACACAAGGCCAAGTCGACCTGTCATTGGCTACAGCAGAAGAAAGTGAAGGTTCTGGAGTGGCCATCTCAGTCTCCTGACCTCAATATCATTGAGCCACTCTGGGGAGATCTCAAGCGTGCAGTACATGCAAGACAGCCCAGGAATTTACAGGAACTGGAGACTTTTTGCCAAGAAGAATGGGCAGTTTTACCATCTGAGAAAATGAAGAGCCTCATCCACGACTACCACAAAAGACTTCAAGCTGTCATTCATGTTAGAGGGGGCAATACACGGTATTAAGAACTGGGGTATATAAACTTTTGACCAGGGTCATTTTGATGTTTTTGGTTGTCATTACGGTTTAAAAAGAGAAAACACAGAAGTTTGATAATAAATGGCTTCAACCAACCACTAACCATGAGTGGAGAAAAAGTTTTTGTTATCATTCATATTCTCTGAAAAAAAGTCCAAAAAAACCAAAAAATCTGCCAGGATATGTAAACTTTTTCGCACAACTGTATATAATTTTTGCCAATAGACACACCCCTGTTTATGACAGCTCCCTTAAACATAACCATATTTAAATGTATAGACAATTAAAACTTAAACATTTTTGCAAATATTTAAAAGTATTTAAAAAATTTGTAGAGTTTTAAAGATCTTCTATGATCAGCTTAGTAGTGACAGTCTTTTGTCTTAACCCATTGCCAATAGAGATGAAGGATTTTCTATAGTCTGGGATCTGTTAGAAACCCAACCATGCTTTCCTTATTGTGGACAGGTTATCAGGCAAGGTCACTACATGTATGAGAAGATAACCCGGACACAACAGAGTTTCCCAGACCATAGAAAATTCCTGCATTCATGGTCGTATGCACTGCCAACTAAGACAAAACATTGTCACCACTAAGATGATTAGAGAAAATCTTTAAAACTCTGCAAAATTCTTAATTATTTACATTTGCAAAAATGTTTAACTTTTAATAATCTATAAATGTAAATATGGTTATGTTTATGGGAACATGCTCTTTTAAGAGTATTCTCTACCTACTTAAAACTGCACAAGTGGACCATGCTCTGCCCAGGTCATACCCATCTTGCTTCCAGCTAGCATGATGTGTTGAAAAGTCTAGGTAGGTGTGTTGCCAGAGCAGTGTGGTTGCTAAGCTGGCTTCCCACTGAGCCTGAACTTTTAGTTAATCACTGTACTCCTCTGCTTCACAGAAGCCAGGGTCTGAGCAGACACCTACTGGCATTTACAAATATCAAAACTATGTGCCCACAGCACAATTGGCATGTCACCTGTCTATAACCAGCATTTACAAATACTACAGGAAAATTACTAAGCAAAATGATGCAGACTTCTGACACAAATTGCACAGAATTATGGAGTTGTGAGCCAAATTTATTATGTGTTTTAAAAATTAATCTGATACCATTTAAAAGTATCAGTAAAAGACAATTTTAAAGGATTCGTACAATGTTTAGCACAAAATATGTATGTATATGTATAGTGGTATAGCTAGGATATGGCATAAAGAAGAGCAGAGCCAAACTTATCATCTCACATGTGCCATTTTACAAAATGTAGCACAATTTGTACAATTATACTATAAAGGATGGGGTAGAAAAAACAGCCAGTCAACATGCACTTTTATTGGTATAATTCCTGTGATTGGCCAGTGTCAGTCAGTAGCAATTACGTATTAGGGCGAGTAGCTCCAATGAGAGTGCTGTATTACTGAAGGGCATGCACTGCCTGGCTGTCTAGTGATTTATTATTTATTATGCTTACTTATATAGCGCCATCATATTCTGCAGCGCTTTACAGACATTGTCAATCACTGTCCCATATAGGGCTCACAATCTACATTCCCTATCAGAGTGTCTTTTGGAGTGTGGGAAGAAACCAGAGTACCAGGAGGAAACCCATGCAAACACGGGGAGAACATACAGACTCCTTGCATGGCTCTATATTGTACATACATTGCTATACACATGTCTATATATTCACTATATGTACTGTACTGCACTCTCCCTGTACTGTACTGTTATTTACCTCCACTACATCTACTGTACTATAAGTACTGTACTACACTCATCTCTATTGCATGAGCTGTACTGTTTTCTAGCTCTACTGGAATGTTCATTACCTCCACTACATCTACTGTACTACTCTCTACCTGTGTTACAGATGTAGCAAAGCTATCCTTCACTTTCTGGAGTGTGATAACTTGCTTTGTCATGATGTCTTAACAATAAAGTCTTTGAAAAGTCATTGAAACCCCTAGATAATAGTCTGTGCCACAGTGTTGTTAACTGATAAAAGTGTGAAGTTTAATTCTCCTACATCTGTACATGTACTGTACTGCTGTCTACCTATGCTATCTTTACTGTGCTACCCATACCTGTACTACATGTACTATAATATTCTCTACCTGTGCTACCTCTACCTATACTACACACACTGTACTGTTTTCTATCTGTGCCACCGTCACTGTGTTGATCTTTAACTGCATTGTGCTGCTCTGTACCTGTACTGCACTCTACCTCTACTATACATACTGTACTACCTGTACTACACGTACTGTACTGCTCTATACCTGTGCTATTTTTAGTTTCAAAGGTATTTATTGAATTACAGCAACAATAAAACAATAGTGCAAAACAGTAGCTAATTAAACAGTTCCAAGTGAAAATAGAGCATATAGATCACAGTATATAAACATGGTAACCAATCGAAAATAAGTAATCCTGTAGAAAAATAGGATAAAAAAGGTAATTAACCAATAACAAATAGAGGTGTCAGGGGGTTGAGACCCTGCCAAGGTGGCAAAAATGTAGCACTCAACCACGTCAAAAAATGGAAGCTGGAGACAGTAATACAGGCCTGGTATATTGGACCTATTAATCTAGGGAGACCATACCCTCTCAAAGTGTGGATGGGTATCACAGATAGTGGCGTTAATCTTTTTTCGTACAGCATGCTCGTGTCAACACGTTCAATGACAGTTGATAAACGCATTTTTTTCCAAATGAAAGCTATATGAATTTGTGCTACTATTAGGATATATTGGAGTAATTTATATTGTGCATATCTGATGGTGGGTGGTTTCAGGCCGAGTAGGAAAACTGGGGCAGTTAGAAGGATTTATTGTCCCAAGAGTCATTACACTATGCTATTGATGGACCTCCAGAAGCGTCAGGCTAAGGGGCAAGTCCACCAGATATGGAGGGTGTTGCCTGAAAAGAAAGAGGTGAAACCATAGGGTAAAAACTATGCAATCTAGAAGGAACCAAGTAGGTTCTATGAAGAATTTTTAAGGAGGGGTCCATGAGGGTGACCTGCCAACTGCCCTTGCTAATGAACGTGCAACACTCTGTCCATTGGGCTAAGGATTAGGGTGGTCTCCAGGTCCTGTTCCCAGGCCATCATATAGTCCAGCTTAAGGTCTGAGGGCAAGGAGTTTAGCAAACTGTATATAAAGGAAAGAGAACCTCTATTGGTCGCCCTATAGAGAGACATTCCTTCAAAGCCTGTGGGAATGATCACAGGGTTGTGTGGAGTAAGTAAACATAAGAAGTGAAAGACATGGTTATTTCTTAAGGCTCTGAAGAGGGCAGGATATGTTTATGATTGAAGTAGTCCTTGGTGAATACCCACTGGTCACAGAGGAAGTCGTTGAGAAGTCTGAACCTCGCGTGTCTCCACCAAGTGAACAGCTTGGGAGATAGGCCAGGAAGGAGAAGTGGTGGGATCGGGCTTTGTAACTTAAAACTAAAGCAGACCCTCCTCCACAACCGCAACATATAGTTGATAATTCTAGCGGTTGCTGGGATTGGGTGGGAGGTCAATTGTGGAGTCCATAGAAGAGCCTGTAGTGAAGCAGGAGGGACCAAGGACGACTTTAAGGCTACCCATTGCAGGCAATCTATCTCATTATATAGAGCACAAATTTGCGAGAGCCTAGCAGCAATATATTTCTAAAAACTGGGAACTGACAGGCCACCCACTTGCCTGTGATAGTATATAATACATCTCTGAATATGTGGCCATTTATATACCAAAATAAAGTTTAAAATTTCCCTTTGCAGGCTGGCTAGAGAGGAGGAGGTTACCAGGGTCGGTAGGATACAGAAATAATAGAGAATGCATGGTAAAGTGACCCTTTTGACCGTATGAATCCTACCAACCCAAGAAAGGGGGGGCAATGCCAGTCAACTAGGTCCTTCAGTAGTTTTGGAATTCATGTGGCATAATTCTATCAATTCTATCTGTACTGGGTATCAAAGAGACTACATAGATTAATTTCCAGGTATGGAAGATACTTATCCCATGTCTGAAAACCAAAATTTAAGACTATGAATTTTTTGGTAGCTTGGGGGACATTACAGTGTAAAATTTCAGATTTGAAGGTGTTAAGTTTAAGGCTGATAGGATATTTATCAAGTTGGTAATCTAATTAGTGGTTTCATGATAGTTAGTAACATATCATCCACGAAGACATTATTTTTATAGTCATGGTTCCCAATTTGCACACCAGCTATGTTGGGATGGGAGCGAATGGCAACTACTAGAGGACAACCTTGTTGGGTGCCTTGACCGATCTGGGCGGGCAGCGGGTGTCTGTTGGGAGTTTCAAGTCAAGAACCATGTGAAATGCAGTAGGAGTCCCAATGCGACCAGACAGCATTAAAGGCATCAACAGTATGATTAAGAGTGGCAGTCAGAAATTCTAAGCTACATACGTCTTTCATCCTGACAACCAACTCAGACCCCATGGGATGGAGCATCTGCTTCCAATGAAGGGCAATAAGGATTTGATAGTTGTTGTTTAATTCCAGGGTCTGGTAACAGGGACTCGTTTAAATGCCAATGGGAGGGGGTAACGGGGGATCTAGAAAGTAATGTTAAACATAACAAGGTCATGATCCGACCAGGCACATGGTACGTCATGGGCACAAGTGATATTTGAGATCATTAAAGCAGAAGGAAGTATACTATCGATCCTAGTTGTGAAAGATCCTCAGTGCGCCAACACCGCTGTGGCCCACACCTGAGTCTTCTTTCATATAAAACCACACTCACCGCCAGTGAGTGTTGGGTCCACATGATAAATACAAGACAAGCTTTCTAAATTTTATATATTTATTAACCCCTAAATGGGTCGGTATTAACATCTAACACATGCAGTTCAGAACAGATATGCAGATGTATACAAGCATCAACAGTTACTAGTTACAAGATACAGTGCAATGAACTAAAGGGGCATAAAAGTGAAATAGTTACTTTACCACGCATCTCCTTGATGTGGCTCTATAATCCAACACTCACACATGCTCTGTCATGTGTGAATAACCAGTGGAGGCTTCTTAGCATGTGGCATAAATACAACAATCCAGCCTGCATGCTCTTCACAGTGGTCTGTCTGTAATCTCCTGTAGTCTGTGATGGTCTGTAATAACTCTGTATTCTCCTGTAGTCTGTGATGGTCTGTAATAACTCCTCATAGTGTTCTCTTGTAGTCCCAGCACAATCTCCTCCCACTGACCTCTTACCTCATCTTATACATCCTTTATGCCACCTCCCAGAATGAGGTCACCGGCGACAGCAAGTCTGATGGATTAATGCACTCAAGTCCAGATTCTTTGTAAAGAGCTGAGACCAAGTGAAATGATACAATGTTATCAACCATGTCTGATCTCAGAGGGGGGGGTTACGGGCCCTCTCTGCAGATATGACAGACACATTATCAACATTAGTCATAAACAGTTTACCATAGTAAATTGGGGTGCTCCCCACCCCATATTGGGACATCATAGGTTCTAAATCAGTTCCCAACAGTACATTATCAGGCAAATCAGTCAATAGTCCCACAGTCCGCATTCCTTTTCCTGCACCCCAGTCCAGATACACAGATGGCCACATGCTGTGGTTGGGAAGTAGGGAAGTTCTCAGGGCGGTTGGGGCACTCCTCCTTGAAATGTCCTGTCTGGTTACAGGCATGGCCCCGCTGCACCTCCCCATGGGCCTTGGGAAAGGTCACCTGGGCGCCCAGAATTCTTGGGACAGGGGAGGGACCACCCAGGGAATAGTTTGTCTCACCCGACCTGACGACAGACGGCTGTGGTGAACTCCGGCCTGGCTTCTCCTTCCAACTTGAGGGTCTCTGCAGGGTTGTTGGAGTTTGCGCAGGGGCAGTTTGTGCCCGCTGGGAGAGCTCCATCCTTTTGAACTCAAGCTGATACTGACGCTCTCGTTCTGCTGCCTCACGATCAGCCTGCCGTTCTGCTGCCTTCCTCTCTCTCTCTGCCTGTCGCTCAGCAGCCTCACGATCAGCCTGCCGTTCTGCGGCCTGCCATTCTTGTTCTACAGCTTCCAGAAAACGGCACAACACCTGCAGGTATGTGTTAGGGTCACTGGTGCCTACCTGCTGCAGGGCCATTTGCCAGTATGAAGCCATTCCTCCCACAAGGCTGGGGCTACTGGCCTCTCCTGGTGAAGTAATCCTTGGGACTGGGCTGCTTGCTGCACTTCCTGGCCTAGCCCCAAAATCAGGACTCTGCATAGCTGTGGCTGCCTCCATTTCAGCCATATGCTCAGGATCTCCAAAAGCCTGGTTCAGCAGTTCTGGAGATCTGCTTCTGAGCCCACTAGCCATCCACTGGTATTTGCCAAATAAAAGATAGGATAGAATACAAAGAGTAAGGGAGGGGAACAGCACTGTATCAAACATTCACTGTATCTTAATGCTTGCTTTAATACCGAGCTTGTCTCATAGGATTACTACAATCCCCAGCGTGTGAGTGATAAAGGTCACCAACGCACGCTGTTTATCCTAAGATCCCACTACGCTGCCACCAATGTGAAAGATCCTCAGTGCGCCAACACCGCTGTGGCCCACACATGAGTCTTCTTTCATATAAAACCACACTCACTGCCAGTGAGTGTTGGGTCCACAAGATAAATACAAGACAAGCTTTCTAAATTTTATATATTTATTAACCCCTAAATGGGTCGGTATTAACATCTAACACATGCAGTTCAGAACAGATATGCAGATGTATACAAGCATTAACAGTTACTAGTTACAAGATACAGTGCAATGAACTAAAAGGGCATAAAAGTGAAATAGTTACTTTACCACGCATCTCCTTGATGTGGCTCTATAATCCAACACTCACACATGCTCTGTCATGTGTGAATAACCAGTGGAGGCTTCTTAGCATGTGGCATAAATACAACAATCCAGCCTGCATGCTCTTCACAGTGGTCTGTCTGTAATCTCCTGTAGTCTGTGATGGTCTGTAATAACTCTGTATTCTCCTGTAGTCTGTGATGGTCTGTAATAACTCCTCATAGTGTTCTCTTGTAGTCCCAGCACAATCTCCTCCCACTGACCTCTTACCTCATCTTATATACCCTTTATGCCACCTCCCAGAATGAGGTCACCGGCGACAGCAAGTCTGATGGATTAATGCGCTCAAGTCCAGATTCTTTGTAAAGAGCTGAGACCAAGTGAAATGATACAATGTTATCAACCATGTCTGATCTACCAGTGCAGACTGATCAATGCATGTTTCTTTGATCACTCAGGGCTGTGTATGAATTCAATGGAGCCCTGCTGGGATGGATGCAAAGCCCTATTGTTCCAGTTCGGCCACTATTGGCAATATACCTATGAGTAGGCTGTGCACATTATGAATAAAGAGAAGTAAGAGAGAGGTACGCTACCCAGAGATCAAAATACAGCTCTGAGTTATAGCCATATTTAAGCAGAATCATCACATTAGTATAATGGTGATAGTCTGGGGAAAAATAGCCTCTTTTTTTCCCATTAAAGTCATGTCAAGCATCTGCAACAATGAGGGACTGTACGGATCCCTCTTTTGGCCTTAGAGGAGAATTTATCTGCTGAGGGGGAGGAGCGGTCCAGTGTTGAATTGACGGTGAAATTAAAGTCTCCATACCAGATCAGTTTAGAAAAATCTCTTTGCTCTAACAGTGTACATAGCCTATGAAAAAACCTTACTGGGGACTCACTGGGGAAGTAATAGTTGATGAGGAACAGTCCTTGGCCATAAAGATGACATTGAGTAATAATGTACCTCCCCTGAGGATCCCCAGTCACAGTATCGACCTGCAATGGCACTGAATTAATAACCAAGACCGCCACTTCCTCCTTACTCTTAGACTGGTTGGGTGCGTGGCCAATAAGGGTGTAGAGGGAGTGAAAACTTTAGGGAATGAGGTGGGAGTGAAATGGGTTTCCTGAATACAGAGGATATCTGGTTGCAATTTCTCATATTGTAGAAACGCCTTACGACACTTCTGAGGGGAATTAAACCCCCTTACCTTACTCCCCCTAAGGCCTCCAGGTGAAGGTAGCTTGCAGAACTACAAGTAACAGCATACATAGGAAGAGTTTCCAGCACCATTAGGGTTAAAATCTAATATCTTTATTTCACATATTTTAATAGCTTATCAGTACATTGCAATGTACATGTTTCAGACGTACATATTGTTCTTACTCATGGCATTTACTTTTACTGTATACTGTGTCTATTATTCAGGACTCTAAAGTAGCTCCTGTCTGCGGCACAGAAAGTGATTTATACCTTCAGTAACTATTTGTGACATGCACAGATTTCCTTTATCTGTATTAGATATCTGTTTATTGTACTTTCCTCTTTATTTTATCTTATTTTGTGTTAAAATGTAAAAGCTTGTTACTAATTTGCTATAGAATTATGGTAGTTGTTTCAGAACAATTTTATATTGTAGCTCAAGGTTGTGCTCTACAATAAGTACATTATATGTGCATTTATATATGGAAATACATTGTTTGAAATGCAAGACAGTGAAAGTCTAGATATACTTCATGATTAAGACATAAAATTGAGTAATGGTTTACATAAAAATGTAAATTCAAGGATTCATAAAGTTTTGATGCAGTCTTATAAATTAAACATAAAATACCTAACCCCTTACATCCCTTGTGGTCATGTGAGGCTGTCCTTAGTAATGGGGGTACATTTCACTAATTTGCTTATGGATAAAACCTTTAGAGTGTAAGGAAAATCTACACTGTATGGGATGCCTCCCGTGTCTGTCTTAGTCTACGTTCACACTACTTTTATGTTTGCTGCTATCATCCATCATAGAATAAGCAGAGTAACAGAGCCCCCTCCATCTGTGTCTGTTCCTATTGACTTTAATGTAAAAAGATGGCGGATGCTGTCTTCCATCATGTTTGTTTACTTTCGTAACAGAAGAAAAAGCCCTGCATGTACAACTTTTTCTTCTGTCAGAAAAATTAAAAAAAAAAAAACGGAAGAAAGCTTCTGTCATGTTTTTTTACATTGGGTTGAATGTAGACAGACGGAGGAGGACTCATTCTACATCTGTCATTTAATGTTTGTTACAAAGTTACATAGCTGATGAGGTTGAATAAAGACACTGATCCATCAATTCCAACCTATAACCCTACAGTGTTCATCTAGAGGAAGGCCAAAAAAAATGAGACAGATAATAGCAGTGGGCATTAAATAATGGTACTGTGAACCTAGCCTTAGCATAAGCATTCAGACAGTATTAAAAAAAAAAAAACTGTCCAGCATGCACCTCTATTAGATATCCAAAACTTAAAGGGAGTCTGTCAGCAGTAAATTGGTTATAAACCTAATCACAGTACTTTGTAGAGGTGATTCTACAGTTTCCAAATAGACCTGTTATTCAGCTTTGGATCCCTATCTTCATGTAAATGAGGAAAAGTGCTTTGGGGCGTGCCTTAGCTTGCCTGGACTTTGGTCTCAGCTCTAGGCTCCCGACCAAAGCACCTTTCCCACCATTTACATATGAATAAAATCACAATTTACATGAAATTGGGGCTCCAATGCTGAATAGCAGAAGCATATTTGGAAACTGTAGAATCACCTGTACAAGGTAATGTCATTAGGTTTTCTAACCAATTTACTGCAGACAGACTCCCTTTAAGTTTTGGATATCTATACAAATGACTGTTGTCAGCACAACCACCATATTCAGCCCTGCAAACGCATGCAATATGGGTAAAGAGGAACTCAGTTTTTTTGTGCTATGTTTTAGTAAATGCAATAGCAATGCCAGGTCTTTTTTTTTTTTTTTGAAGACGATCTGTCACTTTCCATAAATGTGGTTTTAGTAAGTACCTGCATTCCTCATAAAATAACAGTTTCAGAGTACACTCATTGACAAAAAAAATAGTTGTTGGAATCAAATAAAACTTTCTATATGTGAATACAATGATGACATATGTAAGTTATTAGAGCGAAAAGATAAGTTCATTGGGAAAACTGTAGAATTGAAAGGAGGCTCTAGTACCCTCTTGGGTCGCCTCTAGTCTGGATACAAGATGAGATATGGTTGGGCATGGAGACATACAGATCCGGTATGATATCCTGTGACACAGTTGCCCACAGATATTTCAGCTGGGTCTGTAGATCCTGTACACTCATAGGTTGCTAAAGCTGGCATTCCAGCTGGTCCCATAAATGCTTGATTGTCCATAAATCTGACTACCGGACAGGCCAAGGAAGTGTTGCAATCTGGAGGAGACTTGCCGGGTAAACCCTTGCAGTGCCTTCCTGCTGGAAAATGACAATTGGGAGCCTTGACATGAGAGGCTACTCATGTGGCCGGAGGATGTCCTGTACTTATTGCTGAGCTGACAGTGTACCTTGTATCACTACTAGAGGTAACTGCATTGTGCCATTTACGCTGTTGTTTTCATGGAAATGTATGACTACATTTTGACAGTGCTCTGATCGCATACGCCCCTCTGAAAAAGGAAATAATAACACCAGGTTGTCATTTTGTCATATATTTCCAAGTGGAATAAAAGAGGAATGGCACAAAAGAGAGTCTTTAACAAAAAATATATTACAGAATAGTGTTTTCACCTGGAATATATTTATTTAAACTTGTACCGAGATAGCTGACTGGTCTTCCTTAAAGTCAAGAGGATAGGTGATAAATGTATGATCACTAGAACAAGGTGTGCTGGACTGTTTCTATCACTCCATAGGGTTTGAATGAAGTGTCAGTAAATGACAATGTGATTTCTATATGTCCATGCTATGCTGTTGAGCTCTCTATTCTAGCAATTATTCGGGATGTCTCAAACATCTCAGAAAATAGAAATGTGCAAAAAGGTACATGTTGCCTTGAAATTGGTATACATTGTATTCAGAATTATGGAGCTCACATAATTCAATACACAGCAAACCATAACTGCTGAAGTATATCAACCACAGAGGAACACTTTAATGAAGACTGCAACATCTTGATAGAAACCTGTTTCAACCATATAATCAAAAGACATATCCTAAAGTATTTCTTGTCTGATTTCAACTATAAACTACTAAAGTATATTGTAAAGAACATTCATCCAACAGTGACAAGTCTGTAATCCACCACCCTATTCTACTCTGCTCTCATAAGAGTTATTGAGAATTGGGAGATATAGCTCTGACTTTAAGAAATGCCTCATTCACAGTGTTGCTGGTAGCTAGTGCCTTGCCAGTGTAGGGAATGGCTTTGCACTGTATCTTTAAAATGTCTTAGAAGGAATAAAAGGAAATTCATTCTCACAGTAGAGGTCAGACTTGTTGCACTTCGAGCCAATATACAGCCTTTTGTGAGACATTTGTAACCATCAAGTTTGTTGTCTCCTTCTCAGTTCTACAGTTAATATTAGTTGTATCCTTCCACCAGCCTTGCATGGGGAACGATTCTACCACCAAGCGCCAATAAATTCTAATTTGCAAAGTCTATTTTGCTCTTTTATATAAATACTTTTATATGCTATGCAAGAGTAGTTGAGGCTTGGAATAAACTTCCAGCAGATGTAGTTGGGAAATATACAGTCAGTGAATTTAAGCATGCCTGGGATAAACACATGTATCCTAAGATAAAAAAAAAATAATATTGCCGCAGACTAGATGGATCATGTTATGTTTTTATGCTATTGTTCCAATGGGAACTATGACATACTTGTTCCTTCATTACCAAAAATGCTTATCAGAGTGTTTTTTTCACCCAGTGTTTGTAAAATGCTAAAGAGCTGGGATGAGTAAGCCGACTTGTAAGGAACCAAGTTCATCATGAGTTTCCAAAAATGTTGGGTCCTGCTTGACCTGAGATTTTCGGGGTTTACCACCTACAAGTCGTCATTATACTCTGGGGTCTCTTCAGATCCCAGAGTATAATAATCAGAGGCCTCAGGAAGGTGCAGCACATACTTACCTTGCCTCTCCTCTCAGGATCTCCACTGTGGCATCTGGTCCTAATTTTGGTATCTTCCAGCTTCTTGAAATCAGAGGCCCCAGGGAACCATTGATTCCTGTGATTGGGCATGTTGACTTCATCCAGGAAGCCAGAAGAAACTGTGAAAAAAGACCAGATGCTGCGGTGGCGCCCCAGAGTGGTTAGGAGAGGAGAGTATGAGCTGTTTATTATTTTCCTACACCTCCCTAGGGCTTCCGATTATTATGCTCTGGGGCTAGCAATTCTAGCCATACTAGAAGACCAAATAAGTATTGACTAAACTTAACGTTTTGACTTTTAGTTTACTGTTGCTGCATGCTTTTCATATGCATAATTGGAATCTATGATTCAGTCCGTCTGTAGGGGGTTCAGTTTTCCTGCTATATCTATAATCAGATGAAAGCAGAACAGAACACTTTGTAACATTCATAAATAAAGCTATGCCTCATTTCTAATACTATTTTTCTCATAATATAAAATTCACAGTTATAGTTATAAAGTATTCACACTGTGACAAAACTACAGAAAAAATATTGATACAGGGTTATCAAACGTGATATTTGTCACTTATACATAAAAAGATCTCTATCACCAATAGTATCACTATATCTTACAATGTACAGACGTGGACAAAATTGTTGGTACCCCTCGTTTAATGAAAGAAAAACCCACAATGGTCACAGAAATAACTTGAATCTTACAAAACTGGAATTTGCCAAACTACATTTTGACAAGCCACAAAGCTTCTGAGAGAATGTCCTATGGACAGATGAGACAGAAATAGAAATTTTTGGCAAGGCACATCAGCTCTATGTTCACAGATGGAAAAATGAACCATATCTTGAAAAGAAAACTGTCCCTACTGTGAAGCATGGAGGAGGCTCTGTTATGTTCTGGGGATGCTTTGCTGCATCTGGCACAGGGTGTCTTGAATCTGTGCAGGGTACAATGAAATCTCAAGATTATCAAGGGATTCTAGAGAGAAATGTGCTGCCCAGTGTCAGAAAGCTTGGTCTCAGTCACAGGTCATGGGTCTTGCAACAGGATAATGACCCAAAACAAACAGCTAAAAACACCCAAGAATGGCTAAAAGGAAAACATTGGACTATTCTGAAGTGGCCTTCTATGAGCCCTGACCTAAATCCTATTGAGCATCTTTAGAAGGAGCTGAAACATGCCGTCTGGAAAAGGCACCCTTCAAACCCAAGACAACTGGAGCAGTTTGCCCATGAGGAGTGGCCAAAATACCTGTTGAGATGTACAGAAGTCTCATTGACAGTTACAGGAATCGTTTGATTGCAGTGATTGCCTCAAAAGGTTGTGCAACAAAATATTAAGTTAAGGGAACCATCATTTCAGTCCAGGCCTGTTTCATGAGTTTTCTTTTATTTAAAAATTCTGTTGAAGCATGGTTGAAAAGCAATGTCTGACTTTCATTTGTTCATTTTCATAGAATTTTTATATATTATTACTTTTGTCAGATTCAAGTTATTTCTGTGACCATTGTGGGTTTTTCTTTCATTAAACGAGGGGTACCAACAATTTTGTCCACGTGTGTATATAAGTGGTAAATCTATCAGTTTTTAATCAAAGTCTAGTGTGTGTCCAGGAGCAACAAAAATAATTCATAAAAAAGTTCACTGAGTGGCAGATAGGTCCTATTATTTTAGTACTGTAAAAGGACAGCTGTTATGATATTATCATTGGAGCAAATATAAAAACAACTCAGGATCTGGATGACAACAGAGAGTAGTAGAATAAATTATCTACATCTTGCACAGTGCTGAGAGATAGATCCTGGACACCCAAATGTCTTCCCCAACACCAGCCGCGAAACCAAGTTATCAACACAGAAACTAGTATAAGAAATAAACGCTCTGCAAGATGAAGTCAATCTAGAACCCACAACAAACTCTCAAGGCAGCTCTAAATCAGATGGATGAATCAGAAGACTGAACGTGTCCAAGCCAAAAGGCAAATCCAAGAGGTGTAGTCAGAGCCAAAATCAGAAGACAAGTGAAATTCCAGCAAAAGGCCAAAGGTCAGTAAAACAGTAATCTATCACAAACAATCTGAGTTCAGAGTCTGAAAGCTCTAACTAAATACAAACTAATAACAAGCACATGGGTGAGCAGGAGCAGAGTTTACATATCCCTACTCAGCTGCTGATTGAATCAGCATAGAAGAGCTCTGGAAACTGCAGAAGCTTCATATGCTGGCATGGTAACCTTAAGGCAACAGCTGCTAGCTTTTTAGCACACTGAGATTCCTAACAGCCATGCAAAGTTGTTGCTAAGTTTGGAAGTGTGTATCATCGGACCCTATAATAAGTCTAAAAACAATGGCCAACATCCAAACTAAAAGATGTTTCATAAATTCAACCTTGGCAGAACTGTGTTGTTTAATGCGTAAGTAATAAGTGTTTGCCATATGCCAGTAATGTATTGTACTGTAACACTTACTGCATGAGAACCAATTCTAAAAGATCCAAACAGTTATTTATGGACCAAAGCCACAGGTTTCAAAATAAATTCTATCAAGTGAATTACATTGTTTAAAGATTTATGTATAAACTACGGTCAGATACAGTGAGTCGGAAATTAAAGGATTTGTCCAGCAGAACAAAATTATGAAAAAAACTACCTACCAGACTAGTCTTTACTTCCTAGAGTCTCAGAGAAACATTAAAGACAGCCTGTTACTAGGGCTCAAAAGCCCAATGACATAGATCATTTGATGAACTGTTTCCTTGAGCATTTTGTTTATCCAAATGCATTCAGCCATTCCAAAGATATAAGCCCTTTTAACTTTGATGCATGCTAGCCATGTGGGCTGTAACACTGTGGTTTCTCTTGGGGCTGGGACTCTCTGTGATTTACTGCATGAACCTGGCTAGTATAACCTAATTTCCTTCAATACTAAAAGGGCTAATATCTTTGGAATGACTGAACCTTTTTGAAAAAAACCCCACAAATGTTTATGGTAACATTGCCTATTAGGTGATGCATGTCATTGGGCTTTTCAGACTTGGTGACTGGTTCTCTTTAAAAGACTGTCATTAACTTTACTGAGAAAAAATAAAAATACAAACAAATAATAGTTATATGTATTTATAAGTTACTGAATAGGAAAAAAAGAGATTATGGACAAATGGAAGGGAGTATGGCTCAGGCTTTGTTGACTGTTACCTTGGAGACCAATAGATCTGCATAGGAACTGTAGATAAAAATCAGTAGGAGATATTTAGTGAAGATCATTGCAGAGTCACTTCATTTTGTATTATTTGGAGATGTGTTGGAGCAGTACAAGTAACTAGTTACACAAGTCTACACATACTTTAGTCTTAATATACAAAAATAAAGGTTCTGTTATATAACATGATGTGTTTAACACGGTTGCACAGTGGGCTCTGAACTGAATAAATGTAAAAAATATATATATATAAATCTAAAAGTACCAAGCAACAGCAATAAAAATTTTTTTAAAAAGAAAACTTGTTGACTTGATATATAAAAGAGAATTCTGTTTTCAGACAGCAGAACCACTTTACATCATGTGCCCTTTCTGGCAAACACAAAGCATTTCATGATAATGGAATTTAATTATGTGACTTCTATGTGATTGCAGCTCCTTGCAATCCAGGTGACATTTCTTGTAGTTCTGAATTACACAAGCCGTACAGCAGTGCCAAATTTTCTATAATGACTCATTCCTTCCATGTATTTACTTTTATATAATCTATGCATTGCTATCTTTAGTGGACATGGCCTGTTTTCTGAAATCTATGATGATTGCAAATATGAAAGATTTGAGATTTTAGAGGGACAAGTACAAATTTTTTATGTAAATTCCAATACCGGAAAATTTGTAGAGAAAAGTTCTATACAATACTGTATGTATCTAGAAGAAAATGGGCAAAGTGTACATACAGTGTTACACGTTCATATATAGGAGTGCATACTATATATTACAAAATGGAAATATATATATAGCAGAGTTAACCTGAACTTTTGCAATTGGTTAAACAGCTGCAGCGTGACATCTTATCACAAAAGATAACGAAAACGGTTGATGTCAAATGGAAGAGAAATTATCTATGACAGTGGTGTTAGAGCAAGTTCTCCTTTCCATAAGTAGGACCTATTTGTTCTTTCTCCAGAATCCTTTACAGGGCATGTATGGTGTATAAGACACTGCACACTGTAAGGTGACCTGAAAAGGTAGTATTCTCCTTAGGGAGAAAAAGTACACCTTCTGACCCACAGATATCAGTAGGATGCATATTTGGCCCATAGTTATTTCAGCTGATCTACTCATACATATGCATAGAATCTCAATAGCCAGCACCCATGTGTGGGATGATGACCTGTTTATAGCAAGTGCAGGACTTGCCCCAGACTTGATTGTAGACAGGCCGTCAATCACACAGGCAAGGCTAAAATTAACTATTTGAGGAGCAGAAGAAACAAGGTGCAGGAGACGGGTGTGGCTGAAATTCAATTACATAGTCTAGGACAGTGTTCAGACTGAGCAACAAGAATCTTATGCAAGGAATCAAACTGAACACGCCTCCTGTGCCGCAGCGTGCGAGCAGAGGGTGGCGCAGAGACCATAATATATATGGCCAGTTTTACTACAAGGGAACTTGCATTACACTGTCCAGTGTAAGCCTGAGAAGAAAGATATATTTCAGTAGACACAGCAGCTTCTAAGTTAAAGGCATAGCTCAGCATGGCTAGGCTAATTATACAGTTGGCTTGCGGAATTGGAAATAGAACAATTAAAGCCAGTTGCACGCGACCGTGTGCTAACCGGTTGCTGTGAGTAAACGGAATGGGCGGCACACGGGGGACACATCCAGAAAAAAAATGGATAGCACACTGACCAGACATATGGTCATCTGCAAGGGGTCTAAGTCTATGACAGTTTGAAAAAGCCATCTCCTTTGATACCACCTATCATCTACATTCAATGCCATTTTAATCAGCATTAAGCTTCACAATCTTGCTTGATTGTTGACTTTGAAATCAACTTCTGGTATATTTAATGGCCATAACAATAAAATACTCTGCTTTTCCACGTCCTCTTTCTCTCCTGTGCAACTTTTTATCATTAGCATCTGATGAAAGTTGTAATTGACTGAAACGTCTTACCAGTTACCCTCAGATCTCAATAAATTTGTACATTAAGAGCAGTATTGGAGTGAGCAGTTCTCTTCTGTTAAAAAAAAAAAAAAAAAAAAAAGAAACAACAGTACATCAAAAGAAGTGCACATCGGAAATAATAATTATATTGAAAGAAAAATATATACTTTATTGGCTCAATACGTAATTAAAAGCACTTAAAAATCCACACAAAGCAAAGGCATAAACAACAATTTTTTTCTTCTCGCTGTTAGCCATATAAGACAGTCCGTGTTTTGTACAGATTTTTAAGTGTTTTTAATTGTGTATTGTGCCAATAAAGTATTTATTTTTCTTTACATATAATTATAGTTTCATTTGTACACTCACTTTGATGTACTTGTGTTTCTTCTTTTTTTACATGTTTTTGTACACTTGAGTTGGTTGCACCCTAGAGTTTTTTTTATTAGTGGTGGAGTGCTGCCCACTCTGGAGTTCGCTTCTGTTGATGTCTTGCCGGACTGGACCCTGATCCTTTACCTATCCACACAGAATGCCATTTGATCCATTTTTAATAAATTGCTATTAATAACCTGAAAACACATTTAGCATAACAATGCCCAACATTTCATTATAACAGTCTTGATTTTTGCAACAAAGACATAAAATCATTATTAATAATTATTACTTAACAGCAAATCAATAAGGAAATTGTTACATTTATGCCTGACATTAAGGTGAAAAAGGCTTTCCACTGATATACTTGCATGTCAAACATTACCAGAGGAATCCAACCAATAGCAACTTCATGATCCTAAAAATATTCTTTATAGATATGTGTAAGAGCATGTGCTGATACTTTGCTCTGAAATACATGGGGCACACAAAGTTACTGCTAAGTGAATCTGATTACCAGTTAATGGCATGGCTATTGTCACAATGTAACAACATACAAAACCTTAACAATTCCACAACTTCAATTAAAAAACATTTCCAACAAACAGCATAATGCTACCAGTATTTTTCATTATGAAGTAGCTTATTATTCCACAAGTAGCAATTAGATTAGGGCAACCTGGCACCTTTCACAGTTACAGACAGTACATAGACACAGCACAATGACAGCCATCATAGTATCATATTTGATACAAGAGGTTACAGTAATGAATGGACCAGTGTGATCAGGGGCATAACTACCGGGGTAGCAGCGGTAGCAGCTGCCACAGGGCCCGGGACATTACGGGGTCCCGCGGGCCCCCGATGCTTTTTTTTTTAATAGGCCGTTACCTGCTGGAGTAACCCCAGCAGGTAACGTGCCCTATATACTTACCGATGCCCGGGGGTCCTGCTCGTGGAAGTCTGCGCTTCCAATTCTGCGGAGGTGACTGTGAGTAATAGCGGGGATTGGTAGGTAAGTCCGCGGGCCGAGCCCCACAATCACTGCTATCATTATACTTTGGGGTCTTTTCAGACCCCGGAGTATAATAATCGGAGGCCCAGGGGAGGTGAGGGAACATAAAAAACAATGTACTTACCTCTCCAGTGCTTCTCCAGGCTTCAGCCTGTTTGGTGACATTCCAGATGTCTGCCGACGTCATTTTGCGTCGCGACGCCGGCCCGGATCACGTGATGTCAGACTGGTCCAAAATTGAAGAAAGCCGAAGTAGCAGGGAGTGGACCTTCTATCTCTTCTATCCTCCCCGGGTCTCCGATCATTATACTCTGGGGTCTTTGAGACCCCAGAGTATAATAATTGTTCCTTGGTGGTCCACAATGGTGCATAATACTGTGTGCAGGGGCCACTATGGGACATAATACTGTGTGCAGGGGCCACTATGGAACATAATACTGTGTGCAGGGGCCACTATGGGACTTACTACTGTGTGCAGGGGCCACTATGGGGCATACTACTGTGTGCAGGAGCCACTATTGGACATAATACTGTGTGCACGGGCCACTATGGGACATAATACTGTGTGTAGGGGCCACTATGGGGCATAATACTGTGTGCAGGGGCCACTGTGGCACATAATAGTTTTTTTTGGGGGGGGGGGGGTTGGAGGGGGCAGTCCGGGGGGAGGTTGGGGGTGGCGGTTTGGGGGGGGCCCATGTCAAATGTTCGCCTTGGTGCCCTGCCATTCCTAGTTACGCCACTGAATGTGATCAATATAAGCAGGTAAAATAGACCATGACAAACAAGACAAACTGACATACAGTACAGTACAGAGTATGTTGCTTGGATACAAGACAATGTCAAATTCCTAGTATTATGTCCATAAACCTGGTTAGACAGACAATTATTTTCTATGGTTTAGTTGCTTGGTAGAAACTTATAATTAGCTAGTGGGTTAAAGAAAAAACACCTATCAGCCTGTACTAGAGTAATTCCCTTTGCAATATATATGTACGGTAAGGGAAAGTGTCTTAAAGTTTTCTACAGCTCTGAAAAGTTGACACATAGGTTTATACTGTGTAATTGTGTTCACATAAAAACAGGCAATTTTTTATAGCAATTGGTCATATCAGTCACTTAATGTGTGGATAGGTAACAATTGCTCTACACGGGCTACCCCTTTAAGAAATAATTAATTAAGGTTATGCTCAAACTTGTGTTTATTACTTTACATTTATAATGGAAGTTATAATACCAGATCCATCGAACAGATATAGCAAAGTATAACTTGAAACTCAACACACTCAATGACATTTGTCAAGTTTTAATTTAAAGTTTGTTGCAATAGTGCAGTTAATACTTTAAGTATCAACTTAAAGATGTTTTCTAGGCTATAAATATTATAAATGTATCAGATTGGTGAGGGTTTGACAACTGTATTCAGCTCCTGTAACACAGAGAAGGGAGCAGGAAACAACTCAGTTCTGTGTGTAGTGGCTAAACCATGTCGCTGCAGCTTAGTTGCTATTAAAGTGATTGGGAGTTCATCTCCAGTGACATGGTCTGGTCACTACACAGAGAACAAAGCTGCCTGCTTCCTGCTACACTCACTGTAGTGACTTCCACTGAAGGGGCTCCAGGTGCTGGACCGCTACCAAACTGATATTAATGACCTACCTTTAAGTTAGGTCATCAACATTTTTAGCCCAGTAAATCCCTTTAAACTTTGCTGCATTACGGACACCATTGTTACCTATTATGGACCTCTTTGACTTGTCAGAGTATTGGTGTGGTGTGGTATTCATCATTTTGACAGAAAAAAAGGACCCAATTATAAGTCATTGAGGTCAGTAGGGTGCCAATGATATGCACAAGTGAATATAGCCTAACCCTGCAACAGAGCCAATGATGCTGATGTATGAGTGTACATAAAGTCTAAGCCTTTTACGGTATATCAGATGACCCTAAAAGCTTTAAATTATTTATTACAGAAATCTCATTTTGAAGTTCACTTTTACTGTATTTCAATGAGTTTTCAGATGTTAGAAAGTTTTAATGTTTCATATATTAATACTAATATAATTATATAACTTTATCATCTTTTAAGTATTAAATTTCCCTCATAACAATAAATAATAATAATAATAATAATAATAATAATAATAATAATAATAATAATAGTCCTTTAATAGTCCCACAGTGGGGAAATTCAGTGTGTTACAGCAGCAAAGATAAGATAAGCAGATACAAATACAAATACAACATGTACAGGAATGTTCCAAGGTGAGAGGCATTACATTAATAGCAGAAAGACAGATAGGACGTAGCAGAGGGGGGGGGGGGGATTTAACAGGCAGAGAGATATTTCAGTTCTCTCTGCCTGTTAAACAGACATTATGAAAGAAATATTGTAACATTGTGCTTCAAATTACTTCTTTGTTTTAACTTTTCATTCAATTTTAGAATACTTATTTTTTAGTTCTTTTCTTTCTTTTTTCGATTAAACCTTTGCGTATCAGAGACGCATATGGTCAGAACACTTAATAGTAAACTAAACCATCTAAATACTGTTAATTTTTTATACCTATGGTGAGAAGGTATTTAGCATATGCTTTGTTCGTAAGAGACTGAAAGGGTTCTGCAGGCCCTTAACACTGATGGCCTATCATTAGGATGGTCCATCCACATTTGATTCGAGGAGCTGAACTCCAGCACCACCATTTAGTACAATGAAGAGTCAGCAGCACACCGGCATGTACCAAGTCTGCTTCAGTATTTGCATAGATACAGTGGGACAAATTTATTAAGACTGGCATATCATATGCCAGGCATATTAAATGGCTGGACTAGGGCAGGGAACGACTGCAACCTCTTCATAAATAAGTCTGCCATCCCAACGGCAAAATGGAAATCTATGCTAGTTAGGAACTGCCGTAGATTTCCATTATGACTCTCTCCCAAAAACTGGCATAAGTTATAATAAATCTGTTGGACCCAGATGTGGATACCTTGGCCCTCCCCAGTCCCCACCTTGCACGCTCACTTTGGCACAGTGTTGCAGGCAAGGCAAGGATCGGGGCTTGAGGTGCATGTTTTGTGCTAAAAAGTGCCAAACGTGCGAGTTAAAGTTAGAAAACTGGCATAGAGGGATTGATGAATTTTCCCCAGTGTCTCATCGAAAGTCTAACTGTTCTTTGTTCTACAGTTCATCTATTAAAGGTAAATGGAACTGAATAGGATAAGTTGCAACTCTGAAAAGTTCAATGACATATATCATCTGATAAGCGCTGTCAACAGTATTCCTTATAAGGTGTGCGACTGTGCACCTCTCACAGTCCCCCCACTTATTTAGTTTGAGTTCCCCTGAACTCACATGTGGTCCTGCGGCTTTCTTCTGTATGGAAACAGTGGTGCGTGTTATCACTGTGTATTATCTGTGGTGTTACATAGGACTGCAGGTGACATCTACATTATCTGTATTCAGAGAGTTATTACGGTTTTATATATGGTGTTACATAGGACTGCAGGTGACATCTACTACATTATCTTTATTCAGAGAGTTATTACGGTTTTATATACTGTATGGTGTTACATAGGACTGCAGATGAAATCTACTACATTATCTGTATTCAGAGAGTTATTATGGTGCTATATATGGTGTTACATAGGACTGCAGTTGACATCTACTATGTTATCTGTATTCAGAGATACACTGTATGTTATCTGTGGTACTACAAAGGACTACAGGTAACGCACACTTATCAACTCTCCCGAAATGCCCAGGCCTGGCAGAATGTTCCTGCATCTGCCCAGCTGTCACTCATATTTTATGTGTCACATTGACACTTTGTCCTGGTCATATTACAAAAAATTGATTCAGTACTGCAGCAAACCCCAAAAGGAGTGAAACTTTAATAAGAGGGAGTGTGGCCACACAGTGCACTATTAAGTAGGAGTTAACATCTACGTGTTATCTATGGTATCACATAGACTGCAGCTAGCATAAATTGTCCTTGCGGGCAGGGCCCTCTATCCCACTGTGCCAGTTGGTCACTGTTAGTATTATATCAGTATATCTTGTGTACCGTATGTAAACCCTCAAATGTAAAGCGCCATGGAATTAATGGTGCTATATAAATAAACAATAATAATAATATATGTACATTAAAAAACATGGAAAATAATGGAACAAATATACAGTATGCAACAACAGATGTAATTTTTTTTTTTATCACTCCCCAACTGCTATTGTTTCTTGAGTTTTGATTTCATGGTATTTACTGTAAGTAAAAATGCAAGTCAATAGGATTATGGTGATTTATGGCACTGTATTGGCTTTAAGGCAATTGCCCTAATGTCCCTGTTAGGTTTTTTGGTGGTTCACCTTTGATGGGAAGTTGCCCAGCTTCGTGACCACTCAGCAGCTGCTGAGGCTTAGACGGGACATTCGCTCTCACCCTGGTGTTCTAATGATCCAAATCTGTTCAGATATTCCAAAGATATAAACCCTTTTAGTTTTGATACAAATTTGGGCATACTAGTCAAGTGGGTGGTCACACTGTGGTTTCTCTGGAGTTGGGTTCTCTATGTGCTATATGTCATGTGGTGTTACCACCAAAAAGGGCTTATATCTTTGCAATGGCGTAACACAGTTGGATAATTCAAAACATGACATTTCCCAGGGTGACAGCACCTATCACATGAGTTATGATATTGGGCTTTTCCAACTTGTGACTGGTCTTCTTAAAAGGGTTGAATAGCTGAACGTGAGAAAACCTATCAGATGAAGTATGCCAATGGACTTTTCTTTTCTAGACCCCTAAAATGAGTCTAAATGTGTTCCAAATTTTAAAAAAAAGTTTTTAAAAAAAATATTAAAGGAAAAGAGGAAGCCTTTCCAGTCTGTGCGTACACAGAATTCATGGGCCCTGCTACAGCCAGAAATGCTAGTCACAGAAATATTTTGTATAAGAATGCAGCCATGATGGACATTTATTAGTTTTATGAATTCTAAACTTATTACACTATAATTTCAGAACAGAAGAATATTGTGTTATTGTTCTTTGTCAGTAGTCAAATCAGAAGTAAAGTGGCTGTTTCTAGAGGTATTCGCCGCGCCCGTGTACTGCTATGGCATTTATATTTAGCAGCAGCAGCTGTCTGCTGACATTATAACCATGGCTTTTATATCTAAGTCTAAAGTGGCCTTTACAAAGATTTGCTGATGGAAACTGGACAAAAAACCTTAACAAAGTTATTAAGAAAGTTATAAAAATCTCAGTAGAATAATTTTACCTACTGTTGTACAACATAAGAGTTTCGGAAACCGCTGAAGTGTTATGTGACTATACAAAGAAACTTGTTCATGTCACTGAACTCTATTGTGATTAAAAGAAAGTTATTTCTTAGAATACTAAAATATAAATTTCTGCAGCTACGACGACTCTCAGAGAACAAAGTCACTGATAGTTGTACAATTTGAGCCTACATTTTACTTAAAAAGAATCTGTTATCTTGTTTTCCAGGGAGAATGTACCATCAAAACTGCTTTGACTTGTCAAGGCATGGACTTCAAAGACCTACAAAGGTATCCTGTGGTATCTAGGACCAAAACAGTATCCACAGCACCCATGATACCATTGTTGGTTCACTTATTGCCCTTCCTAGCACCACTTTGGTAGATACTGATCACTTCAGATCAGGCACTTACAACAAGACTGTGTTTGAGATGTTTTGGCCCATTCATCTAGGCATCAAAACTCGCTCCTAGTCAAAGTCACTCAGATCCTTACTTTTTCCAATTTTCCTGCTTCAAACAGATCATCAGGAACTGACTGTCGATTTGCTGCCTAATACACCTAAGACATGTCCATTCTTTTAAGGTTATTCAACACATGACCAGTGGTTTTAATATTGTGGCTGACTGGTATAATTATTTTCATTGCATCAGGAATGGCCACACATACTTTTTCAATGAAATATTGTATAGTTCATAGCCTGCTAGGGTTATGTGAGGACTGGACAAAGAATACTATCTTCATTTTCTTAAGTGCTGTATTGTAGATGTACAGACCCTCAAGATTTTTCTGGCTGCCAAAGTAGATTTTGTTTCAGATGTTCCAGTCAGAGAAGAATCCACTTAAGCCACTCATTTAATACAGAGACATATGTTAGAGAAAAAATGAAAAAAAAATAAAATGAATACTTACCAGACAGACCTACTGTACATCAAAATCTGCATTTTTTTTGCACTTGTTCAATATACAGTACTGCCAGAGTAAACAAAGAAAGACCTTTTTTATTGGGTCTCTCAGTAAGAAGTGGAAAAGTCTACATCCCCCATCTTTGTGGACTCTGCTCCCTTTGAGTTTGCGTTGCTACTCCAATACCACTGAGAAACAAAGGTGTCGGCAGCTGAGGGCACCTTGTATGTGGCTTAGCTGCATTGATAGTGCCCAACTGCTAGATAGAATTGATGCACCACAATAAGGCAATGCTGCTGCTCTCTGAGAGAAGGAGGAGCTGTTATAGGCATCAGACAGAACCATTTTGGTCATTGCAGTGTGAACTACATCATGCTCCCATCCCACAGCTGGAGGTGGTAGTAAGTCATGGCCTTGTTTCTACCATTAGGGTACAACAGCCTTGTAGAAAAGGGAGGAAGGAAAGCCTGACATGCCAGTAGCATAGCAAATCATCCGCTGGGGCAGTGAGTGAACAGTGACCAGAGTGATGTGTCTGCAGGTCAACGAGAGAGGATACTGCACTGAGACTGGAGAGTGTGTACTGGACCTTGGCTGCTGGGCCTGCATGACTAGGGACTAAACTGTAATGCCACCTGCAATAAACTGTGTACAAATATTCTTGCTACTAGTAATGGAATATTGAACTATGTTCTACTCCGTTCTACCAAGTTGTGTGCTTCTGCAGAGATAAGTAACTGTCAAGAACTGTGCCCTCAGCAATGCTTAAAGTGCCATGCCCTCCTGCGGAGTGATCAATTGTTTATAATAAGTGAAAGGTTTGTGGGTTGAAGTATTTGCACCATCTAAAGAGTCTGTCCCTCTGTTTAAAATCTGACATTTCTATTGGAACAAATGAAGGAGTGTGATCAGTGAATCTGTCAGGTTATGTTACCTTACATAAGGACAGCATATTACAATTACAGGACTGCACTCCTAGTAGCCAAATTTCAAGTACTCCTATCACTCTCTTATCATTTAAGAGAGGTGCCAGTGAAGAAAGTCAGAATATTGCAGTTAGTACAACACAGTTTTTTTGGTACATACCATTAAGCATCAGACTAGCAGAACATAGATCATCAGACGTATATGTAGAATGCCAGAAAAAGTAATAAAGACTGTTAGACTATTAGAATTGAACGTTTTGGTCAAAATCTGACCTTCTCAGCGGACACCTGTCTCAGCCAATGTAAAAATAAGGGAGGTCTAAAAAAAAAAAAAAAAAAAAAAAAAAAGGCCTGTGAGCTAAAGATGCAGCACAACTATTCTCATTTATGTTGGCATAGAGGCAGTAGTAGATTTCCCCCACTTTAAATAATGTGTACTGCACTTCCCTACCTCTACACCAAGCCTCTGCCATACAGTTGATAATCACAGACTCATTTAGGACTATATATTGGGGCAGATTTACCAACTCTATCAAATTTTTAGACAAATTTAGTCTTAAAATGCACTAAAATGATCACACTTGTTGATGACAAGCTTGGTGATCTTTAGACTGTCTAGCAGAGATGGGTGAACCAATTCATTCCAAGCCGGGTTTGGCCCGGATACGCCAAGTTGTTCAGTTTTTGACAGTGAGCCACTGTGACATTCTGGCATCACTTGACATCACCTCACAGCATCTCACCCAATATTCAATGGTAGGTGAACACCTTACAGTGCTGATGTCTTTTACAGTGTATAAGGTGCTGTGGGCTATAATATAAGGCATTTCTGTGATGGTATAAGTAGCAATTACTCCATTTTCTTAAGCAACACACAACACTAAAAACTTGCAATACAGCTAGGGAATCTTAGGAGTGGGAGAATTAAAACAAAGCTTAGTCAGATTTATTATTTAATCTGCCATACTGCCTCTCATGTTGCCACAGCTACCAGCACCGCTACCACTCAACCAGACAAGTCCTGCAGCTTGGTCCATTCATATTATTCCACGCTGTACTGCCACTCATGTTACCACAGCTACCACCACTCAGCCATACATGTTCTGCAACCTGGACCATTACGTTCCACTATATCCACTTTTAGTGCCACAGTGTTGGCATAAAAAAATAAAAAATTTAGATTTCACATCTGCTCCCATAAAAGGATAATTTTTTGTGGCTTTTTTTTTTTTTTTAAAAGCCAATTCTTCATCACTTTTCATCTATGCTCACAATCACACATTTGCTTCCCAAATAACAAGCCTGTAGCACTTACAAGTCATTAAAATGGGCTAAGTTTCTATCCACCATTCCTTTTTGCAATATAACCACCATGTGTGTCTAAAAAAACATGGGCAAGCATCTTTTCCCAAAAAAGGGTAATTTTTGGAGTTTTTTAAATGTTAAAATGTGTAAAAACAAGTGTCAGAGCAGTGTATGGTTAAACTTGAGTTTGTATCCACTGCTTACCATCAATTTTTCCATAAACATACATGTCACTTCACTTTGACATAACTTAGGCTGTGTTTGGCTTAGAGAGTTAGAAACCGGATAGATAGGTTCCTAGGTGATATGCTGTGGTTTGTACCAAACTTGTTTGAATCAAAACAAATCTAGGTCCCAAATCACCCGAACCCAAAACTAAACAAATCTTGAGAGGTTTGCCCATCTCTGCTGTCTATCTTATACCACCTATTAGCTGCCTTACTTTGCAACACAAATTTGTACCAGAATTTTAGTGTACATTGTCATATCTTACATTCCACCCCTTTACAAGCCCTTTCCATTTCTAAATTAGCCCCTTCCATTTCTAAATAAGCAAAAAATGTCAAAAACCACATAATAAATGAGGTACACTATATGTAGGCCAACTTTTTGGTGCAAATTAAGCCGGAATTCTGTCACAGTGTTGTTTAATTGCACTTTGTTTTATGTGTGCTTCTACATTATTATATTATGTCTTCAAAAGTAAAAATTTCCAGCAGTGAAAGATTTAACAACTGTCAAATGAGCAAAGTGAGCTGAACTGTACCGATGATGAGAGGGCATTCTAAAACTTGACCTATTTACTTTTAACTCCATTGATTCAGACTTCCCAGATTTCCATTTCAAAAGGAAAGATCATTAAGCCAAAGAGACATGCATTGATTTTCAAATGCTTCCTTAAGTTACTGAGCTGACTGCGCTTTATGCTATCATTAACCCTTCAGCTGCAGAGTGCACATTACACACCACATTAGGAAGTGATTCTAGGTACATTACTAGCATCCAAGTCAGCTGATTTCAGCCAAAATCTCTCAATAACAGCAGCATTCTTCTGCCAAAGCAACCAACAAAGCCATTTGAGGTTTTAACAAATTAACCTGACTGACAGAGATTATCCTTTAAGCCACTGATTTACTGTATTAGTGGACTGCCTTATAAAAAGCAAGCGCTCAAAATGGATCAACTTGTCTCACTGCTTCCTCTTAAGTCCCACTCCTGAACACACCAGGCATTGTCTCTTTATTTTACAGATGTTAGGGATAAATGATATGTCATGTGTATAAATCATAGAAACCTCAATTTCTAATGCAAGGAAGCTTTTTTTGGCAAACAGACACAACACATTTAATGACTAGCTCAGTGTTTGTTTCAGTCGTTGTGGCAGATACAGAGTCCTACAGAGCAAAGAAAAGCTAAAGAGGACATTTCACAACCTCTGTCAAGTCCAGCTCTCTGCATCATTTGGAATTTTTAATCTAGCCCCCACCATTCCTGAGCTATCAATGCTGTTAGTTTTGTTGCCTGCTATGCTATTTAGGCTCTGTACTGTCAGGTGGGTGGTGTCAAGCAGGAGCAGGCAAGGGGTGTGATTCTGAGCTCTGACATGGTCCATCTCTGATTGGAGCTCTGAATCACACCCCTTGTCTGCTCCTATCTGACACTGCACACCTGACAGTAAGGAGACTAAGCATTTTTTTTTTTTTTGTGAGAAGAGCTATAAAGGGGGCCACTGTGCCTCCCTGGGTATTTATTTTGCCTCTGTGTACTCTCCTCTGGCTGTGTAATGCGCTAATGCAATGCAAACATCACTCACTGGCTGACGACTATGGAACGCATTGGTGGAATGCAGTAGTGGGCACTGTCTACCTCTGACATGAGATCAGAATCACCCCCGTTGTTTGATCCTGCCTGACACTGCCTACTTGACAGTACAGAGCCTAAATAGCATATCAGGCACCAAAATTAACTGCACTGATTGCTCGGGAATGGCGGAGGCTAGAGAAAAAAAATTTGAACTGCACTGGAATCAGTGGAGCCACAAAATATTAACAGATGCTAAGAACTAGAGTTGGTGGAATTGATGAAATGTCTTCTTTAAAGTTTAGAGACATTGCTATATCATAATTACGCTGTTTATGGATGGCCATTTTTATGCCACATATGGCGTCTGCATCCTGAAGATTCCCAAAAACCAAGTATCTCCATAGGGCTTCTTTCACCTGACTGATGCCAAAAAGGTGCCTGTTTGACATTTGCTGGGCCAGTATACCTTAGAATACAGTACCTTTTTAAAAAACTGTATAAAAAAGCAAAGTCAACCTACATTTCTATTCAGAGATATCTCTAAAAAAAAAATGCCACTGTATGTCTACATAGTGGCGTACTGTGCATCAAACCTTTCTCAGAGTAATTCATACAATACTTCTGACAGAAATTTCTCTTTAGATAAAACCTAGAGCTACTTAAAGGTTTCATGAAGAAGAAGAACAATACAACATATCATGAGTCACGATACTGTAGAGGTGAGGAAACTAGCTAAGTAATGTTGTGGATTTAGAATATTCACAGATCTGCTAAAATATCATTCACTATGCCTCCTCTGTAAAACACTGTACATTTACTGCCTCTTAAATCGGGATGCAAAATATGCAAAGTATCCTCCAAGCAGTGTATACACCACATATTGTCCATTAGAATATCAATCGTAAGTGGTTTTCCTTCAAGTCAGAAAACCAAATACAATACTAAATAAAAGGATATTGAAGAGTTTAGTTACAAACTGTAGAGTTTCTATTGTGCTTACTATATATTTCTTAACCTCATATATTTATATGAGCAGTATAGACAGGTATTATATCAGTAAAGGCTTTGCTGCTTATCACCTAGGTTGGAACATCCACGACAGTACAAAGTAAGTAACTGTCCCTATCTAGAGGTATATTCTGTGATTAAAAGGAGTTTCCATTTTTTCATACCCCTCTGTTTACTAGTAAAGCTCCAGCAGACTGTTACAATTGGAAGAATGGATCTACTAGTTCCTCCCCTCTGCTCTGTCACCAGCAAGGAAGAGTAAGTAGAACTGTTGCTTGCTAAAAAGGATCAATGATCTTCGATCATTACTATTTATTTCACACAACTGCAGGTTAAATTTCCTTCTTGCTGGTGCAATCTCACTCCCATCAGTCTATTCCCCAGTGCTACCTGTGAATAACCAATAAGAGAATTGATTTGCTGTTTGGCTTGCTTTGTGTTTGACCACAGTCAGAGGTGAAGAACCACAGTGGGTTGAACGATGTAACTAGTTATATCAATATCCGTGTAAAATAGAAGTTTATCTCTTAGTAATCACTTAAATATCTCTTTATAATGACTCAAAGCTCAAAAACTGTCTTTTTTAATCTATACTTACATATTTGACTATGTTTCTCAACCAAGAAATGGGTGACCTTTAAGGCTACTACAGTATGACAGAAGGAGAGTATCAGAGACTTGATTGATGTGTGAAGCTGTTTCATGCATGGTAGGGCTGCACAATTAATTGAATTAGTTAAATTAATTTTCCATTTCCAAAAATCGTGAGTCTGATTTTCACCAGATTCGTGAAATCATTTTTGTTTGATGTATTCCATGTGGGTTTTGTCCTCCCTGCTACAAACTATGGACAAAATTGTCTTCACTGTAGTCAGTGGAGTTAGGTGGTAGAACAAGCCTGATTCTAATATCTGGCAACTTCTCCCAGTGCCAGCTCACTGAATTTTTTTTATTTTTAATTTCTTTAAGCAAAAACATGAAATTCAAGATTGCCCATAAGCTTGAAAAAAAAAAATTTATGCAGAAAATCACCCAACCCTACATGCTGCAAATGAAAAACAGTGTTTCATCTGAAATAACTAATTATTTGATATTAATAAACAATATGTAATATATATGTAATATGTAATGTGACACTTAACATGTTAACTGCATAATTGCAGTTTACATTGATTTTATCAACACCATTTGTTGTGTTAGTCATTTAAAGGGAGTCTGTCAGTAGTAAATGTATCATAAACCTAATCATAGTCCCTTGTGCTACAATTTCCAAATATGCCTCTGTTATTTATCTATTTTCACACAAGTCACTTTTTTGTTCACATGCAAATGAGGGGAAAGGTGCTTAGGGGGGTTTGGTCTGAGCTCTAGATTTAGCGCTAGATTTCCAGGCAAAGCACTCTTTCCCTCATTTGCATATGAATACAACAACAATTTACATGAAAATAGAGCCCTAAAGCTAAATAGCAGAGGCATATTTGGAAAATGTAGTTTTTCCTCTATAAAGTACTCTGATTAGGTTTATAATGGATTTACTCTCTTTAAGGTTTGCACAACAATGTATGTAATGCATAGAGTGTCAAATTAAGGCATCTAGAGACATATCTGGAGAGCATTGGTGCTTTTCACAGTTCTACAGTAAATAGGGAGCAAACCTCCACTTTAAGCAAAATACTGTAATAAAGACCAATGGAAGTGACATCATAATAAATGGAATATTCTACATGTAAATGTTTGAGAACATCTGGTTTATGAGTCCTGTACTCCACCCATATGATTCTGAGTGGCTAAACCTCAATATAAATTATTGGACCATATAATCCTACTTAGAGCAAAGCTCCACATTTCTAAGTGCACTTTGCAAGCAAGTACTGTATCTCTTCCAGAGCTCAGAACTTGCTGTTTTCAAACATTTACCCAATGTCACATAACAGATATCAGAATTGTCAAATGATTTTTATGTCTCCCCTGCTACAATACTGTGCTAGAAAGGTTCTGTAAGTAAATCTTCAGAGTTAGGGAAAAGGTCACCAACCTGTTATAAGGCAAAGATCTTTCTAAATAATTTTCAAATAAACAAGTTTATTCCAACAGGCACACAAATCCATGTCCAAATGGGAGAAGACTGATCATTTATAGCACTTGTTGCTGACACTCCTGACCCCATTCAAAGTCAGCCAGTATGATTGCTTTATCTGTAGCCATAATGATCCTTTGTGTATGAGATAGTCAGCATGGAAGTATGTGTGAATCTCTACATGTTGTATTGGCATTACTATTACTAATGTCTATAGCATCATATGTGTAGAGACTGTGAGACAATGCAGCAAAGCTGTGTACAAAGCAGTTTTACATTGCTTTCTGTCAGCCATTAAGAAAAGCACTACAGTGCCCACACATCAAGGTGACCTAATGTTTTTGTCAGAACTTTGGAAATTACAACAAAAACACAGTATTATGACATGTGAACACAGTAGAACTTCTCTTAAGTGTCTGCCAGTAAGTCTGGTAAGTAAACACACTGTGCACAGATTTATTATGCTTTTATGCCAGTTTCATGATGTACAAGGCATAAAAAGTTGCAATTGGTCGCACAAATAGGCACTCTGGGAAAAAAAATGCTTTTTTTTTTTTTTTTTTACTGTGGGTATTGCGAGGGCGGGCAGGACCATAAATGATGTGGGAAATGTGCACCGGTCTTCATAAATTTGCCCCACTCAGCACACAGCTTTGCTGAATTGTAGTACAATAATAATAGAAATACCAGTACAATGTGCAGTACTTCCCGTATGCTGGTGCTACACAGTGACATGTGTCACATGACAAAAATTTGTACACAAGTTGTGCTAATATAACTTTTGTGTGTCTTGTCTTCAACTTACTGTCTAATTTTATAAAGCTGTGATTTGGCTCACCCTCACCTGCAAGCTGTAGTCACATGTGACTTCCCCTGAATTACACTACCGTTCAAAAGTTTGGGGTCACCGAGACAATTTTGTGTTTTCCATGAAAACTCACACTTTTATTTATCAAATGAGTTGCAAAATTAATAGAAAATATAGTCAAGACATTGACAAGGTTAGAAATAATGATTTTTATTTGAAATAATAATTTTCTCCTTCAAACTTTGCTTTCGTTAAAGAATGCTCCATTTGCAGCAATTCCAGCATTGCAGACCTTTGGCATTCTAGCTGTTAATTTGCTGAGGTAATCTGGAGAAATTTCCCCCCATGCTTCCGGAAGCCCCTCCCACAAGTTGGATTGGCTTGATGGGCACTTTTTGCGTACCATACGGTCAATCTGCTCCCACAACAGCTCAATGGGTTTGAGATCTGGTGACTGCGCTGGCCACTCCATTACAGATAGAATACCAGCTGCCTGCTTCTTCCCTAAATAGTTCTTGCATAATTTGGAGGTGTGCTTTGGGTCATTGTCCTGTTGTAGGATGAAAGCGCTGTCCACAGGGTATGGCATGGCGTTGCAAAATGGAGTGATAGCCTTTCTTATTCAAAATCCCTTTTACCTTGGACAAATCTCCCACTTTACCAGCACCAAAGCAACCCCAGACCATCACATTACCTCCACCATGTTTGACAGATGGTGTCAGGCACTCTTCCAGCACCTTTTCAGTTGTTCTGCATCTCACAAATGTTCTTTTGTGTGATCCAAACACCTCAAACTTCGATTCGTCTGTCCATAACACTTTTTTCCAATCTTCCTCTGTCCAATGTCTGAGTTCTTTTGCCCATATTAATCTTCTCCTTTTATTAGCCACTCTCATATATGGCTTTTTCTTGGCCACTCTGCCCTGAAGGCCAGCATCCCTGGGTCGCCTCTTCACTGTAGACGTTGAAACTGCCGTTTTTCGGGTACTATTTAATGATGCTGCTAGTTGAGGAACTCTGAGGCTTCGATTTCTCAAAGTAGAGACTCTAATGTACTTGTCTTGTTGCTAAGTTGTTCAGCGGGGCCTCCCACTTCTATTTTTATTCTGGTTAGAGCCTGTATATGCTGTCCTCTGAAAGGAGTAGTATACACCGTTGTAGGAAATGTTCAGTTTCTTGGCAATTTCTGGCATGGAATAGCCTTCATTTCTAAGAACAAGAATAGACTGTCGAGTTTCACATGAAAGTTCTCTTTTTCTGGCCATTTTGAGAGTTTAATCGAACCAACAAATGTAATGCTCCAGATTCTCAACTAGCTCAAAGGAAGGTCAGTTTTATAGCTTCTCTAACCAGCAAAACTGTTTTTAGCTGTGCTAACATACTTGTTTTCTAAACATCCATTAGCCTTCTTACACAGTTGGCAAACACAATGTACCATTAAAACACTGGAGTGATGGTTGCTGGAAATAGGCCTCTATACACCTTTGTAGATATTGCATTAAAAAACAGACGTTTGCAGCTAGTATAGTCATTTACCACATTAACAATGTATAAAGTATATTTCTGATTCATTTAATGTTATCTTCACTGAAAAAAACTGCTTTTCTTTCAAAAATAAGGAAATTTCTAAGTGACCCTAAACTTTTGAACGGTAGTGTATATGGTGAAACGGTTGCATGTGACCTGCAAACAAAATCCAAAAGTGTTGATTTTTTTTGCGACTGTCATACTGCACACAGTCGCATGTCTCAATGCAACAACACAGACAATTATAGGAAAGCTCCTGTGTGTGACTTTTTGTTGCCAGACACAAGTCTTAACACTATTCTTAACACTATTAATATCTGCTAGAGAAGGATTTCGAATGAACAGCAAGTTAGACAGGAGGGAGACACCTCGTGGTCAGTACTGGAGCAATGTTTCAGCACAAAAACATAATTTTACATACATAATTAGCATTTTTGATGGTTATCACTTTGGCTATCCGCTGACTACAAGTTAGTTTAAACAATAGTGACCATTTTAATACATGGATGTCAAATATTAGTTTCAGAGATTTTCAAAGTCCTGACCAATCTTTAAGAAGCAGTAACTTCACAAGATCCAGTAGGGTCTAGGAATGCGTCATGTAATGGTAGTTATGTACACTGAGCAGTAGCAAGGTGATTGTCAATACTGAAGACATTACTGTAATTGCCATACTTGATCAATGTATGCGACTGCTAAAACCAATGACTAATGCAGAGACCAGATGCGGGACCATTGATGTCACTGCTGGAGCGCCAGAAGTAGGGACCAATCACAAAGGATTGGGACTACACTATTGGTTCAGTGGGGCAAAGAAGAATGCTTGAATAGCACATGAGGCATAAAAACTACCTGCACTTGTTGCTTCTAAATGGTGGGGGCTAGAGAAAAAATTCCAACTGTGCTGGAATCAGTGGCGTGTCGACTATTAATAGATGCTACAAACTTGAATTGGTGGAGGTGTTGAAAGGACCTCTTTAAATTGTTCAGAAAGCACCCAGAATTTCCTCTGTGCTATACTCCTCCATAGACTAAATTACTTCAAATTAAAATAAAAAAAAAATCTATATTCTAAATGAAAACACAGTTTTGTTAGAGGAAACTTTAAAGGGAACCTGATATACAGAAAATACAGTCCAATCTGCAGACAGCATGCTATAGAGCAGGATGAGCTCTGGCAGGCTAGAAGCATTTTCAATGTCACAAATTCTCAGTATAAAAAACAAAGTTATGCTTAGTGCCGGGCCTGATCAACTAGTGTAGTGCATGGCACAAGGAAACAAAGTAAATATCTACATGTCATATGATATTCCCTCAGGCTCTGAACTAGTTATAACACAGTCTATCAGTTTTGTCCAGAGTTTTCTCCTTAAGGAACTAGTTATTCCACTTACTGTACACACTTTGCATACTAAATACAGTAGGACAGAAGAAGGCAATGATTTGCTTCATGTTGACTCATAATTTTTCAAGGAGTCAAGAAGTATTTTGTAAAGAATTCAAAAAAGTAATAGAAACATACATGATTGGATTATCTGAATAGACGGCATTTTTATATTTGTAGCAGATTGTAAAAACACTATATTGAATGTGCCTTAGAAACAGGAAAAGACTCTATTATGTCTGAAGCACAATTTAAAATAATCTTTTATTTAATATAATGTAGTCTAGAAGAAGAAAGATGTTACTTCTTCATTTCCTGAGCAGCAATCTCATGACGGGCGCCTAGCCACTGCTGCTTACACTACCCGTCACTTAGAGATTAGCAAATCTTTTTTAACAGTCTTGGATTACACGGCAAATAATGTAATAAACGCTATTGAGAACTAAAAATAAGGATTACAACAACTGTGCAAAGCCTTAAGCATTACACATCTAGAAAATAACATTCTAGGGTAGACAACAGGAGATAATGAATTAAAAGAATATGTCATTGTGGAGAAATTCATTTATACATTAAATGCTATGGACAACTTTGTATCAATTTTTACTGAACTGCATTTATTTCTCAGCTGTTTTTCTTTTGTAGCCCTCATGCATTCACATACATTGCAGGCTGCTAAATCCCGTTCAGAGTAAAATCCATTAGACAAGGTATCCAACCACTCACTCTATAAACAGTAGCCGTTATCTGTTCTCTTCTAAATCATTTTTTTTTATACTGAAATCTTTTCAATGTAAGTTTATTTTATTTGTCATCTTAAAAGATTCTTCAGTAAAGCAGATTAAGGGCTACAGAGTGGATTTCACCCTGAACAGGACCAGGCAGCCTACAACGCTTTAGAACACATGGAGGCTGCAAATGTGTCTAGAATTCTACTGAGGTTTGGAAATTCAGATATCTGGACGGTTACCAGCACAATATGCAAATGCCTGTCCTCTTGATTAATTGTTCTATGTGCATGAGCCTTTGCACAAGAGCAATGAATGTCTTCTTTTGAGTCATCTCCAAATTGTGTACTTTTCATAGAAGCACTTCTGGGCACTGGGCTTCACTCACAATGGAAACAGCGGCGCTTTTGGTGAACTACAGAGGAGTACTAAATGTATTTAGTTCCAGCTGCTTATATAGTGCATATAATAACATATAGTTAGTAACATAATCCTCAGCGCTATGCAGAGTAATCTGTCATATAGGTTCCTGTTCGCAACTGAGCTCCCAATCTTAATGAGATATTCTGTTAATATGAATATAGTATAGTGAGTATAACTGTTTATTTTTGTCACCTCCCTGGGCCTCCACCTATTATACCCTGGGGTCTGTAGAGACCTCAGAGTATAATAATTTCGCTTCCAGTTCCTGAGTGATGAATTTTGAGTTGGGGTTGAGTTCAGTTTGAACTGGTTTGCTCATCTCTAGTTATCTTTAATATTATGTTATCCACTAGTTATGTTATAACCGGAGATTGTCACAATGGGATCTTGTGTACCCTGTTTTTCCTGACAGCAAGACAAATTGAATGGAGAAGCATTTGCACATGCTCTCTGCTACTGAATTCAACATTATGAGACTACTGGAGCTAGTCAAATGCTGTACTTGGCAGTCCCACAGAAGTGAATGCAGAGGCTGCACATTTCTGTGACTGCTGCTCTCTTAAAATGAACCTGGCTGGTTCTTGCTGATGGGGAAAACAGGGCACAGCAGACCTCTACTCTGGTGATCAGTTTGGATCCGAGCAGTTGAACCCCCACTGACTTAGCAGCTATCACCTATTCAGTGGGCAGGTAACAACATGACATTACCAGAATGCTCCTTTCGCTCCCTATCTCAAAAACACCCATATAAACTGCAGGAATTTCATGAAAACCTATTTAATCCATGATTATGTTTTTGGAGCATGGGAGGAATCTGACGTAACCCCTACAAAAACTTTTAAAATGAGCTCTTATGCCATGAAACATCATATTTAAACATGGCTGTCTTTGTGCTGATCATCCTACTACATTTATAGTGGTAGTACTCTGCGAACAATAGCACACAAGACATGCTCTCATTTCCTAATATACTCAGTGCTGTAATTTGTTCCCAGCATGATGATCTCAGGGACCAGGTCTACATGGGGCAGTGTTATTTTACGTCACATCCATATGGATAGAATAACTACAAATCCCTACAGATACAGCCCAAGTGTTTGAATGAGAAGTAATACCCCTCCCCCGGCAGCACTGGTCCCCTAGAGTTTGTTAGTAAATTAGAACACATTTTATGCTCTATTAAGTCTGTTTTATGTCCTCACAGAGAACCTTTTCAGATTTTGCTAGTAAAATATCTAACATAAACTTCTGTGTATGTGGAAATTCACAGCCCTAAGATCAAAGAAGCCTTAGATTTCCTGAGTACAACTGTCCACAAAACTTTCACTGTGATGATAGAAGTGATAGCATCTATACATTTAAGTCTTATGAACTCTACGTTATAATGGCCCTGTACAAACTCTACACTACGCTAGCCATAAAAGACTCTGGGGTCCTACTGTGCCTCTGTATGACCTTCATTTTAACAGAGTTTCTTTCCTGTAAAAAATGATAGCAAAAAAACTGTGTCCAGCTCCACTGGATGCTGTATTACTGAGAATAGTTCCATAATAAGGGGCAGCATGAAGCCACTACACAACGCACATAAAGTCACAGGTGTAATCTGTAGGGCTGTGGAGTTGGTAAGAGTCTTCTATTCTTCCTCAGCCCAACTCCGACTCCTTCTCTGATTCCAACTTCTTAATAAATGGCTGCCAGTTATGGTCAGCCAGAAAGAGTAAACCTCCTCTAATTCCTTGAAACAGCAGAATTCCTGTGAAAGTGAATATGCAAAAAACTACACATCTAATTAATTATACAATATTAATAATTGTATAATATAATAACAAATTATTAATCATTTTATGTAGAAGCCAGAGTTGGAGTCAGTAACTTGTTTTCCATTCCGACTTCAACCACAATCGATCCTTACTCCAACTTCACAACTCCAACTCCACAGCTCTGGTAGTTTTACTCCAATACCAAATTTGTAACATGGTCCATCTACAATGTACCTTGCTATGGGTATCTTCTTTTCTTGCCTTAAGGTCCTCTCAGCTACTAGAGCCTGGTGCTGAGTGCTGCCTCTGTGCCCCCTATAGCTACTCTCTAGCTGCACTTAATGACTAAAAGAATTACTAGTAGGGACATGGAACACCTCTATAGAGGCTCTGTGCAGATGTCTGTGCTGTGTTCATGAAGCTTATGATACTTTGAACATGGAACAAATGAATGAATTTTGGTGGACTGATTCATTGGAAGGCTTCCTTCCTTTCCTGTATGTCAGTCACTAACTCCCCTACTTCTCAATGCTCTCTGGACTTACAGTCCCTTGTGGGAGAAAAGCACACAAATGCATTACAAATGTTTGTCATCGTCACTTGTAGCATCATTTCAGGCACATTCTAAAAATTAAAGCCTGGTATTCTTAAAAACCTAAGCAGATCTGTGAGCAACATAGAAAAATGACACAGAAATCCACGATCTTCTAACTATTCATATTCCATCCATGTGGATATCATAAACAATGAGCCATGGAGAAAATATTTTCAGCAGCATATGGAAAACCTGATTCGCACATGGTGACTTTTCTGATGATGAATGGATTATAAAAGAGCATTCCTAGTAAAAATCTAAACTAGAGTATCTGATGCCATAGGTTTTCTTCTTGTAATGGTCCTTCATAATTCTATTTAACTGTCTATAGAGGCTAGGGCTACACAGTGACTTTGGCTGCAGCTCCTGTCACATGACCAAAGCTTGCCATGTCACTAGTGAATGGAGTCACATTGCGACCCCAATGGTGCTGCAACTGCGACTTCTAGTCACAAAAAAAATCAAGTGGTGTTTTAGTCTTGGTCACAACATCCCCTAGGTCGCAATGTGACTCTATTCACTTACGTTAGTGAAGAAGTTGCAGGTCAACACAGCAATCTTTGGTCACAATATGGGCATGCCAGCCAAACTATGTCCAGACTTTTATGGACAGAGCCATACTAATAATGTCTCCATTTGGCATATGCCTGGCTGATTACTATTTCAATAACTTTTTTTTCACACAGGACACTACAAAAAAAGTATAACAGTGTTTTCCAAGACCTAAAATTTTTAGTTAAAGGCAAGAAGTGTTATTAAATAAGAAGCTTTAGCTATTCAATCTCTTGTAATTTCTGCACCACTGCTCTGATGCTCCCTTGCTCACTTTGTTTCCGGTGCCGCAGTGAGACTGGTGCCACAGAAATGTCGTCCCTGACTGCCCCATGTAACAACCGAAGCCATTGATTGGCTGGAGCAATCACATAGGGTTGTTGAGAATGTCATCACTACAGCACTGGAAACAAAAACTGGTGGGATGTATTGCAATGGCAGTGCTGAAATGAAAGGGGATCAGACAGGTGGATAAGGCTTCCTTTGTTATCCTATAACACTCCCAGCCTTTACCTAAATTTTGTGGTAGTTATATCCAAACATAGGGTAGTACTTGTTACCATACGTTTGCACAGTATATATTTGGATTTGCCTCTTGTTACGGGCAGCACCCTCACCAGAAGACAATTGCAGGTATATTTCCTTACTGAGTTCACTGTCACAGATCACTCTAAATCCACTGTAGTAAAATGCAAATAAGTGCAGCGATTGTGACCAATTCTTTGGTCACTAAGCTAGGCAGCAGTTAGCAGCAGCAGATAGTGAAGCCCATTGATGGGCAACAATACCCCTAAAGCCCTTTTTTTTCTCATTTGCATAGGGATAAAAGGATAATTTTTACAAGAATGGAGCAGGAGTCCTGAATAAGAAATACATCATTGTAAACTGTACTGACAGCCCTACAAGGTACTGTGATTAGTTTATATCTCAATTTTGTGCTGACAGATTCCCTTTAAGCTGAAGTGGTGGGTAGTGTAATGGGATTAAGGCAACATCATCTGTAATACAACTATATAACAAATATTCACTTTCTCTTTAAAACAAAAAAAGAAAACAGATCCATCAAGTGGATGCCAAATGTATGCGGTTCTATACACTGACAGATAAGTTTGAAAGCCCTTAAAAAGTATCCACTTGTTATTCATTCCATTTTTGGAAGTGCTGTAATTCTGGCATTCTATTCATGGACCAAAAAAATCACAATGAACAAACACTCCCCATAGGTGAACACTGCAATACACAGACTTGTGAAAGGACAGATAATGATTCTAAATGCAATTAGACCAATATGTATGACTGCCATCAGAAATAGTGGATATAGAACTGAACTATACAGTCTTTTTACCTAGCTGAGCTTTATTCAGCTGTTAGACTGCCTAGCATGAAACTATAGACATTTCAAGCACCTGAAGATCCTGAGTTATTTGGAAATAAAGTGAATTGTATATAGATGTGTCTACAATGTTTAATATTGCTTCTAGCTGCCATAGAAGTAAATAAATATCAAAAAGGTCTCAGTACTAAAATGTTACAAAGGTTGTTTGGGAAGGTGAAGAAGCAAAATATACACAAAAGTGTTTTTTTTGAAAGCCATACTTTTCACTGCTATAAATGTCAAGCAATACAGCCAATTTTACAGCCCTTTAACCCATCCAAGAGTTACCCAAAGAGCATTCAAAGAACAAGAGTTTCTAAAGAACTGAAGATATCTAGACATAAAATAGTTCTGTGTCTACAGTTCAGAGGCGTTTCTCCAGAGCAGTAACAATAGGCAGGATGAAGTGTTGATACCTTATTATATGTATATTTGGGTGGAGCAACCCAACAGTCCATATGTTACCTTGAAAAATAAGACTGGGGCTACATGGAAGCTTTTTGCAGCTGGAGATGTATAGCTTGAGTTGCCTGTAACACAGTGCACACCTCTGGACTGCACACATCCCCATTCTAATAAGTGAATCAGTGTGAAACATACAGTATGGGAATGTAATACATTTTGGCACTCCAGCTGTTGTGAAACCACAACTCCCAGCATGCACACATGCTCAGCTGTTCACAGAAGTCCTACAGAAGTGAATGGAGCGTGATGGGAGTTGTAGTTTCACAACAGCTGGAGTGCTGAAGATTGCTGACCCCTTTTTTAATGTATACTAATATAAAATTCATTGATATAAGAGTGAAAATGAGCAGATCATTTTTCTTATCCTATAAGTATATTTCCTTTGCTCCCTTGAGTCTTCTTAACATTTACAAGACACTTTAAGGAGCAGTCTAGGTTTTTTGCTATAATGATCTTCTACGTTGTATGAAATTTTGAGGTCAGTTACATCATGAATATAAATGACCCTTATCATGAAGATCACATTAATGAAAAGCATGAGAACACCAAAGAATAAAGACACTTAGCACACCCTGAAGATACCAGGAAAAGCTTAGCTCATCCTCACTGCTGCCCAATATGGATTCAGACACGTGTAATGCCAGCCATGGGGGCAACTCACCACACCCCACACTGCACAGTCCTTCACTTCAAGACTCTAGTCATCATATTCTTATCTAAATTCTTTATTCCATCAGTTATTAATAGCAAGAAACACATCAGCAGACTAAGGGTTAAAGTTCTTACATTACTCTCAGCAACCACAGTTATCAAAGAGGCAATGGAGACAGGTACAGCAGGTAAGAAAGAAGTATTCTATTTACAAAACACATAGATACAAGATGCAAGACTATAATAAATAAAGTGCAGTCCTTGCTCCTCTACCATGCTGCTTGTATGCTACACTAGATCTCCCAGTAATACATGTATGTATGTGTGGTGCTCAGCCTGGTTGTGCATTCAGGAGGCTTGTATTGTGTGATATAAGCACAGCTTTGCATCATAACTATTGTTTTCCAGCATCCAGTGTTTTGCATTAGAAGCTCTGCCTTGTCTCCAAGGCATGGTCCTGCATTAAGCACTGTGCTTTCCAACAATATGTTGCATTTGTATCAGGAGCAGATCATCAATAGCCTATAGCAGCTCCTTCTCACTAACTCCCAGGTGATGCTTCACATTCCCTATGTATATATTACTACTGAAACATAAGTGAATAGAAATCTGATGAAGTCATCAGTGATGTCTATATCTATAGATACAGCATATATACCTGTGTACAATGGAAAAGTAGTGAATGACAGCAGGCACGGATACAGCTTGTGGTATAGCTTTCCTGTGCACGATAGGGTTAACTACTAGCCTGTATTATAAGGAAAGCATAGAAAGGCATAAGAGTTAAGCAAGATATAAGCTGAACTATGAAGACAAAGAAACTAGATCACCAGGAGCTCCCTGCTGCTCTATGTGAGGGGGTAGACATGTATTTACCCGATTTCTTCCTCCAGCTCAGATATATCCGCCAAGATAAGGAAGACCACCAGCAAGGTGACAGTGGCCAGGACCCAGCTCCTGAAGTCCGGATGCATAGCTCTTGCAGGTCCAGGCTAGCAATGTAAATGATGCCAAAGAGCTCTCAGCACCAGCAGCTCCACAACTGCTCCAAGTCAATCCCAGCTGGCTGCAAGCACAAGGCAGGCAGGGTCTCTCTCTGGTTATTCCTCCTCCTGTGATGTGTGGATGTGAGGATGGTGGCAGATCATTGTCACCTATCATCAGAGTACATGCTGCTGTTCTCACAGACCGAGAAGGAGAGATATATGCAAAGTACTGACATACACTGGCTGACACAGAGATCCTCCCTCTCTCCCCCCTTCCCTATTGCTTAAAGTTAGTGGCAGAGAAGAGGTCCTCACCTGGGAATGGTCCTAGGCAGGAGACTGGGGAGAGGTGCAGTACATGAAAACCATAGCTACATTACCCTAGGGAGGGCATAGAATGATGATATATGCATAGAGCTTCATAGAAAGAGTTGGTAAGTAAAGGGTTAAACAGCATTTCTGTATGTGTAAATGGTTCAGTAGCATACAGGTATTATGATGTTACTGCTATATACTGTAGTAGCAGAATGCTAGAACCACTGTAGACTGATATGTGTATGTTATATATGTGTGTCTAGGTTATAGAAAGCCAATAGTAGTTACAGTGGGCAGTAACTTTTGAGTAAGTCATCATGTCTTGTATTGGTCAGTGGGAATTGTTCACAACTGTGACAGTTATGTGGTGGCTGCACAATATTTCCATTGATTTCTATGGGAGGGAAATCTCACAAGTCTAATCACACAGAAGTTGCATCAATCACTACAAGCAGTGATTGATCTCCATAACGGTTCCCTTTCCTTGTCTCACAGATGTTGTGGAGCAGTTTAAATGTGAAGAGACCCCTAAGCAGGGAGACAGAGTCTTCCCCCAGGTATCCACCATTGCAGTGTAAAAATAAATGCAGGAAATTCACAATCCAGTACAGGATCCTGGCCGCCATAATTACAATAAGGTATATTGAGAGGTTGGGTGACGAGCATCAAGTAATGAGTCATTTTTGCTTTCAAAGAGGTTCTGTAGCAGCTACATAATGTGTTCATTGCAAAATGTAAAATTTCTGCAAACCTGCCATCTTTCTCTGCGGTCAGGGGCATTCCCAGGAATTTTTGGGGGCTGAAGTTAAATAGGGAAGAGCATAAGTGCAATCTAGGTGCAACCACATTTAAGTAAAAAAGGCATGGACTGCACATTCCAGTATTATACATCGATCTACACTAAAGTCACAGAGCCACTTGAAAACATTGGTGACAGCCTCTAAAACTACTGAGCTTAGGAAAATACCTACTGTAGTTTGGTGAGTGTGGCTTGAAGTGAACCTGTCAGTTTCAGTATATACTTTAATTCATCACCAAATGACAATCCTCCAGCATCTTTGTCTTGGCACATTTTATTACTATTCTTCCTGAATATGTATGAATAAATCACAAGTAGTGGATTCATCCCTCTTCTCTAAAGTATGTACCCTACAGAGTCCTGTACTGTTCAATGCTGACAATATCAAACATAACATATAAGTGGAATGGTAACAATGGCAATGCCCAGTTTTCAATTGATCCATACATTTCCAGGATGGTTAACAGAGGAATGTCATAATTCTAAAGTTCTAGAGTTCTAAAAGAAAACATCAGGATTACAAGTTTTTACAATAAAAGGCATGTCTAGAGAACTGAAAGGTTCTCTTTAAAATGCACCTATCAGCAGTTTGATCCCCTTAAGCCGGTATCACTACTATATCAAGACTAGATAGACCTTCCTGAACATACTCATGTGTGCCTACAGATGAACAATTCCTGCAAATAAATCTCCAAGTGTCCAATGGACATTTCTTCATTAGGCAAGTGCCTTCAATGGTAAGTAGCCCATTTTATTTCTTACACTTTCTGTGTTTTCCTCTGCCCCCTAATGCAGGACACTGTATTTTAGAAATGGAAGGGAGAACTTTATGACTACTAAGCAATCATTTTGGCAAAACTTCTGTTTTCTTTGCTCCCAAACAGATACTTTATACTGCCCTGCCCTTGCATTATGCTGTGCATGCAGGACAGTGGAGCCACATTAGTTCTGAAGCTTACAGCAGCACAAATCATTATGATGCCATAGGTTCAGTTCACAGGAGCCACAGACTGTATTTTTTGGCCTGAATATGGCTATGTGAAAAGGCCCAGGAGCAGTTAGATCAGCAATGCATGAATGGTACAGAGTTGTGCTGCCATGTCATTAGAAGAATGGAAAATTTGAGATTTTTATATTAAAATTGAGACTGCCCCACAAGGATTGAGATGCTAGAAACTGCCAAAAAGCAAATCCTTGAAATGCATGACAACGACAAATACATAAAGAGTGGATTCATGGCATACAACAACATCTAAAAAGGTTCATTCTTATGCCAAGTGCAAACCAGGTACATTTTATTTTGGAGGCAAAATATTTCTGATAGTGTAGCATAGGATAGGACAACAATTTTAAATGGGGGGGGGGGTCCAACTGCTGGGACCCCCACAAATTAGCATGCCAGCACAAATGGAATTGCTCATTTGCAGAACTTTTAATAGCTGTGGCTGTGGGTATTGAATCTGTTTTCCCTTTCAAGTCTATGGGACAACCACTAGTAAGAGTACACTGAGTGAGCACTGCTGCTTGCACAAGCACAGCTGATCTGAGGGAGTCCTAGCAGTCAGACCATAGCCAATGTAAAATTGATGTCCTATCCTGTAGATAGGGCATCGATTTTAAAAGTTTTATAACCCCTTGATAGACTTCATATAATTAGATGTGAGCAAACCGCTCATGATTAGTTTTGTTTTGGGTTTGGCAGCTCGGGTCCCAGATTTGTGTCAGGTCAAACATGTTTGGTATGAACCACACCTTAAATTGGCTTAAAACATAGTGTAGAGCAATGTCATGGCTCCCATGAACCTATCTTTCCAATTTCTAGCTCTCTAAGGCAAAGAAAGCTGAAGTTATGGATAAACGGATGGCAAACTGTGGATACAAACTCCGAGTCTATCCATGAACAGTGCTACCACTCATTTTTTATGCATTTTAACATTTAAAACACTCCAAAAATTACCCTTTTTTGGGGAAAGGTTCTTTCTTATGGTGTTTTAGACAGACATGGAGGTTATATTTTAAAAAAGCAATGGTTTTATAAAAAAAAAAATTAGCCCCTTTTGTTGACTTGTAAATGCTACAGGCTTGTTATTTGGAAAACACATTTGTGGTTGTGTGTGTCTAGTGATGAATAATTGGATTTTCAAATAAAAAGGAGCCATCAAAAATTATCCTTTTATAGAAGCAGAAACGAGATAAAAATGGTTTTGATTTTTTATGATGCCAACACTGTGGTACCAACAGTGTGATATAGGGGAATGTGATGGACCAGGTCGCAGGACATGTCTGGTTGAGTGGTGGCAGTGGTGGTAGCTGTGGCAGTATGGCAGATTATTGACAGTAAAAGGGTTAACTGTCCATTGTCTGTATTGCTGCAACAGTCTGGCTCACACAGCAGAGGTATTTTCCCTCACTCCTATCTATGTATATAACTAATCTACCTGTAATTGATTAAATCTGAATAAACTTTCCTTTAATTCTCCTACTCCTAATATTCTCTAGCTGTATTGCTGGTCTTGCTGCACTAAGTGCTGTGTATTGCTTAGGATCATGCAGTGATGAATAACACATCCAATCCCCTACTTCCACCATCATAGAAATGCCTAGTGTATATACTGTAAATGACATCAGCACTGTAAGGTATCCACCCACCACTGACTGAGAGGCAATGTCAGGTGACCCCAGAAAGTCACAGTTACTCACAGATGTGTGTCTTCTGTATTTTCTGTATAGCCTCAACATATTCTCAGGGAGAACATACAAACTCATTGCAGGTATTGCTTTTGGTTGCATTCAAACTTAAGACTCCAGCAGTGCAAGCCTACAGTGCTAACCACTGAGCCACCATGCTGCTCTATCCATGTTGTTTTTAGTGAACCTTACTGCCCTATGAGGCTCCTTTAGTTTTCTCATCTAACAGTATAAATTTATTCTCTACTGTGACTGGAATTGCTATACATAGAAATGAATTCCTACTTTGACGTTTTAATGCCTACATGATGGTATATATGCAACCTTTTGGAGCTAGAAATGCAAACTTTTCATCTTAGAAATTCCATTCATTTCAATGAATTTACCTTCCTGTAAGAACCAGGTATGAACTACAGAAATATATAACTGGTTTAAAAGAAAAGTGAGTATTTAGGTAACATACTCAGAGGTAACATACCCACCACCATTCCCTCATACAAAAAGTGCGAAAGGGGAAAATACAAATGGTAAAAGATGTAAGGAGACCAAAACTCTAAGCAACTACAAGGGTCCTGTTATAAGTTTGGCATAGGGATTTGCTAATTCAGTTAGTTATACCATTGTAGGGAAGCGTTGTAGCATAAACTGGAACCTAGAAGGTTGCCCACTGTAGATTTTCATTATAAGGTCCCCTTTCCTCTATGTTCTGCATATTTTAGAATTTGTGGAGCTACACAATGACTTGTTAGCCTACAGAGCTGACTGAAGTAAAGGGACTGCTTCAAAATAGTCTACAGAAAAATTAGCATAAATATCTCCGGCTTTGGCTCAGTCAGCATCCCATTTTGGCAAACAGTTAATTCACCCAAAAATAATATGCAAACATCCATTTTAACTTTGCAAAATATATACCAGAAGAGCGTTATTTCATCATAAGCTTAACAGGTTTAGATTTGCTATTTTATATCTTTACACAGGATACTATACGAAGAAACCTCATATAGCCAAGGAGACTATGTACTGTTAAGTATCAGGCAAAAAACAAGTTCCCATTGTCGCCAACAGCAGAATACCAGGGCCATGAACAGCACTTGCATTCTTGTATTAGCACTAAGGAGAAGAGCTGCTGCAAATTTAATTTACTCCCCATAATCCAAATCACTCCCCTTCATAAAATCAGAGTTCCAGGTATTAGAAGTAAACTGGGAATTGATGCATATATATTCCATATTATATATACTGTTTCATCAAAGAAGACACCAGGCAATAATTTATATGTGAACCTGCTGCGATTAATCATGGCTCCTGCTTATTTATTGCAGCAATGTAACATTGAAGTGACATAGAAATATTGATCACATCATCTGTATGCCATCATTTCAGAAACCACTAATCTGCAGCGAACTAAAAACTAACATAAAACCAAAGAAATGACTATTATAAAAAAATAAAATAACACATATCACACAGCATTGAAGTATTACAGTACTATACTATTGATGCCTGAAATGAATAATGGAATTGATAGAAATGTGTCCTTTCTAAAGAATAAAGGTGTATGAGACATTCTTGAGCAATACATAATTATTTCTTGATTGGTTTTGGAAAGAATAAGTGTCTTGGCTGTATATGATGGGGAGGGAAGAGCACCCAGCATGTGGTGCAGATAAAAGGCTGAGTAGGTTAGCTGAGGTCCTTCAAGCCTATTCCTGGCTAACAGATTAGCTGAGATCTCTTACTGGGACTAGCTAAAAATCGTCTGGAAACATTCGCCAGTTTGAAGGGGTGGTGCTACTCAGTATATAATACAGCCAATGTGAAAACACAGCTGCGCTTTCACAGGAGTAGATAAAAGACAAATTATAATTGCATCCATGTTTAGAGACCATTCTTTAATCTAAGATTGGGACAAAGCTCTCATGCCTCAAAACAAAGGAGCTAAATACATTATTCTCAGTGGAGGCAGCACCAAGCCATTTCAGCAGCACCACTGCATTTTCAGCAAAGAGGTTTTATGAAAAGATATTTTGCATACAAGCATAGTTATTTTCCCCTATTGTTTGGATGCGTTGCTGCCAGGGACCTTGTTTGATGCCCTTCTAGAACATATGAAACAAGCGTTCTCTGAACAGATAAAAGAATGTGTGGCGGCAGTCAATCTGATCATCTCCAAAATTCCTCTTCTTTAAATACAATAAGTGTTTTTAATAGGTACTTTGGGTAAATGGGGCAGCTTTACTGGTGTACGTAGAATCCTACAGCTGTGACTACATGCTGGGAAAAAACAGTGTAACTATTGGGTCTATTACTACTTAACAGGATAATGGGGAGGTGTGACAGTTCTATTAAGCTATTGCATTTCACTGTATTATTATGTGTGCACGTTTATCACATCGACCAACAATATAAAGACTTTGACAAGAGATAATTCTGTTGTACAGTAGTTAATACTAGCATTATCATAGTAGACTTATATTGTAGCAGTATGCCAACAATACAGGGGAACTTTGCAACTAAAAACGTTTAATAAATCTTTTACATGGCTATTGTGGAATTTAAAGCATACTGTACTTATCCTTTCAAGTGATTTTTCAGAATAAGATGTATTTTGTGTTCACATGATAAATAGCACTATTTCTGGATGATATACACATCTTTTTAATCAATTTCCTCCTCTGCTAGCTCTGTCTTATCAATTGTCCTTGGTCTGGTGGGTGGAAACTAGCTCCTATGATATATCCCATAGAGAGCACATAGAGAAAATAGGTGATTCTGCTCCCTTACTCTCTCACTCAATCAGAAGCAGCATTGAAGATATGATAGAAAAGTACTGAACAGTAGCCATGTGAATAAAGCAATTGGGATGAGAGAAAAAAAAAATACAAATACAAAAGCAGCTTCTTTGTTTGTTTCTCTGCTTCTCTCTCCTACTTGAATCCCCTCCCCTCTTCATAGATTTTTATTGGCATCATATAATCTGATCTGTAAATTAACAGTCCATCTTGTATCCCAAGATGAATTTAGTAGAGTTTATAGTGAGTGAGGAATTTAGGTGGAAGGGAAGAAGAGTCTGATAAGTTGAGAAAGAGTATTTTTTTTTTCTGATGAGATATATTAAAGGGAATCTAAAACCTCTTCCAAGATACTCAACTTTCACCTCAAGCTCTGTTCTTTCCATCTCCTGCCTCCACCAACCCAGTGCAGTGGGTATTGATCCTCCCACTGCTATGACATCATCCATCCACCCCAGTGCATCTTTAAAGTTGTTTTTCTCCAAATATACAAAAGTGGCATACATAACAAGGGTATGTGATTTATCACTGGAATGTTGTCCATAATGCGGTGGTAGCAGTTGAATATGCTTAGAGGAGGTGGTAGACTCCCTTTATATTTGTCTGTGCTAAGATTCAAGCAAAGTTTGTTGAAAGTACAGTGACAGTTTAAACCCACTTCTTTTTACACAACTCTCTTTAGGTGTGCTTTAGACATACAACAGTTCAGGTGGCACTCTCATAGATGGTGCTAGGGTGCACCTTCCTCGTAGGGCTGACCACCACCCTTCCAATATACATTCAGAAGAGAGTAGTGGAACAGCACACCAGGATAGTTTTGCTTTGTAAACATATTATTTTGTCAAAAACACCACTTGTGTCAAAATATTGTTTCTAGTACAAAGTTTCGGTTGAACATACTGTTTCTATCATATGAGCACTTTCCCTCTGGGAATCCACCATAAGTATTGGGTATTTCAGGTTGCTTTTGGGTATTTCATCATAATAGGAGCCATCTGTTGTTTAGATACATTTCTCCTGTGGCAATGCTATACAGTCTTTGAAATTTTTTCTAAGATTCCAACAAAGATTACTGTGCTTTGCTCCATGTCTAATCAACTTAGATACATAGGGCTCTCCTAATCAAACAAGATTCTTAGACGCAGATGACTCTTAAGTTCAAAAACATTGATATATGTGGGTGCTAAAAAGCCACACAATAATAGGGTTTATGCTCACAATAGATTATAGAGTCTGACTGTTTTTAGCCCACCAATCACAAAAATGAGTTTCCTGCTCCTTCTTAAGTTCATTCAGTCTATATGACTGCTGAGATAGAGTACAGTACTCTAAGGATAAAATAAATTGGTATCTTGATAAAAACCTTTTTGGTTGGAATCAAACACAGGTTGAACAAGGGGTGAACATGCTACTGCATTTCCATCTGGGAAAACTGCAATTACTAAAACCTCCCCAAATAAGATGATTTTTATAATGGCACACTACTCTGTTTCTCCAAAAATAACCCCTACCCTGAAAATAAGCTCTAGCTTGATTTTACAGGCTTTTTGGAGTAGCCTTGAAATATAAACCCTACTCCAAAATAAGCCCTAGTTACAGTCAGATCATCCAGCTTTAGGTTATGTTACGTGACGTCACAGAGACGAAGAATAAGCATACCACAACTCCCAACCGTCCTGGACAAATGCCTTGCTACTTCCTGCTGCGGCAGATCCGTTCACCCACTCCTGAGTCCTGAACCAGAGTATCTCTTCCTGCCTCCTGAGTCCACCTCCCAAGTGCCACCTTCTGGGTCCCACCTCCCAGCCACTACTATTCTGTGGGCTTGGCTACCTACGTGACCAAACATCAGATGCCACCCCTGCTCACTCCCACAGCCATAGCCACTCCACTACACTAAAGGAGAGGAGATAGAGAGAGCATGGTGCCGCTGTCACACAAAGTGTTTAGAGAGAGAGAGTGCCTTAAAGTTTATTTCAGACCCACTGACACTGCATCATAAATTTGTGAATGTAAGTTTGGGTCAGGGTTACTAACCCTAACCATTTTACAAGATTCGTCCAGAGCAAATCAAAAAAGGTGATGCATGAAAAAAAAAAAGACCTACCCGAAAATAAGCCCTAGCCCTTTTTTAGGAGAAAAAAATAATATAAGATCCTGTCTTATTTTCGAAGAAACATGGTAACATGAGTCATGGGGTCTTTCACAGCTCTAATTCTATGTATTGCAAACATTCAAAGCCAATGGATAAACCCAGAGTTTAATCTAACATCCTGTGGGTTGAGAACCTACAGCAGAAAAATGACCTGAAGAAAAAGTTTGAGAAATCTCATACTTTGCTGCTACTGTACATTGCAGTTAGTTGGCCACCGGCTGCTAGTTCACCAAGTGTGACCCTTGCATTAATGTCTGAGGCTTTAAAAGTTCTTTAAAAAGTTACTAAAACCTGCCCATAAAATCAGACACAAGCAGAGCATTGGGGCAGGAGGAAAAAATTTTCAGGTGTGTATAAAAACTGATTTTAACCCTTTTGTGTGTGTATGTTTTCCTCTTTGCAGTTTTCCAGTATCCTGTGAACTCTGTCGGACTCACAGGACTAATTCAGATAACAGTTTTGTAAAAGTTTTATCAAAGAGGGTTGTGGGGGAGTATTTATTTTCTAAAACATGTGGCCTCAGCATTAAAGGGGCTCTCTGTGAATTAAAAAAATAAATATGATGCATTATAGGGGTTGTCCAGTTTCAAGAAATAAATGTTATTGTTTGTATAATGAAAAGTACTGTATTAATTCCTCATGGTTTTCTAGATCTCTACATGCAGTCATTCTGCTTACTTCCAATCGATCACAAAAATCAGTCCATAGTCATGTGATGGATATTACATGGTCATGTGATGGATATACAGGTTCAGAGCTTGTTTCAAGACTGATGTGTGATTACTGTGCTGTGACTATAACAAGCTGTGCACCTGTGTGTCCATCACATGACCCTAGACTGATTTTTATCCGTTAGTAAGCAATGAATGATAGCAACCATAGATCTAGAAAACCGTGAGGAACTGATAGACAGAACATATATTGGAAAATTGTATAACTTTTCATTACTCAAACAATAACATTTATTTCCTGAAACTGGGCATCCTCATTGAATAAAATATTTGTGGAATTTCAAAGGACTCTGCTAAAAATAGCAGATTATTTCACAAAGGGATTAACAAGAGCAGAAAGTTGCATTACATTTCCCAGTGGCTTTGAAAAAGGTAAAACTATTTTAATTCTAACAGGTTAATCTACGCCCCTTATTATTTTAATGCAAAATATAATTGCCAAAAAAGGCTTCAAGAATGAGAAATTTGTTGCATTTCTGGCTCCTTGTGGTCTACAGGATCTCTGAGGTCACCAAATTCTCCTAAATGTTGCCAATTAGACTGCACAGTTTACAGTATTTAATCTCATTCATTTAATTTAGTGTATACAGTATATGGAAACAACATTATTCCAAGCCTTAATATAATAAGGTGTTAACGATGAATGATACTGACTACGACTTTTCAAATATGATATGAAACAGTGAGCAGATGAGCAAGTCACGTGAGTGCTACAAGATCTTGAAGGGGGGGCCAATGACAACAATAGCATTTTCACAAATTAATACTGTATTTTAGGGACAGTGAATTGAGCTTAATCAAATGTTCAAAAAAGTGAAGTATGGGGCCTTAGCCTAAAACAGATTTTTAACCCCTTCAAGACCGAGCCTAAAAGTACCTTCATTACCAGGCCTCATTTTTCAAAACTGACTTTATATGGCAATGACTTTGAGACGCTTTAACTTACACAAGTGATTTTGAGATTGTTTTTTCGTGACACATTGTACTTCATGTTACTGGTAAACATTGATCAATATTTTTATATTTATTTATAAAAAAATAGGAAATTTGATGGAAATTTGAAAAAAATTGCAATTTTCAAAATGTGAAATGCTCTGCTTTTCAAACAGACATATCACACAAATACATTAATAAATATTATCTACCATATCAATGCTTTATATTGACATAATCTTTTAATTGTCATTTAATTTATTTTGGACGTTAGAAGGCTTACAAGATTTTCCAAATTTACCAGAAAATTTCCCAAACTAATTTTTTAGGGACCACTTCAGTTCTGAAGGGGGATTATAAAGGCCTATATGTTAGAAATCCCCATGAATCACCCCTTTTTCAAAACTGCACCCCTCAAATAATTCAAAACAGCATTTGGGACTTTTGTTAACGCTTTAAGTATTTCCCAGAAATTAAAACAATATGGAGGTGGAATTTAGACATTTCATTTTTTTTTTCAATAATACATTAGTTTAGCCCTAAAATTAACACACTCACAAAGGTTAAAGGAGAAAATGCATCTCACAGTTTGTTATGAAATTTCTCGCAAGCACAGAAATACCCCACATGTGGGTGTAAAATGATGTTTGGGCACACGGCAATGCACAGAAGGGAAGGAGCACCACTGGACGTTTGAAAAGCAGATTTTGCTGAAATAGTTTTCAATGCCATGTCTCATTTGCAGAGCCCCTAGAGTACCAATACAAAGGAAACCTCCAAAAAGTGACCTCATTTTGGAAACTACACCCTTCTCAGAATTTATCAAGGGGTATAGTGAGCATTTTGACCCAACAGCCTTTTTTCACAGATTTTATTAACATTGGGATGTGTAAATGAAAAATTACTAAAATGTCACTTTACCCCCAAAGTTTTCATTTTCACAAGGGGTTAAAGGAGGAAAAGCACCCCACAGTTGATTTAGCAATTGCTCATGAACGCGGCAATACCCCATATGTGGTCATAATCTGCTGTATGGGAACATGGTGGGGCTTGGAATGGAAAGAGTGCTATTTGGCTTTTGGAGGACAGATTTTGCTGGGATAGTTTTCAGGTGCCAAGTTTTCAGGAGCCCCTAGAGTACCAATGCAATGGAAACCCGCAAAAGTGACCCCGTTTTGGAAATGACACCCCTCACAGAACAAATCAAGGGATATAATGAGCAGTTTGACCCTACAACAGTTTCACAGATTTTATTAAAATTGGGTCTTGAAAATGAAAAATGACTTTTTTTTTCAATAAACCATCAATTTAATCCCAAATTTTTTATTTTCACAAGAGGATAAAAGGAGAAGAAGCTCTGCCGAAGTTTGTTACACAATTTCTCCTAAACACGGTGATACTCCATATGTGGTCATAATCTGCTGTATGGGTACATGGCGGGGCTCGGATTGGAAAGAGTGCTATTTGGCTTTTGGAAGGCAGATTTTTCTGGATTAGATTTCGGGTGCAATGTTGCATTTGCAAAGCCCCTAGAGCACCAATACAATGGAGACCTCCAAAAGTGACCCTGTTTTAGAAACTACACCCCTCACATTACATATCAAGGGATATAATGAGCAGTTTGACGCTACTGCTGTTTCACAGATTTTATTAACATTGGAACGTGAAAATGAAAAATTACTTTTTTTTCCAATAAATCGTCAATTTAGTCCCAAATTTTTTATTTTCACAAGAGGATAAAGGAGAAAAAGCTCCCCAAAGTTTGTTACACAATTTCTTCTGAACACAGAAATGCACCATATGTGATTATAATCTGCTGTATGGGTACATGGTGGGGCTCAGAATGGAAAGAGCGCTATTTGGCTTTTGGAGGGCAGATGTGGCTGGAATAGTTTTCAGGTGCCATGTCGCATTTGTAGAGCCCCTAAAGTACCAATACAATGGAAACCCCCAAAAAGTGAACCCATTTTAGAAACTACACCCCTCAAGGCATTTATCAAGGAGTATTATCATTTTGAGCCCAAGAGTGCTTCCCGAAAATTAATGTACAAAGTGAAAATTTAAATTTTTAAAGAAATATCCCATTTCGGTGCCCAATACGTTGCGCTCAGTTTGTGTCATCAGAGACATACACTCCTAAAACTATTAAGTGGTCTATCCCAGGTAGAAAGAAGTTGTATATGTGGGTGTAAACTGCTACTTGGGCACACAGCAGGGCTCAGAAGGGAAGGAGCAGTGTGCTTTTTAGCTTTTGGAGTACTGATTTAGAGGGATTTTCTGGACGCCATGTTGTTTTTACAGAGCCTTGGAGGTGCCAATAAATTGGAATTCCCCAAGAAGTGACCCCATTTTGTAGGGGCAATTTTAGAGTCTCTACAAATATGACATGGCTTCCAAAAACCAATAATCCAAATCAGCGGTCCAAAAGCATATAGCGCTCCTTGACATCTGCGCCCTCCTGTGTGTCCAAAATAGCACTCCTTCCCTTCTGTGCCCAGCTGTTCCCAATCAGCAATGTATACCCGCATATGACATTAAGTACGTTAACCTGGGTACAACAGTGTCATACATGTTGGCAAAAACTGCAGTTTGGACACACAGCTGGGTGCAGAAGGGAAGGAGCACTATGTGGCTTTTGGAGTGCAGATTCAGATGTTTGGTATCTGGACGCCATGTCATGTTTGCAGAGCCTCTAAGGTACCAGAAAAGTGGAATCCCCTAGGGAATGTCCCCATTTTGAAAACTGTATCCCTCACAGAATTTATCAAGGGGTGTAGTGAGCATTAGTATCCCAGGCGTGAATGCACAGCGGATTGTGAACAGTGAATATGTAACCTGTGCGGATCACATTAGGAACACCAAATTCCCTACTATTTCTCCAGTAGCTCATATGATTGGGGGGGTCACTTCATTTGATTTATGCTTGCACAGCTTATACATTCCCTTCCTGCCGCAGCCAGTTGTGTTCTAATGATTTGGCGATTTTTGGGTTTTTTGTCTTCACATTGTACAAGCTATATTTTCTTTATTTTTCTGGTGATGTAGCCATATGAGGGCTTGTTTTTTGTGGTATGAGATGCATTTTGTAATGAAAACATTTTTGGGTGCCTATAACTTATAGAATATATTTTATTAGCTCTTTCTTGGTGGATTAAAAACCCCCCATCAATTCTGGTATTGCTTTTTACCTTTTAATATTTTTTCCATTCAGCATACAGCATAAGTAACATGTTACCTTTATTCTGTGGGTCGGTATGATTACGGCGATACCTAATTTATATTGTTTTTCTGTGCGTTACTAGTTTTATTATTTTTGCATCACCATCTGAGATGTGTAGCATTTTTTTTTTCGGTTGACAGAGTTGGTTGAGGGCTTATTTTTTGCGGGACGATCTGTGCTTTTTATTGGTACTATTTTGGGGTACATATGACTTTTTGATCACTTTTTATAGCATTTTTTTAAGGCGAGATGGCGATAAATTATTAATTTCCTTGCTTTATTAATTTTTTTTTTTTATACACTTCACTTCTTTTATTTTCAACTTTTTTTTTTTTTTTACTTTTTAGTGATGTCCCACTAGGAGACCTGAACCAGTAATACACTGCAATCGCTACACTGATCACTGGTTTAGCACTATAGACTGCAATACACGTGTATTGCCATCTATAGAGGAAGTCAGCTGACGTTTATATACAGCGGGCCCTCATGAAGAGGTTAATCATGGCTGCACTGCTTACCATATTTTGTAACCACTTCCAGACCACCCATAGACTTTATACATCTGGGCAGTTCACTTCTAATCCTGCAAGGACATATCCGTACATCTTTGAAAAGTTAGCCTACTGTACAAAATCGTGCAGCTGTGCAATCTGGATGCTGGCTGTTACTTCACCTGGACATCCCATAGGATGAACATTGAGCTCATAGCTATGGGAGCCACCATGATACAGTTCCGTTCTGACCCAGCAGTCACATGACCACTAGGAAGTCAGGAATTCTGAGAGCTGCTGGGCCCTAGAGGACCCAGGTTAGTTCTGAAGTACAGCATATTAGGCTGTATTCCTCTTGTAACTGTAAAATGTTCACAATGGGCAATGTGTAAAAAAAAAATTTATAAATACTATAAACAAAACCTGAACCCTCCCCCGCCACTACCACACCCTCATCACAGGTTTTAGCCCCGTCCCCACTGACACAACAATGAGTGTCACCAAAGTAAATGACTGCAATGGAGAGGGAAAACTATTAAACCATTTTTGTAGCAATTTGTGCTATAAAAAATGTGAAAAACAAGACATTTCCCCTCCTTTTTTGTTTACATTTCCTCAGATATTAAAGTAATGAAAAAATGGAAAAATAAAAACAGCATAAAGCCCTATTTATCACCAAAAAAAAAGACATTTTTGAATAACCCAAAGGAAAATATGTTATATCCCTCAAAGCCACATGTACAAAAAAAAAAAAAAAGGGTCTGGTCCTGAACCAGGGAAAATATCCCAGTACTGAAGTGGTTAGGGGTGTTGTCTCAGAATAGATATTGGTGGCATTACATATCACCAGTTTTCGATCTGTAGGGGTTCGACTATTGTGACCCCCAATTGCTAGAGTGATGTGGCACTGATGCATTGTCAGTCCAAAACAGAAGCTGAAATATTATAGTACTTTCTAGGGCCATTGTTACTTAATTCTAGTAATTGTCACAGCAGTCAGACCTGGGCCAGTTAGGTATTGGGGGCTTATCTTATCTTATTTCTGTTAGGCTGAGCCGCTGAGGACACACACAGTGAACGTGCTGCTGAATTTTACCATGTTTTAGTTTACCCTTATCACCTATTCACATGTTTATTTTCATTTTTGGAAAAAAAAATGTATCCAGTTTTGTGTGTCTTTAATTTTCCAAAAGGAAGTTTTTCTCTATGGAAGCTCAGAAGTTTGAATAGTCAATTAGAAATCAATGGGTTCATGGGCTGAAAACACTGACAGCACAGCAATGAAAATCACTGACACGGTCAGACAGATGTCCACACGGTCAGGCACATGTTAAATCTGCCTCGCTGAGCTCCAGTAATGTTCCAGACTCACGAGCTGCACATTTGATTGGCTGATCTCCTGTTAGACCATCTTATTGAATGCAGTCTTAAGTGGCACGAAGCTGCCTATATGACAGCCTCACTGTTTACACGAAAGGTCAGGGTGAGATTTTTACAAGTCTTTTCCTTCAACAGAGAACATCCATATACTCCGAGACACTATCTATATCCAACAATAATGTTGATCTATAATTGGAGTTGATGTATTTGGTATTTTATATGGTGATGGATTCCCTCAAGCTCTTATATTATTTTCAGACTTCCCAGAAATGCCCCCAATTTGTCTCTTCCAAGGTGGCATCTTCACCAGCAAAATGAACTGCCTGCCAGCAATGCAAATTTATAGATAATTGAAAAGTGGACAGACCAGCATGAGTCTCAACCACTATTCTTAGAGAAAACATCGCTTCATCTCTCTGCAAATTGGTGCCAAACACGCTACATAGAACACTCTCCTCCTCCCACACTTTCTAAATAGAAGTGCTATTGAACTTGTTTCTGTCACCAAAATGTCATTATTGACAAACCAAGCCAGCAGATTTTTTTTTATTCAGTAAAAAGAGCAATGCTAAAATCAGAACATGGAAATAGCAACCTACAGACTATGTATTGTGCACTAATGTGCCTACAGTTACTAACAGACAGTGTACACAGACAGGAAGTATTAAAATATGTGCCAGATTTATCACAGTGGCTGTGCCAGGTTTATCACAGTTTTTTATATATATATATATATATATATATATATATATATATATATATATATATATATATATATATATGTATATATATTTTGTAACGGGATTAGCTCAGGGATCGTCGTCTCCTCAGATAGACGAGCACTTTTTGGCACAATAATCAGAGTCCAGTCCAGTATGGTGAAACTGGCCGCAACCAGTTTTATTAGTGGTTGAAGAAAATAAACAATGCAGTACAAAATAAACTCCTAGCCGTCCGGGCACTACCTACAGTCATGGCCAAAAGTTTTGAGAATGATACAAATATTAATTTTTACAAAGTCTACTGCTTCAGTTTTTCTAATGGCAATTTGCATATACTCCAGAATGTTATAAAGAGTGATCAGCTTAACAGCAATTACTTGCAAAGTCAATATTTGCCTAGAAAATGAACTTTATCCCCCAAAACACATTTTAACATCATTGCAGCCCTGCCTTAAAAGGACCACCTAACATCGTTTCAGTGATTGCTCCATTTACACAGGTGTGGGTGTTGATGAGGACAGGGCTGGAGATCAATCTGTCATGATTAAGTAAGAATGACACCACTGGACACTTTAAAAGGAGGCTGGTGCTTGCCATCATTGTTTCTCTTCTGTTAACCATGGTTATCTCTAAAGAAACACGTGCAGTCATCATTGCACTGCACAAAAATGGCCTAACTGGGAAGAGTATTGCAGCTAGAAAGATTGCACCTCAGTCAACAATCTATCGCATCATCAAGAACTTCAAGGAGAGAGGTTCCATTGGTGCCAAAAAGGCTCCAGGGCGCCCAAGAAAGACCAGCAAGCGGCAGGACCGTCTCTTAAAAGTGTTTCAGCTGCGGGATCGGGCTACCAGCAGTGCAGAGCTTGCTGAGGAATGGCAGCAGGCAGGTGTGAGTGCATCTGCACGCACTGTGAGGCGGAGCCTCTTGGAGCAAGGCCTGGTCTCAAGGAGGGCAGCAAAGAAGCCACTTCTCTCCAGAAAAAACATCAGGGACAGACTGATATTCTGCAAAAGGTACAGGGAGTGGACTGCTGAGGACTGGGGTAAAGTCATTTTCTCTGATGAATCCCCTTTTCGATTGTTTGGAACATCTGGAAAACAGCTTATTCGGAGAAGAAGAGGTGAGCGCTACCACCAGTCTTGTCTCATGCCAACTGTAAAGCATCCTGAAACCATTCATGTGTGGGGTTGCTTCTCAGCCAAGGGAATCGGCTCTTTCACAGTCTTGCCTAAAAACACAGCCATGAATAAAGAATGGTACCAGAATGTCCTCCAAGAGCAACTTCTCCCAACCGTCCAAGAGCAGTTTGGCGCTCAAACATGATGGAGCACCTTGCCATAAAGCAAAGGTGATAACTAAATGGCTCAGGGAACAAAACATAGAGATTTTGGGTCTATGGCCTGGAAACTCCCCAGATCTTAATCCCATTGAGAACTTGTGGTCAATCATCAAGAGACGGGTGGACAAACAAAAACCAACAAATTCAGACAAAGTTAAAGCATTGATTCTGCAAGAATGGACTGCTATCAGTCAGGATTTGGTCCAGAAGTTGATTGAGAGCATGCCAGGGAGAATTGCAGAGGTCCTGAAGAAGAAGGGTCAACACTGCAAATATTGACTTGCTGCATTAACGCATTCTAACTGTCAATATAAGCTTCTGTTACTCATAATATGAATGCAATTATATTTCTGTATGTGATAAAAACATCTGACAAACACACATAAAAACCAGAGGGCAGCAGATCATGTGAAAATATAATATTTGTGTCATTCTCAAAACTTTTGGCCATGACTGTACAATACACAATGCAGGTCCCTAACTAGCGAGAGCTGGGCCTATTGCACAGCTCCCTAAACACAAAACACAGCAGTTTTACTCACAGGGGATTTCCAGGAGCAGAGAGAGCCAACTACATGTGTGCTGTCTGCCCTTATATACACACACTTCAGGAACCAAGGATTTAACCCCCAGTCAACTCAAAACCTGAAGTGGCTGAATGGAGTAGAGCCACACCCAACTCTGCTTACTCCAACCGCCAGACCTTTCACCAGGGTTTAGATACAACCCTTCAGCAAGGGTCACCTTTTCCAGGTGCTTTTTAGAAGGTATATGACAAGAACCTGGGAGAAATGTATACTCCTTCTACCACTTTGCCCCTGGTCCTGTCACAATATATATCACCTATTAGATGATTTGCTTTGTACCGGAATTGTATGGGAAAATTTTGACACTCATTGTCATATCTTAAACGGATTTTCCCATGAACATAACCTTTAAATTAAAAGTTAAAGGTAGTCTAACACCTCCCTCATACATATTCAGCTCTCACTACCTTGTTGCAGAGCACATTACAGTGATAAACATCATACCTTTGTTATGTACGTTTTATGCAATTGAGGCAGTTGAAGGCGGACCTTTAGCTCTCTGGAACACTGCTCTTGCCATTCAGTCTGCTACTATCTACTGCCTGCTCCACACCATGCAGTGACAGTTGATCCTCCCACTTTTATGACATCAACCATCCTACTTGAGCAGTAAAAGCAGTGTCATGATTTCCTTACTGCTACCGGGTTATCTCTTGCAGGAACACAGAAGCATGCAGGGAAAGTGCATCATGGCAGGGTCTGTGACAAGTGCTAGACCATCAAAATTTCCTGCGTTCATGGTTGTATCCATTGGCAACCGATCAAGACTAAAGATTGACTGAAGATGATTAGAGAGAATCTTTAAAACTGAAAAATTTCTAATTGCTTAAATTTGCAAAAATGTTTAACTTTGAAATGTCTACAAATTTAAATATGGTTATGTTCATGGTAAAGCCCCTTTAAGTCATACCAAATTTTCATATATACACTATTGTTCAATAGTTTAGGGTCACTTAAAAATTTCCTTATTTTTGAAAGAAAAGCACAGTTTTTTTTCAATGAATATAACATTAAATGAATCAGAAATACACTCTATACATTGTTAATGTGGTAAATGACTATTCTAGCTGCAAACGTCTGGTTTTTAATGCAATATCTACATAGGTGTATAGAGGCCCATTTCCAGCAACCATCACTCCAGTGTTCTAATGGTACATTGTGTTTGCTAACTGTGTAAGAAGGCTAATGGATGTTTAAAAAACCCTTGAAAACCCTTGTGCAAGTATGTTAGCACAGCTGAAAACAGTTTTGCTGGTTAGAGAAGCTATAAAACTGACTTTCCTTTGAGCTAGTTGAGAATCTGGAGCATTACATTTGTTGGTTCGATTAAACTCTCAAAATGGCCAGAAAAAGGGAACTTTCATGTGAAACTTGACAGTCTATTCTTGTTCTTAGAAATGAAGGCTATTCCATGCGAGAAATTGCCAAGAAACTGAAGATTTCCTACAACGTTGTGTACTACTCCCTTCAGAGGACAGCACAAACAGGCTCTAATCGACCTCAATATGTGAGAGCCCGAGACTGTATGTCAGATACCGTGATCTGTAATACGGGGGCACCTCAGGGTACGGTTCTCTCCCCTTTCCTCTTCACACTGTACACTGCAGATTTTAGGTGCAACTCATCTAGCTGCTACCTACAGAAGTATTCTGACGACTCTGCAATAGTAGGTCTCATCACAGATGATGATGACAGGGAGTACAGAGAACTAAACCGGCATTTTGTGGACTGGTGCCAGCGGAACCACCTGAAGATTAACGCGGGGAAGACCAAGGAGATGGTGGTGGATTAACGTAAATGCAGATGCCCTCCTAAACCAGTGGACATCCAGGGGACGGGCATCGAGATTATGAAGACCTATAAGTACCTGGGTTTGCTCCTTAATAATCAGCTGGACTGGGCAGATCACATGGAGGTCCTGTACAGGAAGGGCCACAGCAGGCTCTACCTGCTTAGGAGGCTGAGAGCCTTTGGAATCCAGGGGGCACTTCTTAGTACTTTCTTCAACTCGGTAGTGGCATCAGCCATCTTCTTCGGAGTGGCCTGCTGGGGGAGCAGTATATCAACCAGGGACAGAAATAAACTTGACAAGCTGATTAGAAGGGCCAGCTCTGTCTTGGGGAGCCCACTGGACCCAGTGTAGGTGGTGGGTGACAGAAGGATACTGGCCGTGGTGAGCTCCATGTGGAAGAAGAAGTCCCATCCCATGCATGAGACCGTGATCGCGCTGGGCAGTACTGTCAGTGACCGACTGCTCCACCCTAAGTGTGAGAAGGAGCGCTATCGGAAGTCTTTCCTCCCCACTGCGGTTAGGCTGTACAACCAACACCGACCTAAGCGGTGATCATAACACACAGACAACTGAAATATCTCTCTGCCTGTTAAATCCCCCCCCCCATCCTCTGCTACTTCTTATCTGTCTGTCTACTATCAATGTAATGCCTCTCACCTTGAAACATTCCTGTACATGTTGTATTTGTATTTGTATCTGCTTATCTTTGCTGCTGTAACACACTGAATTTCCCTATTGTGGAACTATTAAAGGACTATTATTATTATTATTATTATTATTAATAACCAGAGTAGAAAGAGAAGTGGGAGGCCCCGCTGCCCAACTGAGCAACAAGACAAGTACATTAGAGTCTCTAGTTTGAGAGGCCTCACAGGTCCTCAACTGGCAGCTTCATTAAATTGTACCCGCAAAATGCCAGTGTCAACGTCTACAGTGAAGAGGCGACTCAGGGATGCTGGGCAGAGTGGCCAAGAAAAAGCCATATCTGAGACTGGCTAATAAAAGGAAAATATTAATATGGGCAAAAGAACACAGACATTAGACAGAGGAAGATTGGAAAAAAGTGTTATGGACAGACGAATTGAAGTTTGAGGTGTTTGGATCACACAGAAGAACATTTGTGAGACGCAGAACAACTGAAAAGATGCTGGAAGAGTGCCTGACGCCATCCGTCAAGCATGGTGGAGGTAATGTGATGGGCTGGGGTTGCTTTGGTGCTGGTAAAGTGGGAGATTTGTACAAGGTAAAAGGGATTTTGAATAAGGAAGGCTATCACTCCATTTGGCAACGCCATGCCATACCCTGTGGACAGCGCTTTCATCCTACAACAGGACAATGACCCAAAGCACACCTCCAAATTTTGCAAGAACTATTTAGGGAAGAAGCAGGCAGCTGGTATTCTATCTGTAATGGAGTGGCCAGCGCAGTCACCAGATCTCAACCCCATTGAGCTGTTGTGGGAGCAGCTTGACCGTATGGTACGCAAAAAGTGCCCATCAAGCCAATCCAACTTGTGGGAGGGGCTTCTGGAAGCATGGGGTGAAATTTCTCCAGATTACCTCTGCAAATTAACAGCTAGAATGCCAAAGGTCTGCAATGCTGTAACTTCTGCAAATGGAGCATTCTTTGACGAAAGCAAAGTTTGAAGGAGTGATTCGGTTATGAAAGGTCTGATTCGGTTATGAAGACTGGTGTACAGTGATGTGTGAGCAGTGTTATCCATAGAGGTGTAAACTCATATTACCTTGTCTGTGATGGAAATGAAGTGACTGCTGCAAAGAAAACCACTACAGAATTGATAAGTCTATTCAGTCTATTATTAGGCTTAGTAGCCAGAATGATAATTGCAGGATATAGTACTTTTTCAAAATATAGCGACATTGACAATGTAAAAGAATATATCAAAAATTCTTTAATAAATATTTTTAACATATTTTCATAAAAACCTAAAAAGTAATCTATTTTTTGGTGAGACATTTCCTTTAGGTCTCTTAAGTCTCTTCATTTGACTGGAAGATATATGCAATTTACACAGCTTTCTTCATTTGGCTTATTCACATTACCACAATTTCATTGGTCACCAATATTTTAATCCCAGAAAACCCTTAAAATTTGCTACAATAATTGGTGAGTATTCAGATTTTTTTATGCGTTGCATTTTAGTCAAAACCAATCATGCTCTGAGTGGCATTTTCCTTTGGCTGCATATACACAGTGATAATATGTCCAGACAATCAGATTGTGACAGACAATCAGGTAGAAAAACTTATAGATAGTTCTTTTGATCTCTGTTTCAATTGTAATAAAGATAACGTGTTATGTAAAATGTATTACCATTTAGTTGTTTTTCACTTGTTTCCCCATGTTGATAGTGACACCCATTTTTCCCTCCTATAGAAACAGTAATGGGGGGATTTACTATAATGGCTGTGCCTTAATTCTGGACTTAAAATTGGTGCATTTTAAGTGCACAATGGGGTCGACTTATTAAGATTAATCTTAATAAACTGGTGAGATGTGTCAGAATTATGAAAAGTCTCTGGCCTCTTAACAATTCAGGAGCAAAGCAGGAGCTCCCATCTGCTGGAATTGAAACCTTTGTCATTTTCAGCTATAACTTGCAGTTTTCTGGTGTGGTATAATATGCTTCTTTTTATTGTTTGCATTCATTTTCGCCCCGCTCTTCCAACTTTTTTGAAAAAGTCATGAGCGAGGCACAAAATGAAAAAAACAAGCTGGCGTGGTACAGTATGTCTTGTATGTCTTAAACTGGTATACAAAGCATAACTTTAGCTTGCATCAGTTAAAAAAAAAAACAGATCAGTTAAACCGAAACAGTCAAAGGCTGAAGCATGCTGGAAATGTGAATAGAGCCTTATAGGAACAGAAGAAAGGAAACCCTGATGGATCTGTTATATGATGCAAACAAACAGATACTGATATTTCTACTAATCCCTTTGACTTTGAGGGGCTCTGTGGGGTACCCATTATGTTGTCCGTCAATGCAGATGTGAGCACAAGCTCACTGTGTATGTAGGAAATGTATGGGAACTGTGACAGACACACAAATGTCTAGCACTTAGGTCACATGTCTGACAGCAATGTAGATAAATAGCTGTCTGATTCTAAGAGCAACCAAAAGAATTTTGAAAGCAGCTCTGCATATCAATGAAGAAAATATATGGCACAAAATCAGTACATTTTATGTTGAAAAAGATGTCTATAAGAGGAGTCACAATTTAGGGTTAATTCACTTGCTGATTTGTAGCAGAAATAGTTGAAACTCGAAAATCAGTTTCATTTATATGCAGCAAGCACATGTATTTTTTGCAAGCTCTATTTAGATGAATAAAGCAGTCGCAAAATTTCACCCTTTGGCGAGCGGGGGGGGGGCCAGAAGAAAAGACATGGGCTGAAATTCAGCAGTGTGGTTCCCTGATAGCCACAGGCCTAACTAACCTATAGAAGCCATAGCAGCTGCTACAGGGCCAGGGGGGACAGTTTCAGGGGAGGCCCAAAAGTTGCTCCTCTGCTGATAGCCACGGCAGCAAAAAGCGCCAAAAATTTGCAGCAATATCTATGGTTCTCCCACAGCCTTTAACTTTTGCAATACCACAAGTTGCTCCAAGTTGCCAGCGCAGTTATTTTTCGATTTCAGTTTTTCACGCCCGACTTCCAAAAGTCATAACTTTTTAATTCTTCCGTTCACAAAGCTGTATGAGAAAATAATTCTGAATGGGGTAGGATTAGAGAAAAACTGTTTGCACGACTTTCTTATGGGTTTTGTTTATGGGTACCATTATAGTGATACCAAATTCATATAGTTTTTGTTAACACCTTAAAAAATGCAAACCTTTGGAAAAAAAATTTCTTGGAGTCACCATATTCTGACACCCATAGCTTTTTTAATATTTCTGGATATTGTGGCTTTTGTACTTTCATGTATACCATTTTAGGGAAAGTCTGACGTTTTCATTATTTTTTTAATTCAAATTTTTATGAGTGGCGAAATGGCGAAAAAAAATGGTAGTTTGGCTCTTTTTTTTCTGCTACGTCGTTCACAGTATGGGAAAAATATTTTTATACATTTGTAGATCGGGCATTTTGCCTGTAATAGAATCTATCGAATGACAAGCATGGGAGACTTCAATATGCTCCTGGGTATCATGGTAATGGATTGCTGGCCCCATATCTTGTTCCAGGGGACAGTGATCCATGCCAAAATGGCGGTTTCCTTGCGTCAACAGGAAAATGTCCAAGGGTTAATGTCCAAGATCAATGCAAACACTGATTGCAGGCATTGCCGGAAGGTCTCCACTGTATAATACATATTTGATGAGAAGTACTATTACGGCAGATTTCCAAAAAACCAGCAGTACGACGGAAATCAGCAGTACAGGTCATTTGACATTGCAGGTTTTAGGCACAGCATGTATATGAGATTTGTATAAAGATGAGCGAACTGGTTCGTAATGAGGTGGGTTCATTACAGTTCGCCCATATCTAATGTCAACCTCTATACTACTACTGTAGTATTGCAGCAGGTTATCAGCTGGCGAGCTTGCAGGGCTAATGCACTGAAAGATTGTCCCTGGTTTCCCCAAGCTTAGGGTTACATCCACAGAGAATGTATACACAGAAAATTAGTTGCCACACTTCTGCGATGCAAATCATCCTTTTTGTTCTATATGTGCTGCCAATGCCCAATGAATTTCACTGAGATAGAAAATCAGCTGCAGATACCCTTAAGGTTACACTTGGATCCAGCTACAAAAAAAAGAGACACCTACGGTTTTAGGCATTGCTGTATAACCTTCTACATAGACAGTTTTGTCAGTATCCAGTATGGTAAGCTTAATTTGAAAATGTCTAGATTATAGTTTTCAGATGTCAGACTACAGCGGGAAGGAACAGGAAGAGAGGGGGGGGGGGGAACACAGGCTGCAATAGAACTCCAAAAAAAAGCTTTTCATGCCGTGAAAATGGATGTTAATAGCACTCACACAGGTGTTAAAAGAGGCCACCTCTACATTGTATCTATGTATACTTTTGGACTGAAGGAAACAACAGCCGGGGTACAAGGGTTGCATGAAATAAAATGACAAGAGTGCTACAGTGTGTGCATCAGACAATTATTATAGTTTCCTATCTCACCCATCAAAATGTTCTCACGGAAACAAACATAATAGGAAAATCAAGACAGCATTTGAGCACTTTGGAGACGGCAATTTTGGTTGTCTGTACAAAATGCGGACAATCTTATGATGCTTTTGCACCAGTAAAGTACAGTTCCATTAAAAGGCAACAGAACCGATGAAATCTCAGTTTCATGTGAAAAGAAGCATTAGTCATTGCTCCGTATTATGTGTCAAGTTCACCTTTCTAGTTGGAAGCACGGAGTGGCACCTGGAGTTGTCCTGCAGCATTGTGTATTTGTGATGAATACATCCTTTTCGGTAATGCCTTCATTCTGCAATGCCAGACAGTAATGGAAACACAAATAACATAGGCATTGTCTAGTGTTTTCTATTAGTGCTTTACTATAATGAGAAAACGTATCCTTGCAAATCTCCAGGCGATTCAGGAGGATTACTCAGTCCTGACTTTTTAAAAGTTCCCTTTGTGCTCTTTTATGAGCACCCGATTTCTGTAATGCCGACAGCTATTGAAAACTCTCAGTAGAATTGGAATACTTCAGGAAAGTGAAGGTCAGGAATAGGTACCTTTGTATCACTGCAAGACTTTGTACCAATCCTTTCACAGCAATTTTACTATAATTGTAATGACAACAATGTAACTTTCAACAAACAACTTTATACAATTGGATTGCCATAATCAATTGTAACATTATCTAGGACAAATGTACATACAAAAGTAGCTGCTCAGATATTAGGATTTTTTTGTAAGCAGCAAAATGATTGGAAATAAAGGTGGAGTACTTGACGTTTGTATGATACAAGTGAATGGAGTTTCTTCATTAAAGAGGTTATCCCACAAAAATAGTTATTGTTTATCCACAGGAGTCATTTGTGTCTGGCAATGTGTCTGGCAAAAGTGTTGTGGATGGCATAACATGAGCAATATTTGTGGCTGGGTGGCAAAGTGACTGATTCTTTCTGTAAAATTTTTTTTTTTGAGAGCTATGGCTGGCACCGTTTGGGCTGACACCATAGCTTGCATTACAAGGAGGCATTGTGGTTGGCACAGTTTAGTGGTCACTTTGTTTGTCACTGTATGGGAGAATATTGGATGGAAATTTATGGTGCTGTTAGGTGATGAAACCCCATATTTTGGGCTTAGGTAGATAGCCATTGTTTCTGAAGAGCATTTCTGTAGCACCACACTGGATACATTTAAATGTATATAAATATGTAACTGTATAACGCATATCTACCTGGTTTGTGGTGCTGATGTGATGGTCAAATAGTTAAGGGAACTCTGTGCTTTGTGTTGGCACCTATGTCTCATTAACCCTGCATGTCATATTACATACATGGTGTCATTTCTCCTCTTAGGTAGATTTGGAGAAGCCAAATGTAAGGGAATTGCCAGTTGAGCAATTCCCCAGTGCTGCTGCAGAACCCTGGGGGGAGGGGCACAACAAGACAGTGGACCCTAGCGACGCGGGAAAAACTGTGATGCATTGCCACCGCAGTTTTTCCCGCAGCATTGGTTTGCAGTGGCCAGCTACGTGGGGCCTTAGCCTTAAAGAGGTTTTCCCATCTAAGCATTTCTCATGCTCTACTGTTTCTTCTCCCCTCCACTTGCCACATGGTTCCAGTGATAAGTTGGTGGGCAGGCTTAGCCTGTGTGATGTACAGGTCAGGCCAGCAGTGTGACTAAATTGCATAATGTTATATCTGTTTTAACATACAAAGATAATAGATGCACTGATCAAGCACTGTTCTAGTCCTTATCAGCAGCTAAGTGCACTTTGAAGATCTGACAGAAGGCTCCATTAGCCATCAATCACAATGAAGAGAAGAAAATAGAGGAGGCTGGGAACAGGAACTGATGTCATCAGCCTGACTACTGTAGCTGGATAGTGGTCTGAAACCTAGGTAACCAGCTGGAAACATGGATGAGGCATCATAAGCAGTATCTGACAAACAGATCTAGATAGATAAATCAAAGTACTCGGTAAAACATTTCAGTTTGCTTAAGCTACAAGATTAAATATAATCATGGAGATAGTAATACCCCATTTAATGATGACATTATATTATTTATTTTTTGCCTCAACACATTGCAATAGCCATTACTTTGTTTGTTTTTTTATTAGTGATGTATGAGAGCTTGTATTTGCAGGATGACTTGTAATTTTCAATGGTAACATCCTAAAGGGAGTCTGTCAAGAGAGTCTGGCAGCACTAAGCACTACTTGTTTTGCTGAAAGCATTGGGACCATTGAGATGTCAACTTGTGGGCCATTGAGGACTGTGGGGCACGCTGACATTATAACGTTATGACCCATGATGCCCCATGTGACTGCTGAGGCCTAACTACAGGCCTCACCGGTGACCATGTGGCACATAACATCATCCATAGAAATTTGTAACATCACCTGAAAAAGGTGCCGCAGTACCACTGGGTGCCCAGGATAGGTGAGGCAAGATTAATTTAACTGTTTGTTATTTTTACCTTCCCTGAGCCTCCACTTATTATACTCTGGAGTCTGATGAGACCCAAAAGTATAATAGTGTTTTGTGGGTGGCAAACCCCAAACGTTTTGTGCTTGGGTCAAATCTGAAACCTTTGGAAAATTTGAGTCTAGTTTGGTTCTATATGAATCGGTTCGCTCATCCCTAGTCCCTAGCATCATCCAACACTGTGTCTCTCTGATTCTTTAGGGTAACAAGGAAAATCTATTAAAATTGGTGCTTTAATATACAATACTTAATAGGTGAAAAATATTATTTTTGTATGTAAGTGTAAAATTGACATTTAGGCTGTGCCTATGGTATGACATAATTGGGACCTTTGCAAGGTACAGTAACTGGTTGACATGAAAATATATTAACATACTTCATCACAAAAGATACTGAAAAGGTAACAAAGGATGCCCCTTTCTCTTTGTCTGTATTCCACATGGGGTCAAATGGACATAATGAGAAGTCTCTCTTATCCTAACTATTACTTCAAGTCAGCTGTTATTTACAGCCAATGCTTGCAGGTGCTCCCAAGAGCTGTGTCCACACATCCTTGGCACTATTAAGTAAAGGACTAATGCAGAATCAGCCAATAATCTAGAATTTTGTATGTTACAAATAATCTTATTGCCATCTATAGCAAATAATTAGACTATGTGTGAAACATACCATTAAAGTCTAAATGCATCTGATACCAAGATGATGGTTGAGACATTCACAGTTAGAGGTCACATGGATTTATTTCTTGTATCACTTTTACATAGATTTCCAATTTCCATATCTAACATTATGTTTAAGCATGCTGCTGAGCTCAAAACCCAACCTTAAGATGATTGAATCTGGTAAAAAGGTTTGATTTTTATAATATATGCTTTTTATTGAAGTGCATAAAAAGTCATTAAATCATAACATAAATCACTTTGCCTACTAGTTGAAAGAAAATTGTCCTTTTAACTTTAAGTGACAAGGTGTTTAGAAACCCCAAAGACGGCTTAAAGGAGTTGCTGTGGCATGCATTTTAATGATAAGATTAGCTATTAATATGTGACAGATGCTCCCCTAAGATAAAAACATTGTTAAGAAATTCTGATCTTTCAGGTTGACTTTATATAGCAGAAAACCTGAAGCACTGGAGGCCAAGACAGAAAAGAAATAAGAATAGGTAAAGCCCCCCTGGAATATTCAGACTGATAAGGATTAAGCAGCTTAAACTGAGACCATGCTGATAAAAGTCAATTAGTAAAAATAAAACCTGTGGTCTGCCCGTATTTACCTGCTCCATTGTCAGCAAATCATATCTACTTACATTGCTTGTTGTAATCCTGCACCCCCAGCTACAAGCTCATTGTAATTTCATGAAAGACGCATGGAAGTTTTTTTTTTCCTATCAGGTGTTCAGGTCTAATTTGGATTTAAAACATTAATTTTAAAATAATTACATAGAAATATTATTTATTTAAATATTAATGTATTTTCATGTTAAACAAAGTGTCCTTTACATTAACGCTAGACAATGACACCAGATGGCCCCTTGTTTGGTGGACGATATGGCTAAAAAAGCTATTTTTCTCTTAAACCTAATGATGCTATATTTACTTAAAAATGATTTAATATAATGTCAATTACAAAATGGGTTGTTATTAAATTACAACACACCACAGACTTTCTGGGACTTGATATAATAGTTCGGTACAATGATAGAAAAGTTGTCTACCACTGTTCCCCCCGACCACCGCCACTTTACCTTAGCATGTTAGCATGTTGTGATATTGTACTGAATTGGTTTCAAGACAAATTGAAATCCTTAACCAAATCAGACATCAGTTAAGAGTGGACACATCCATATATGTAGAAACAAAATTGGACATTACACGGTAAAAACTGTTTTAAAATAGAAGTGAGGGCCCTGCTCACAAGGGCTTACCATCTATGAGGAATTAGGAGTGGCACAAGAGGTAAAGGTGTTTGTTTCTAGAATGGTACGGCCATCTTTTATACAAGATGCCTGGACACTGAAGTACTGCTGTGTATGCTGTAAATCCCAACCTAACATTTTGTCTCCATTTTACCAAATCTAAGATGTTAGTACATTTCATCACTTTAAAAAGTACCTGATTGTTCTTCTGAGATGCTCTATAGTCCCATTTCCTCTGCTCCAAGTGTAAGAGATTTGGAGCAATCAGAGAAAAAAACATTCGCCTCCATTTCAACTACACCCTAGCAGTGGCACCTGCCTGGTGCCAAATATAGTGGTTACTTCCTATTGTACTTCTAATGTTCCTACTTTGACATTTTGATCTGTGATTTTTGACTCCTTTATTTCTGACTATTCTACTTGTAAAATGTCTGGTACTAAATTTGCCCCACCATTGATGAATACCTGATGATCATCTTCATCTCTACTTGCCTATGTCTTCCAATTCTGTAGTGCCCTGTCTGACAGCTGCTGACCTTGCATGTCCAATTCTTGCCTGATTGTAAATTGACCTTGACCACTACTGTGATGACTTTGAATTGCTGAATAACCTTGCACTGAAGTCCTGGGTCTTGCTGTATACTAAGCAGTGGGGGTAGGGGGGAGGGGAAAGAGTCCAAAAATTGAATATTGGAATCCTGTTGGCTTATTTTTCTGGGGGGTTTCTGGGTTTTGCACGTGGCTACAATTTGTACAACATCGTATAAAACACTTGTATAGCACTTCAAAATTTTGCTCTTTTGTGTAAGATCATTTTAGAGGCTGTTTCCATTTTCTTTTGTTTGTCTTGTTTATATTCTCGGTATCAGAAGTGGCTTTAAATCAAAGTTCCACATGAGAGAGATACATTTTTTTGTTCCCTTCACTCATCTGTAACACCAAATAAAAGGCTTAGTTGTTCACAGTGACTATCTTCAAACCAAATGTGTATCCAGAGAATGTTCTGTTTGCACTTGTCAAGTTAGCTGGCTTTACAGGCGCACTGACAGCTGAGTTGCACAGATACTTTTAACAAATTAATCTCAGCTGCATTTTCTATTACATCCCACTGCAAGTTCATATCCTGCAAGTGTCATTTATGATGAGAATGCCATTGAGTAGTCGCAAAAATAATAATAAACTCATTTGCATTTTAATGAATTTTTAATTGAAGGCAAATCTGTTGTTTCATTGTAAAGACATAGTGTTGACTTTCTGGTCTGTGTTTTTGAGAAGTGAGTGAGATCTTAATGTGATAAAACAGTGACAACATTAACCTTAATGAGGTATGAAAGCTTCACTAGTAGGAAAAGGGAGAAACAAGGAGTAAACAAGATACAGGCCAGTAATTCAGACTGGTAATGTAGTTGTGTTATTTGCTACACTGCAGAAAAAGAATCATTTCCCAATTTTTTTTACTTTATATTTTATTGATTCCTACAAATGCACTGCCAGTGTTAGAAATGAGAGATAATGCTGTGAGAAAGTTGGAAACTTCATATAGCTTTTTTTATTGAAATTGATTATGCTTAAGTTTTCAGAATTTTGACTCTTCATTCATATACTGCCAACACCAGTGTTAGATCTTTTACCTAGTCCCCTGAATAATTTGCTTCTATCTAGGAGATAAGTTGGCTAAGTACAGATGTGTACTCCCTAACCTTTCCTCTTGGCAGACATGTCCAGAAATGTATATTACAAGATAACAAAACAAGATTATTTCACAATATTTTATCACATACTAATGTCATATAAGAGTCTCTGTATGGTCACCAGTGGTTGTACAGTAAGGGTTTTTCTAGCTTGGTAATCCCCATTTACTTCTATGCACAGAACCAGAGTAATTCAATGAGCTTAAATGTTTCCATAATCTAATCACCCCTGGAAGCCTACATTTGGAAAGAAGGGGGTATGGGGGAATTTGTGGAACAGGGTCTATGGGTTCATTCTAGAGATGTGTACATATGTCAGAGGTGGACTTGCATCTTCAGACATCTGTGTCACATCCTGTGGACATGCCAAAAATATCTCACGTGGGAAAACCCGCTAAAGGTATATTTCTTTATTAAAGCCTGGGTCGAAGAAAACATTTGTTCAATGTTTAATCCCTTAGACACAGCAATCAATATTTATTGCAGTGTTAACAAAGGAAATGGACTGAAATAATTGTGAAGCATTACAATTACACTTTTAGCATTCAGGTTTATATACAGATGAACCAGGTCTGTTGGAAGGATCTACAATGTTGTCATAATTCATCAATCATAGCAAATACTAATACACACGTGGACAAAATTGTTGGTACCCATCTTTTAATGAAAGAAAAACCCACAATGGTCACAGAAATAACTTGAATCTGACAAAAGTAATAATATATAATAATTCTATGACAAGTCACAAAGCTTCTGGGAGAATGTCCTATGGTCAGATGAGACAAAAATCAAAATTTTTGGCAAGGTACATCAGCTCTGTGTTCACAGATGGAAAAATGAAGCATATCTTGAAAAGAACACTTCCCTACTGTGAAACATGGAGGAGGCTCTGTTATGTTCTGGGGCTGCTTTGCTGCATCTGGCACCGGGTGTCTTGAATCTGTGCAGGGTACAATGAAATCTCAAGACTACCAAAGGATTCTAGAGAGAAATGTGCTACCCAGTGTCAGAAAGCTTGGTCTCAGTTGCAGGTCATGGGTCTTGCAACAGGATAATGACCCAAAACACACAGCTAAAAACACCCAAGAATGGCTAAGAGGAAAACATTGGACTATTCTGAAGTGGCCTTCTATGAGACCCTGAGCAATGTCTGACTTTCATTTGTTTATTTTCATAGAATTTTTATATATTGTTACTTTTGTCATATTCAAGTTATTTCTGTGACCATTGTGAGTTTTTCTTTCATTAAACGAGGGGTCCAACAATTTTATCCACGTGGGTATATCCCAATACATTATAGTTTCAAAATAAAAGTTCTTCAGTGGAACAAAAAATTGAAACTATTAGGCTAAGGCCCCATGTAGCGTCCCGCAGCAAAAAAAGCGCTGCGGGAAAAACCGTGGCAGGAACGCATCACGGTTCTTCCCAGAGTGCTTTAGACAGAAAGTTTGCAGAGGTTTCATCTGCGGACTTTGTTTCAATTATACCTATGGGGAAACCTACGACGTTTCTGTAGGTATAATTGACATGCAGCGATTTTCAAAACCGCGCCGGTTTTGGAAATCGCTGCATGTCCGCAGAATGGTTTTTACCGCAAAGTGGGCATGGGATTAGCTAGAATCCCATCCACTTTGCTCTGACTGTAAAACGACGCAATTTTTTCGCAATTTAAAACGCAATTTTTTTCCATGACATTTATGCTGCGGGTGAATCACGCTGTTTATGTCACGTGGGGCCCCAGCCTAAAATAGCTTTTTTTTTCAAAATATTACCACACATAATTTGCTTTTTGTTTTCAATAGGTTAATGGTAATTGTAGTTTTCCAATTTCAGTTGACCACATGAGATTGAGGTGCTTTATATGCAAATCTGAAAAAAATTAGTCAAAATTTGTTGCATCTTGCAAAACATGTTCTATTTGTTCTCCATTGTAATGTATTTCAAGCAGTTAATAGGCTTCTTTGAGCATGCTCTACTGATTTCCATCTTCTGTAGTTATTTTTCTGCATTATTCACCTAATAATCCTGAGTTAGCCCTGTTATTAACATATGTCCAAGCTTCTCTCTTATTTTGCTGCCAGTATATTTTTATGGACTTTCTATTTTGTGTTTTTTTAAGTACAGTTTTCATAAATTATGTATTCAATTCCCAGTGGCTATTTGAAACCATAAAAATATCAGTGACTTGTTCTTATGACAGACCATCATTTACAGGGAGAAGTCACACTTTGGCATTTACAGAAAGGCCACAAAGTAAATGTCATAGGTTGGGATTATTATGCGGGGAAACATACAATGTGCATTTATCATTTTTTAAGAAATAATTTAGCTGTACATATGTCAGGTATGCAACCCAATATGTACAACACTATATACTTGTGAATGTGTTTTGTAGAATGTATTCAATTGTCACTAAACTTGCTTTAAAGTTTCAATTACACCCTGAGTATTAGATTGAGCTACCAATCTAATAGTGGAACAGCATAAATCCCTAGTCCCTGTGGACTAGTGTCATGTCAGAGAAATATAATGGTGAAACTACCATTATACTATTTGGTGTGTGGTCAATAAATATAATTTTTTGTATTACATCACACAGGTACTGTATTCTAAATATTTTATGAGAATGATATACTTATCAATGGGTTTGATCTCCCAACTTAGTTTACGTAGTGCTGTGGCAAAACATTTGCTAAATCTCTTTTTCGCCTAAATTTCTTTAATGGGTTTGTCTACTTGAGAGAGTCCCTGTTACTTAGAAGCCGATCACAAAGTGTTCCCTGTGTTGGACACTAGTGGTTATCTAAAATCTCTGAGGAAATTGAAATGCTTCTAATTCAGAGAGTGCACAAATCCCCTGTATGGTTACATAAGGTTGGATTTTGAGGGAATGCAAAAAAGGCCTCCATTGTGATCTGGATAGAGCACATTTACTTCACATGATGTGGGAGTATAGCCAATGAATCCTTTTTGGTATGAGATCCTGGCCTTTGTGCATATTGTGCATGAAATCTTGATCCTAGTAAATTCTAAGGACTGTGTATTGGTTCTGCTGGACAACCTGAATCTAAACATTGGAATCTCTTTAGGTATTACTATAATGTTATACCAGTCAAGAAAGTTAATTGCCCAGCACTGGATGCAGTTGCCCCCCTGACCATACCTGAGTACATCGCTAGAATGTATAACATTCTTAGGTACGAAAAGGCAGTATTTCATAAAAGGAAAGCAGATGTGAAGTTTGAGAAAATATGAGGCTCTTGGAAGCACACCATGAGTTTGCCTTAACCTAAGTTGCAGATATCTCCTTTTTTGATACTCTCAGACAGATTTTCAGGAGATGAATACATTGCTTCTCGACTCTGGATTGTTTTTTATGTTGTATGCTTTTATTTTCACTTCTCATAAGATTGTAACAGGATGTATACTTCACTGTCATTAAATGGATTATCCACCTCTTCAATATTGATGGCTTATCCTCAGATCTGTGGGGTTCTGACAGATCAGCTGTTTTTAGACAGCACAGCTCCCAGTAAGGTTTACATTGAACTCTGTGGGATAGCACTGCAGTACCCACCAATACACATTGTATGGGGAATGAGAAGCACAGCTACCAGCTTGTAAACAATACCAGGGGATGTGCTGTCCCAAAACAACTGATATGAGGGGGTTGCAGCTGTCGGAGCCCCGCAGATCTAAATTTGATAGCCTATTCTAAAGATAGACCATCGATATTAGAAAGGTGAATGAGGGGCTATGAAGGGGTTTCTTGCTGTTTAAATTTCACTGGAATTTAGTAGGTCATTTGGCTATGAGTGGTTTACTATTGCATGTGTTGTAAGCCAACAAAACAAGTTTAATAAAATTATTTGATTTAGCAAAAACAGTCTGTGTGGAAATAATGTAGACAGTGTTAAATTTCCCTGCATTGCCTCTACAGGGAAAAATGAGTATTACAGGGAGGCTATTTAAATCAGCATAATGTAGGATAGACCCTCCAGATTGAGAGATGATATTTGTATCCTGGAAAGGGGAACCCCATTTATTAACTCAGCTTTCTCTAATGGGGTACATAACACACTTTAGGAAAAAGAGAAGAATCAACTACTGTACATTTTCCTTTTGAGTCTTTTTTATTTGTGCATGTGACCTCTCCTGAAAACTTTCATAATGTTGTCTGCTCCAAATGACCTATGAATTTCTAAGCCAGAAATGACTCTCATAAAAATGTGTCCTAACCACAGACACCTATGAAACAGCATGCTAGGCAAAGTTCTCCAAAGCAGTGTACCACCATGTGATACCACCCCAAAACAATATAACAGTCACCCACTGTTGTTACCAAAATAATGTGTCAGTCACCACTTAAGACTTTCTAGATTAATTTAGTGCCACAAGACTCAGTTAGCCTCTAAAAAGTATCGCCTGATTTCTTCACTCTTACAAGACTTCACGACATTGTGGTATCATGTTGTATGAGTAGGCCAGGTAAACTATCCTACAGTGCAGGAAATGAAGAGGATTTCTGAAGTACCTAGACATCTCAATCTACTGTAGTATGGATTTTTAGGTAGAAGTGAGCAGAGCTATTTTAGCACATTAGTGGGCCCTGTTCAAAGGATTTGTAAATGTTCCCCCATATTTTAATGTTCCCTCAAGAGGCCCAAACAATATAGTGTCCCTCAAGTACCCCCCCACATAATGCCTCTGCCCCTCAGTGACTATTCAATGAATATATTACATACAAATTTAATAATAATAATACATTTTATTTATATAGTGTCAACACATTCTGCTGCACTTTATAAATCATACAGACAAAATGACACATTACACAGTAAGAAATCAATTCACACAATAGGTGTGAGGGTCCTGCTCGGAAGAGCTTACAATCTATGAGAAAAAAAATTATACTCACCTAATCCTGTTCCCACTGAGCTTCCTGTAGGCCCCTGCTGTAGTCATGTCTTCAGCTCACCACTCAGATAAAGACTCAGAGTTGAAATCGCTACCTACCACCCAGAACAGTGGCACAGCACTGTTCCACTCGATCTGGGTCGACAGAGGAGGCCCCCACTACCATAGGGCCTGATGCAGATGTCCCATTTGCCATTTGGCATAAGCGGCCCTGCTTGAAGTCAGTAATTGTTTCTCTAAATTATCCTTTTTGCACAACATACCTATAAATATTGTCAGTATGATATCTATGCCTGCCAAGAAAATAAAGTACCATCACTCCTTTTTGTTCCCTACAGTTGATTCTCATTTCACACTGTGTAGAGGAAAGAATTCAGTAAAAGTTAAATGGAATTATTCATAAAGGTTTTCATTATATTTCTGAATAAGGTAAATGTAATACAATTTATAGTTTGGGCCGGAGTTAAAAAAATCTTTTTTTTGGAGAATTGTATTATTTTATACTTTATTCATAATTTGTTTTAGAGATGTACCCTTACTTACTTTTACCCTTTAGCTAAGGAAAGCAGTGAAACAATTGATCACTTACCTAGGATAAGCGTTCCTCAACCAGAAAGGCACCCCTCTCCAGTTCAGTCCAGACAAAGCGTTGATGGGTATCTCGCTGGGACCTGCAAACTGTTAGAGTTGCTTGTCAAGGTAGATTATGGTAACCGGTGAATAATCAGACAGACACAGGGATGGTCTAATACTGCTAGAGCTCTCCTGTGACCGAGCCCATTGCTTTATTTTATAGTGTGGAACAAACAAAACAATTAATCAAATAATACATTTGAGTGATAGTTTATTGGCATAAAATTATACGTGTGCATGCTATTTCTGAGAATTCTATTTTGGAACCTTTCTTGGTATTAACAATGCTTCATGATGTAACAATCTGCACCTCCCTCACATATTTGTCTTACAGACTTTGGCTGAACATTGTGTTTATAAAAATGACAATACGTGCAAAATAAGAGAAATAGGAAGTAGGCAAAAGGATATGTTTCCTTAATATGCTAAGTACAGAAAATACGCAAATATTGGTTCATATAGTATTAACTATTGGTTCATATAGTATTAACTATAAAATTACTCAAACAATGGAAATGTCCAGATAACCAGCCTTTCAAAAAAGCATTCTTTTGTGATATTCTGTCATGAGAAGTCTATCCTATATATTTCTTAGTATGGCCACTCAGTAGTTGGGTTTTGCTAGCATTTTGCAATATTATTTTGAATGTGTTGTTTGAGTCCTTAACCAAATTCTTTAACCAAGTTAAAGTAGATGATTAATTTTGGAAAAAAATATTTATCCTCCATAAGTACTTTACAAAAATCTAACTTTTAATATATTTTTGAAGGTTTGAGTTTGCCCTATCTAAAGGATCTTTGTTGCACTATTATTACCTTCATTAATTTTGAATATATTTTTGAAGGTCTGAGTTTGCCATATCTAAAGGATGTTTGTTGCACTATTATTACCTTCATTAAGCAATTGTTATATTAATTATGAAAAATGTTATGTTTCTCTCAATACCCTTGACTTTGTTTATGTTCCTAAAGCTTTTAGCTTTTTCAGTCCTTTTAACTTAGCACAATTCAGTTGCTTTTGTGACAATGTCTGATTTTGTTGACGAGCAACATGAAGGAGTAAGAGATCTTTTTATGTGCCAATTGTATTGTTCAAGGATGAGTCTGAATAATATTTGTCATTATAAAAGATATTTTAACAACTCTTTTTAGAAATACTGTGTTGATGTTCTCAGAATGTTTAGTAGCCATGTTCATCTGCTAAAAAAACTGTAGACAATGGGGCACATTTTTAAAACCCCTACACCAGAAAAGTTAATTGGATTTGCAACTTTTTAATTGCCACTTGTGACAAAAATTGTCGCAAATGATGTTTTTATGCCACCATTGGCACTTTTTGAAAAAGGGGCATAGTGAGACCATGTTGTGGACAGGGCAATCGGCCCAGCAGATTTATCATCATTTAAGACTCTTTTCTGGCTCATATTATCTACACCAGAAGTGAGCCGGCATATATTTCAGTATAGGTGCATTGCCTGTTGGAGTTATGATGAGGCTTATTGGTTACCAAGAATCTATTCTTGCTTACACTTTGTTTGCTCTATCGGTCAGTGACTGCTCTTAAGGCACAAGCCAGGTATTCACAGTAGTGAAGTTCATATCTGTGCACAGAGGTTAAAGGGTGCAAACTGCAGTATTTTAGAGTCTCCTAACCAGAGTGCCTATAGTTAACGCTGGTTGATGAAAGCTTTATTAAAAACGAAAGAGCTGACTGTCACAATATAGAGTGTTGTCCATGGCTGATCCACTTTTCAAGTCAGTGAAAATCAGATCATTTTTTTTTGTTTAATTTTCTATATTTTCTATATTCTATCTGGGTCTCTGGATATCATCTGATTTTTTTTTTAAGGAACCACAGACTTGATGTTGATGTGATGCATCCGAAATGCATCAGTGAAAAAAAAAAAGGATATGCTCCTGTTGTATTTTTTGTGGACCTATGGTTGGGTGCACTAATGCCCCTGACGCCTTGGTCAAAGCTGACCAAGGTGCCATTATCCCGGCAGAGTGAGTGGATTGCTGGCCCCAGAAGTGAGATCCAGGACAGGCGATCTGTTACTATGGGCTTGTCGCTATCCATTACTATTACGTTTGTCATTACGCTACATATATTAGAAGTGGTGGTATTTTACAATACATTGCAATGCATTATCATTACAGTGCATAGTATAAGTGATCAGATCCCCACAAAACAAATAAACAGAACAAATAAAAAAAAATAAAACAGAAATTAAAAAATCAAATCACCCCTTTCCATAGAACACATACAAAAGTAAATAAATAAAGAGAAACACATACACATTAGTTTTTTTTTGGCAAAGTTTTGGATTTTTTTTAAGGGCTTAAAATAAAAAAAAAAAAAATTATATATATATATATATATATATATATATATATATATATATATATATATTTTGGCAACCACAAATTTGGAATTGTACTGACCCATGGAATACAGTAAATGCTGTAAAAATGAAGCTAATAAAATCGCACAAATGCAGTTTTTTTTTCCAATTCCACCCGTTTCTGATGTTTTTTTTTCCAGCTTCTCAGTACATTGTACAGAATATTAAATGGTACCATTACAAAGTACAATTTATCTCACAAAACGAAGCCCTTTAAATGAGGCTTAATACGGAAAAATAAAAAAAAGTTATGGCTTTTGGAATGTGGAGAATCAAAAACGAAAATAGGAAAATGGCTGCAGTGGGAAGGGGTTAATATTTCCCATTCCTTTACAAGCCATTTTTGACTTTGGTTCAAAAAACGAAAACACAATCTACAACAAAAAAAGCAGCTTTTCCACAAATGCGTGTACTCAGCCTTGGCTTGATAATACCTTATACCCATGCCATCAATTTTTACTTTTTCAGAATAATCTGCTTTTTTGCTATCCACTCCTGCAGTTTTCTTTATAATGAAATACCATTTTACATTCTTGTGTCTCATTGGCCTCAGCTGCATTTTTTAAGCATATGTCCTCTTTCAGTCTCTTGTTCCATTCCCCTTTTTTGCCTACTACCTCTGTTACTTTGTATACAATCGTCATTAACAATCTTATCAGGCTCTTATTATTTCAGGCTCTGATGGCACTGACAACATACAGTATCTCCAACGATCTCTTGACAGCTAAATCTAAAGGGAACTATTCACTACTTATTCTTCTGGATCTCTCAGTAGCATTTGACACTGTAGACCACCAACTCCTCCTCACTATCCTCCATTCTATTGGCCTCAGGGATAACGCTCTCTATTGATTTTCTTCCTATCTCTCTGACCGCTCATTTACTGTACACAGCCCCAGTTGGACAAACCATTCGCAAATTTGGTTTTCAATGCCATCTTTATGCAGATGATACCCAACTATATACCTCATCCCATAACATCACCCCAGCACTACTACAGAACACCAGTGACTGTCTCTCTGCTGTCTCTAACATCATGTCTTCTCTTTATCTGAATTTGAATCTTTCAAAAACTGAACTTCTTGTGTTCCCTCCATCTACTAACCGAGCTAACCCTGATATCTCCATTTCTGTCTGTGGCCTTAGTATTACACCAAGGCAGCATGCCCGCTGTCTGGGGGTTTTATTTGATTCAGATCTCACCTTTAACCCACATATTCAGACACTTTCACGCTCTTGCCACCTGCACCTTAAAACATCTCTAGAATTCGCCCTTTTCTCTCTGTGGAAACATCAAAAACCCTAATTGTCGCTCTGATTCTCTCTCGCCTTCACTATTGCAATTCTCTTCTAATTGGGCTTCCTCTTACTAAACTCTCCCCTCTACAATCTGTCCTGAATGCAGCCGACAGACTCATCTTTCTGTCAAACCGGTACACAGATGCATCTACCTTGTGTCAGTCGCTGTATTGGTTGCCCATCCATCACAGATTACAATATAAAATTATCACACTGACTCATAAATCCATCCATAGCGCTGCACCCCCATATATCTCCTCTCTCGTCACTGACTACCGCCCTAACCATCCTATCTGTTCTGCCAATGACCTTAGACTTGCATCCTCTGTTATCCGAACATCCCACTCCCGTCTCCAAGACTTTTCTCGAGCTGTACCGGTGCTCTGGAATGCTCTATCTGGACAATCAGATTAATCCCCAACTACAGCAGCTTCAAAACTGCCCTAAAATCACATCTGTTTGGTCAGGCTTATCACGTGACCTGATCACCGTGTATTGTGCGGAGGTGTAGAACAATAACACCTTTTATCCTTCCTCCTCTGTTCCTCAGATCCTGTCCTCTCCATCTAGAAGTTACACTGCACTCCTTGCACTTAGTATATGTTTATTCACAGATACAGGCTGGTGACGGGTTCATACAGTTTCAGTTACATAACCTTTTCTATTAAAATATGGCTGGACCAGTGGCGTAACTAGGAATGGCTGGGCCCCAAGGCGAACATTTGACATGGGGCCCCCCCCCGAACCGCCGCCCCGACCCCCTCCCCCCGGACCGCCCCCTCCAACCCCCCCCAAAGAAAAACAAAAACGCATTCCTGCGCACACTATTATGTGCCATAGTGGCCCCTGCACACAGTATCATGTCCCATAGTGGCCCCTGCACACAGTATCATGTCCCATAGGGGCCCCTGCACACAGTATCATGTCCCATAGGGGCCTCTGCACACAGTATAATGTCCCATAGGGGCCTCTGCACACAGTATCATGTCCCATAGGGGCCCCTGCACACAGTATCATGTCCCATAGGGGCCCCTGCACACAGTATCATGTCCCATAGTGGCCTCTGCACACAGTATCATGTCCCATAGGGGCCCCTGCACACAGTATCATGTCCCATAGTGGCCTCTGCACACAGTATCATGTCCCATAGGGGCCCCTGCACACAGTATCTTGTCCCATAGGGGCCCCTGCACACAGTATCATGTCCCATAGGGGCCCCTGCACACAGTATCATGTCCCATAGGGGCCCCTGCACACAGTATCATGTCCCATAGTGGCCTCTGCACACAGTATCATGTCCCATAGGGGCCCCTGCACACAGTATCATGTCCCATAGTGGCCTCTGCACACAGTATCATGTCCCATAGGGGCCCCTGCACACAGTATCATGTCCCATAGGGGCCCCTGCACACAGTATCATGTCCCATAGGGGCCCCTGCACACAGTAGTATTCCCCATAGTGGCCCCTGCACACACTATTATATGTCCCATTGTGGACGAGCCCATGAACAATTATTATACTCTGGGGTCCCCTCGACCAACAGAGTATAATAATCGGAGACCTAGGGGAGGATAGAAACATTAAAAAACAACGTTGCTTACCTGTTCCTCGCTCCGGTGCATGCCCGTGCTCTACTCCGGCCTTCTTCTTGTGTGGACCAGGCCGGCGTCACGTGATGCGGGACCGGCGCCGCGACGCAAAATGACGCGGCTGACGCCTGGGACGTCAGCAAACAGGCCCGAGGCGCAGGAGCGGTAAGTGTATATTGTTTTTTATGTTCCCTCACCAACTCTGGGCCTCCGATTATTATACTCCGGGGTCTGAAAAGACCCTGAAGTATAATGCCCATAGCAGGTGTTCGACCCGCGGCCTCACATACCGATCCCATAGGCGCTCCTGCTCACAGCCGTCTCTGCAGAATCGGAAGCGCAGGCGGCCGTGAGCGGGACCTCGGGGAACGGTAAGTATATAGGGCCCGTTACCTGCTGGGTTACTCCAGCTGATAACGGACTATAAAAAAAAAAAAAAAAAAAAACGCATCGGGGCCCGCGGGGCCCGGGAATGTCCCGGGCCCTGTGGCAGCTGCTACCACTGCTACCCCGGTAGTTACGCCCCTGGGCTGGACCATGGTAGCAAACAAGCCCTCTGACCTCTTGTGTCCCCCCTATCTCCTTATAGAATGTAAGCTCTTGCGAGCAGGCCCTCACTCCTATTGTTTGATATGTTTATTTCTTTGTCACATTGTAATGTCTCATATTGTCTGTTCGTGTGTCCACTGATTTGTAAAGTGCTACGGAATATGTTGGCGCTATATAAATAAAGTTATTATTATTACTATTACAGTATGCTTGCATCTGTTAAGGACGGGGGCCCCACGTAGCATAAATGCCGCGATTTTTCCTCCGCGTTTTACAGCACCTGCAAAGTGGATGGGATTCTGGCTTATCCCATCCACACATTGCAGAAAAATATCTGCATCGGACATGCTGTAATTTCAAAAACCGTCGCATTTCTGTAAATCGCAACACTTCAATTATATCTACGGAAATGCTGGCGCTTTCCATATAGGTATAATTGACACAGAAAGTCCGCTTGCTACATAGGGCCTAAGCCTAACCATTTTTATAGTTGGTGCTGTTTTGCATGTTTATAATTTTAATGAATATTTCAGTATTTATTTGTGTAATGTAGAATACATGAAAGACTTCTACGGGGAGTCCAGACATTTCTAAGCATGCAACTTTCCTCCAGATTCTCCTCATTTTTACAAGCACTTAGACTCTGTATTTCTTTACTTGGCTAGATGTTATGCTAAAGCAACCATTCCAGTATGTAACCCACGTGAAATAAAAAAGACAAGTATACACTATACATTTTAAAGATTATCATCATTGGAGTCAGTGGTGAACTCTTGCTAGCTTTCCTCAACTCACACCTTGTCTACTATTTCATTTGTATTTGGGCTTGTATTTTGCACTAGTCAGTGTGAAATCCCCTTGAATTCTGCATCACATGCTATCGAGTCGGGTTTTCACAACATTATTTACATGCATAGGTAAATTCCTGATCAGATTTCTGGCATTTTTTTCACTGCAGAAATAAATGCCATGTCACTTATTTCAGGAAGAAAATATAAGGATTAGCTCCACTCAATGAAGGGGGTAATCTTTGTACGTATCCGCATCAGATATCTGCTTCAGAAAATTACAGCATATAGCAAATCCACTGTGTGAACACTCAGTACATTAAGAGATGGGGCGTAGACTCCTAAAGAAATTGTACCAAAATTAGGCCAAACATGCACATGCCAAAGTCATGTATGACAAGCTATATGAGAGAACATAGAACCTCTGTAGCTCCCTGCAATTGAGTCTTAGGAACTCCATATGCCACCAAGCTAAAGCCATAATATATTATTAGATGCTGATTTTCTTCCAAATGAATCTGAAAGGATTACACGCCTCTGTTTGAAATAAGAGGCATCCGGAAAAACAGTCGGTCCCCATAGACGTTTATGAGTGGCATATTACCAAGACTTATATGTGAGCCATTATGCCAATACTCTAATGCTGTCTGCGGTCTGCATGACCTACACAAACCTTCCATTATAATATGGCATTAAAACTGGCCACGTCAACACTGTAAACGTCTCAATGTGACACGAGTGAAACTTCTTCCTTGTGCCACAGGAGAACGATGGCTGGACTGGATGAGAATTAATAGAGTTCAGAGGTTGCATCTCTGTTCTTGTTATCACATTCCTAGAATTTCTCATTAATATCCATTCCTACCTGCTTATAGTTTTAACTGTACCTTAAGAAATTAGCTTGTCCTATGCGAAAGACATTTTAGGATTACTTGTATATATGGATTATTTCTGTACAGTACAGTACGGCCAGGCAACCTCCTATATAAAGCTGCATTGCTAGAAGGAAGGGACGATAATTAATTATACAACATGACATGTAGGATACTATTTCTGGTGCACAGCTGATGTAGAAAAAATAGCATTTTGCTCTTTGTGGTTGTAATGTAGAACTGAGCAGCTGCAGCTCACACTTCACTATTGGGGTAAATATTAACACACACAAAAATGAGACTTTCCTGCCATTTGTTCCTCGTACTGTTACTGAGGCTTGGCATTCTGATGATGACTTGTGTGGGCAGCTGTAAGGGGTGGTCAGTCAATCTATCTGTACAAAAATAGGTAACACTCCAAAATCTTCAGTTAAAAAACAGATTTATTCCAAAAACAAAACATTATGGTCCTCAGATAATAGGACCTTTATCAAGCAGAGTCATAGAGGAAGTGACCAAGTAGATATATACACACATGGACAAAATTGTTGGTACCCCTCGTTTAATGAAAGAAAAACCCACAATGGTCACAGAAATAACTTGAATCTGACAAAAGTAATAATGTATAAAAATTCTATGAAAATGAACAAATGAAAGTTAGACATTGCTTTTCAACCATGCTTCAACAGAATTTTTTAAAAAAGAAAACTCATGAAACAGACTTGGACAGAAATGATGGTACCCTTAACTTAATATTTTGTTGCACAACCTTTTGAGGCAATCACTGCAATCAAACGATTCAATGAGACTTCTGCACCTCTCAGCAGGTATTTTGGCCACTCCTCATGAGCAAACTGCTCCAGTTGTCTCAGGTTTGAAGGGTGCCTTTTCCAGACGGCATGTTTCAGCTCCTGCCAAAGATGCTCAATAGGATTTAGGTCAGGGCTCATAGAAGGCCTCTTCAGAATAGTCCAATGTTTTCCTCTTAGCCATTCTTGGGTGTTTTTAGGGGTGTGTTTTGGGTCATTATCCTGTTGAAAGACCCATGACCTGCGACTGAGACCAAGCTTTCTGATACTGGGCAGCACATTTCTCTCTAGAATCCCTTGATAGTCTTGAGATTTCATTGTACCCTGCACAGATTCAAGACACCCTGTGCCAGATGCAGCAAAGCAGCCTCAGAACATAACAGAGCCTCCTCCATGTTTCACAGTAGGGACAGTGTTCTTTTCAAGATATGCTTCATTTTTCCATCGGTGAACATAGAGCTGATGTGTCTTGCCAAAAATTTAGATTTTTGCCTCATCTGTCCATAGGACATACTCCCAGAAGCTTTGTGGCTTGTCAACATGTAGTTTGGCAAATTCCAGTCTGGCTTTTTTATGATTTGTTTTCAACAATGGTGTCCTACTTGGTCGTCTCCCATAAAGTCCACTTTGGCTCAGACAACGATGGATGGTGCGATCTGACACTGATGTTCCTTGAGCTTGAAGTTCACCTTTAATCTCTTTAGAAGTTTTTCTTGGCTCTTTTGTTACCATTCGTATTATCCTTCTCTTTGATTTGTCATCAATTTTCCTCCTGCGGCCTTGTCCTGGAAGGTTGGCTACAGACCCATGGATCTTAAATTCCTGAAAAATATGTGAAACTGTAGTCACAGGAACATCAAGCTCCTTGGAGTTGGTCTTATAACCTTTGCCTTTAACATGCTTGTCTATAATTTTCTTTCTAAGCTCCTGAGACAACTCTTTCCTTCGCTTCCTCTGGTCCATGTTGAGTGTGGCACTCACCATGTCACCAAACAGCACAGTGAGTATCTGTAGCCCTATATATAGGCCCACTGACTGATTACAAGTTTGCAGACACCTGTGATGCTAATTAGTGGACACACCTTGATGTAACATGTCCCTTTGGTCACATTATTTTCAGGGGTACCATCATTTCTGTCCAGGCCTGTTTCATGAGTTTTCTTTTTTTAAAAATTCTGTTGAAGCATGGTTGAAAAGCAATGTCTGACTTTCATTTTTTCATTTTCATAGAATTTTTATATATTATTACTTTTGTCAGATTCAAGTTATTTCTGTGACCATTGTGGGTTTTTCTTTCATTAAACGAGGGGTACCAACAATTTTATCCATGTGTGTGTTATATATATATATATATATATATATATATATATATATGGTGTATACTCAGGCAAACACATTAATTGATAATCAAGTCAATAATACAAACAGGTGTGTGGTAATAATAAAATACAGAAAACACGTTCAGATGCATATTGTGCAACGTACAAAAGTGCATAGCAATTGATGAACTCACATAAAGTGTCACATATGATATATAAATACAACGTATAACTAATTGCATTCATTAAATATGCAAAAGAGCAAACTATTACATCACCTAAACAGGATATTGGACATGCCCCCATAAAAACATTGCAACGCCTTCTTTGCTCACATGAGTAGTCCTGGCATCTCATACAATATACTGCGTATATCCATAGTGAGTGAGAGTGGAGCAAGCAAGGGGCATGTGCACTCATAACAAACTACAAACTCCTAACAAACAATAACAAACGCCTAACTCCTTTCTTTTTAATAATCGTGTTCTACATCCCGCCCATGCAATGGAGAAACATAGGCAATTATTCTGAATCTTAATTGACTCCCCAAATGACTGTGAAGTGCCTAGGAAGTGATAGATGCCATTGTTTACAACTGTATGTCTATACAAATTCAATCTGGTCTTCAAATGTAAGGTGGTCTTTCCAAAATATATCAAACTGCAGGGACAACTAAGTATGTACACAGTGTACTATCAAAGTGAAATAGAAATTCATCCCATTGCGGCTTTACACTACCGTTGGAAGTCTGTTATGATAGGATCCATAAAAAAAATGATGCATGTCATAATTGATGGTATATGGGTGTTAACGGATGTAAATGTATCCTTTTTTTAGCGTATCAGTTAAAAATGAGGACTTTTCTCTCCCCTAGTTTCAGTATAGTTTATGGGGTCTGCGGGTTTCCGCATGTAACCACTTTTTAAGCGGACAGGATTTCCTTCTTTCGGATCCCTATGCGGAACTGAAGAAGGGAAACCCGAACGCTTGTGTGAACCTAGCGATAGGGGATTTTTTTTGTTCTGTTTTCTGGCCATGCTCAAAAAAAACAGGCACCCATCTGTTACTGATAGACATTAATGTTAAAAAAAAATAACAACATCCATCAGAAGTCCATTATTTTGAATGATGCCAAAAGTCTTGCAACACACGTTATTTGGCCCAGCAAAATTTGGCAAAAACTATTACAAAAGTGATCTAGATAATATTAGACAAGTGGTTTTAATCTTCTTTAACCTTCTTGTTGGTTTAATGTTGCATATTGTTGAACTACTTACCGTCATGTTCAACCTTTAAAAATGCCTCCATTGATCTCTGCTACTTTTGTGCAGAACCTTATCTTAAGTGTATCATTTTAGTATAATTATTGTAATTCTCTAAGATGCAATGTTGTTAAAAATCATTATCTCCAATAAATTACAAAAATAATCATATCAACAAGAGGATTGATGGGCATGATTGTAAAATGATAATGTATTTAATTAATGAATCAATTATCCTTCATTAACAGTACTAAGCTCCCTATGAAAATCTCCCAGCATGGATCGCTCTTTGTTCTGATAATTTGGACGCTTCTGGGGAGTTAATCACATTTTTCATTATGGGATGCAAAGCGTGAGTGGAAATACATTCACTGGTACCTAGGGGTGGAAGGTGAGGGGCAATATGGTATTTGTCTCCTTGTGGGATCTGTTTTATTTGCAAATGTTTTATCTTTTACTACTCTTTTAGTACTAAATCATGCACCAAGAAATTGTGAGTACACTGCGGTTAGTTTTCCTAAAGAGAAGGATCGTCATGCTTGTAGCCACCAGCTCATTTTGGCATGTCTTCCAGAGAGATAGCCTCAAGGTATCAGTGGGGAAATGTTTAATTTCCATAGATGACATTATTCCTATTTGTAGCTAAATGTTGCATTGTGTCTCAATGTACTGTATTGATAAAATACATAATAAACATATAAGCAAATGTGTCAGGTTACTCCCTAATAAACACTTATACAAAAAGATCAGACTTGTCTTTATTTAGTCAACAAAGTATAATGTACGAGAAATCTATATAACTTTAGTTATCACTGAGGCCACCCCAAATTCGCTTTAACAGTGCAAGTGCAAAGTATGCAGGTCAGCAATATAAACCTCCTTGGCAACTTGAGATGGGCGAATCTCTGAGGATTTGTCGGACAAAGTGATCCTCTGGTTCGTTTTGGTTTGAACTTCATGACATCCTGACACTCAGCGTGCCCATGTCACCGCTGAGGCCTAATCACAGGCCTCAGTGATGACCCCGGGTACAAGACATCAAAGGAGAGCACCAGACTTCACTGAGGAGGCAGAGCCCCAAAAGAGGTAACGGAAGGTGAGTATAAATGTTTTTTATTTTTGTCACCTCCTCTGGGCCTCCAACTATTATACTCTTGGGTATATACTCTTATTTTTCTTTCTTTGTCTCGTTTTTTACCTCTCTGCTTAAGGACTTTGCACTATGAAGAAACACACACAAAGACTTGGACCCTTGTGATACTTTTTTTTTGTTTTTATCTGTCTTTTTGTTCTGCTTGAAAATGGGATCTTTTGTTTATGCAGACAATTCCTTTGTCTATACAAGAGAGGAACTTCTGCAGCTGAGAGACACAGCAGGATTGCATACCATCTGCCCACACATCCCCCGCGAGCTTTGGAGAAAGAAAAAGCGGGGGAGGGGCTGCAGAGCTGGTACTCTTCAGAGGATTAAAAAGAGGCGTTACCGACCAGCTGTTCCCTCCATCATCATGGGCAATGTGAGATCTCTTGCAAACAAGATGGATGAACTAACAGCGCTCACCAGGCATCAGCAGGAGTTTCGGGCATGCAGCATGATGCTACTTACAGAGACTTGGCTCACTGAAGTTACTCCTGACCCTCTGGCAATGTTTGTGAATAATAGATGGTGCAATCCTAGGCACATTGTGATTAAGGAGCAAACTTGCTGTGAGGACATTGAACTATTAGCTGTGAGCATGAGACCTTTCTACCTACCAAGGGAACTATCGCATGTCATCGTGATACCTGCATATGTCCCCCCCTCTGCGAAAGCTGACGCTGCCTGCGAGGTCCTACAAGCCACGCTGAGCCTTTTACAGTTAAAACATCCCCAGGCCCTCTTTCTTCTGTCGGGTGATTTCAACCATGCCTCTCCATCATCCACACTGCCCAGTTTCACACAGTATGTAACCTGCCACACAAGAGACAACAAAACGCTGGACTTGTTCTTTGCCGAGGTGCTTCTCCAATAACAAACCATGGATTAACTCTGATACAAAAACACTACTTAAGGAGAAAAAGATGGCATTTAGGATAAGAGATAAGGAGGGGTTGAGGGAAGTACAAAAGAAGCTGAGGCATCAAATCAGGCAGGGAAAAGCCAGTTATAAAGAAAAAATGGAAAGGCAAATGGAAAGAAAAGACATAAGGGGGGTCTGGGAGGGGCTTAAGTCAATTTCGGGTCATAAACAGTCTGTCTGCCAGATTGAGGCAGATGTTAATTGGCTTAATGAACTAAACCTATTCTTCAACAGATTTGATCACACACCAGCTCCTCCCACCCTAGCATGTCCTTCAGCTCCCCCCACCACAATGACTTCTCCCCATGCGGCCACTTCCCAACAGACCAGTAAATCCAGGAATCTGTCTTTATCTGGCCACAGTCTGACCTTCACACGGGCCCAGGTGAGGAAGGAGATGAAAAAGATCAATGCAAGGAAAGCCGCAGGGCCAGATGACATCAGTGCAAGGCTAATTAAGACTTGTGGGGACCAGCTGTGTGGTATAATTACATATATGTATAATATGAGCCTGAGGCAGGAAATAGTCCCTGAATTATGGAAATCTTCTTGTGTGGTACCAGTTCCAAAGAAAACCCACCCTATGGACCTCAATGACTAAAGACCTGTAGCACTGACATCCCACCTGATGAAGATCTTGGAGAGATTGGTTCTCACACATCTCCGCCCTCTAGTGAGCCCCGCTATGGACCCCCTCCAGTTTGCTTATCGGCCGGGCATTGGGGTAGATGATGCCATCATCCATCTTCTGCACAGGGCTCTGTCTCACCTGGAGAAACCAGGGAACACAGTGAGAATAATGTTCTTTGACTTCTCCAGTGCTTTTAACACCAATACAGCCCAGGTTACTGAGAGACAAGCTGGGCCTTGCTGGAGTGGACCACCACCTCTCCAACTGGATCCTAGACTACCTCACAAATCGACCTCAATACGTGAGAGCCCAAGACTGTGTGTCAGGTACCGTGATCTGTAATACGGGGGAACCTCAGGATACGGTTCTCGCCCCTTTCCTCTTCACACTGTACACTGCAGATTTTAGGTGCAACTCATCCAGCTGCTACCTACAGAAGTATTCTGATGACTCTGCAATAGTGGGTCTCATCACAGATGATGATGACAGGGAGTACAGAGAACTGAACCAGGATTTTGTGGACTGGTGCCACCGGAACCACCTGAAGATTAACGCGGGGAAGACGAAGGAGATGGTGGTGGACTTCCGTAAAGGCAGAAGCCCTCCTAAACCAGTGGACATCCTGGGGACGGGCATCGAGATTGTGAACACCTATAAGTACCTGGGTTTGCTCCTTAATAATAAGCTGGATTGGGCAGATCATATGGAGGCCCTGTACAGGAAGGGCCACAGCAGGCTCTACCTGCTTAGGAAGCTGAGAGCCTTTGGAATCCGGGGGGCACTTCTTAGAACTTTCTTCAACTCGGTAGTGGCATCAGCCATCTTCTTTGGAGTGGCCTGCTGGGGGAGCAGTATATCAACCAGGGATAGGAATAGACTCGACAAGCTGATTAGAAGGGCCAGCTCTGTCCTGGGGAGCCCACTGGACCCAGTGCAGGTGGTGGGTGACAGAAGGATACTGTCCGTGGTGAGCTCCATGCAGGAGAAGAAGTCCCATCCCATGCATGAGACTGTGATCGCGCTGAGCAGTACTGTCAGTGACCGACTGCTCCACCCTAGGTGTGAGAAGGAGCGCTTTCGGAAGTCTTCCTCCCCACCGCGGTTAGGCTGTACAACCAACACCGACCTAAGCGGAGATCATTACACACAGAGAACTGAAATATCTTTCTGCCTGTTAAATCCCCCCCCCCCGCTACTTCCTATCTGTCTGTCTGCTATCAAAGTAATTCCTCTTACCTTGGAACATTCCTGTACATGTTGTATTTGTATTTGTATTTGCTTATCTTTGCTGCTGTAACACACTGAATTTCCCCATTGTGGGACTATTAAAGGACTTATTATTATTATTATTATTATTATTATTATTAAAGAGACCCTAGAATATAATAATTTACTGCAATGCATGTGACGGCAGCCATTTTAGTTCATCTGAGACGAATCCCAAATTGTTTAGTTTTATTAAAAACCAAACAATTTAGAATATTCAGGTAAAATCTGGTTCATTCACTCCATCTCTTTTGGCATCCAGTTTATATAGTTTTTAATTTAAATATTATGTCTTTGTATTACATGTTTATGGACTAAGAAAGCACAATATTGAAATAATAGGTTGTACAGTATTACGTGCTAAGGCTAGTATATGACTAAACTTAGGAGAGTCACTCACTAATTTTATATGGACGTATAAAAATTCAAATCTTTATGAAATAAAATTAAAAAATACCAAAACACAAACACATTGGGTGCACAGTATTAATTAAAAATCTCTAATCGCCTAAAGTTTCATAGAAGTCAGAGAGAATTGTGTATAACATCCATTACCTCAAAGATACGTCAAATTTCTATGTAGAATAGCTGTAAACTAGCTATAAAATTACAGCTACAGTGGGGAAAAAAAGTATTTAGTCAGTCACCAATTGTGCAAGTTCTCCCACTTAAAAAGATGAGAGAGGCCTGTAATTGACATCATAGGTAGACCTCAATTATGAGAGACAAAATGGGAAAACATATCTAGAAAATCACATTGTCTGATTTTTTAAGAATTTATTTGCAAAATATGGTGGAAAATAAGTATTTGGTCACCTACAAACAAGCAAGATTTCTGGCTCTCACAGACCTGTAACTTCTTTAAGAGGCTCCTCTGTCCTCCACTCATTACCTGTAGTAATGGCACCTGTTTGACATTGTTATCAGTATAAAAGACACTTGTCCTCAACCTCAAACAGTCACACTCCAAATTCCAGTATGGTGAAGACCAAAGAGCTGTGGAAGGACACCAGAAACAAAATTGTAGACCTGCATCAGGCTGGGAAGACCGAACCTGCAATAGGCAAGCAGCTTGGTGTGAAGAAATCAACAGTGGGAGCAATAATTAGAAAATAGAAGACATACAAGACCACTGATAATCTCCCTCGATCAGGGGCTCCACACAAGATCTCACGCCGTGGGGTCAAAATAATCACAAGAACGGTGAGCAAAAATCCCAGAATCACAGGGGGGGACCTAGTGAATGACCTGCAGAAAGCTGGGACTAATATAACAAAGTCTACCGTCAGTAACATACTATGCCGCCAGGGACTCAGATCCTGCAGTGCCAGATGTGTCCCCCTGCTTAAGCCAGTAGATATCCGGGCCCGTCTGAAGTTTGCTAGAGAGCATTTGGATGTTCCAGAAGAGCATTGGGAGAATGTCATATGGTCAGATGAAACCAAAGTAGAACTGTTTGGTAGAAACACAACTTGTCGTGTTTGGGGAAGAGTGAATGCTGAGTTGTATCCAAAGAACACCATATCTACTGTGAAGCATGGGGGTGACATCATACTTTGGGGCTGTTTCTCTGCAAAGGGACCAGGACAACTGATCTGTGTACATGAAAGAATGAATGGGGCCATGTATTGTGAGATTTTGAGTGCAAACCTCCTTCCATCAGCAAGGGCATTGAAGATGAAACGTGGCTGGGTCTTTCAGCATGACAATGATCCCAAGCACACCATCAGGGCATCGAAGGAGTGGCTTCGTAAGAAGCATTTCAAGGTCCTGGAATGGCCTAGCCAGTCTCCAGATCTCAACCCCATAGAAAACCTTTGGAGGGAGTTGAAAGTCCGTGTTGCCCAGCGACAGCCCCAAAACATCACTGCTCTAGAGGAGATCTGCATGGAGGAATGGGCCAACATACCAGCAACAGTGTGTGCCAACCTTGTGAAGACTTACAGAAAACGTTTGACCTCTGTCATTGCCAACAAAGGATATATAACAAAGTATTGAGATGAACTTTTGTTATTGACCAAATACTTATTTTTCACCATAATTTGCAAATAAATTCTTTAAAAATCAGACAATGTGATTTTCTGGATTTGTTTTCTCATTTAGTCTCTCATAGTTGAGGTCTACCTATGATGTCAATTACAGGCCGGCCTCATCTTTTTAAGTTGGAGAACTTGCACAATTGGTGGCTGACTAAATACTTTTTTTCCCCACTGTATATGCAGACCTCAATCTCTCTCTTTATTCTCAACAATTATAAACTTCAAAGGTTGTTGTGTACCATGCATGCTCTTGCCTCATTAATAACTGTCTGCCCTGGTATATCAAAATGGCTGAACCAATTTTGGTCTCTATACTAAAGCAGCACAGGTGAAGCAGCCACGCTTTGAATTTACAATTGACTAACACCGTACACAAACCAGTGCTCATGGCAAAATGCACATTCATCTACCAGCACTATAATAAACCAGTGCTCATGAAGAGGTAAACATTATTTAACTACCAGCACTATAGTAAACCAATGCTCACAGCAAGATTAACACTATTCTAATGTGTTTCTGATATCCACACATATTCAATTGTTGGCATCTTCATCAGAGGTAAGTGTTAGTTATCTAATCTATAGAACTCCAGTGCAGGTACGGTAAGTACTGTATGTTTTCTTATTCGTTTTTAGGCTATGCCCTTTCTAACATATACTCCCCATTCCCCCATTCCGCACTGATATTAGGCTTTTTCAGAGGTTAGGTAGATGAAACGTTTTCTTATTGTTGTTTTTAGGCTGTGTCCTTCCCAACATCACTCCCCGCACCCCCCGTCGGCACTAATGTTTGGCCGCACGTAAGGGCGGAGGGGCCGGTGTTTTTACATGCAAAGCCACACCCCCTGCAGGTTTCACAGCCAATCCAGGGCTGCTACCTCATTCAACCAATTGGAGGACGCGCCTGCCCACTAACACCAGCTGTCTCACTGCACATGCGTGACAAATAACCAATCGCATATACAGGATAAGACCTACCTACTGCAGAAACGCCCCTCGAGCGTGAATATCCAATAGAATAAGAGGTATGTATCCTCCTCTTATAAAAGTACGCCCCTCGAGCGAAATATAAACAAACACCGTTCCCCTGTTCAATAAGAATACACTGATCAACGGTAATATATATTTGCAGATACGATATCACAAAACTGGTTTACCATCCAGTTATTGTAGTAAAACACAAAAGAAGGCTTATAACGCAGCAAGCATAGAAAAGGAGGAACAACAACAAAATGTTAGATATATAGTCACCTGTCCATGTAAATCTACGACCCTTTTATAAATTAGAATTTTGTTACGTAAAGTCAGGTCATAGTAGGTGCAAAAACACCATAATATAATTTCCAAAATAGGTATTGTCAACTCATAGTTCTTGAAAGATTAAATTCACCTGTTATTATATATAAAATCTGATCTTAGGGGGTGAATGACAACCACAATACATATTTTACTATAGATATTAACAATATCATGGTTGGTAGAGATAAAGTACTATTTAATAAAATAGTAATAAAAAAAAGTTTAAAAAATATAAAAAAAAACAACTAACAGTTCAAATCACCCCCCTTTCCCTAGAATGCATATAAAACTAAAAAATTACTGTGAAACACATACACATTAGGTATCCCTATGTCTGAAAATGCCTGCTCTACAGACTTATAAAAATATTTTTCCCATGGACGGGAAAAAAAAAAATCAAATGTGCCGAACCACCGTTTACTCGCAGTTTCACCTCTGATAAAAATATTAATAAAAAGTGACCAAAGCAATAGACATTCGCCAAATTGGTATAACTAAAAAGTACACTTGGTCCCACAAAAAAAGATGCCCTATGCATCCCTGTACATGGAAATATAAAAAAAGTTACGAGTGTCAGAATATGGTGACTTTAAGAAAAAAAAATTTTTTGCAGAGTTTTAGATTTTTGTTAAGGGGTTAAAATGTAAATAAAACTATATAAATTTGGTATCGAATACAGGTGACATGTCATTTTGGCTTCAGAGTGAACGCCATAAAATTGAAGCCCATAAGAAAGTTGCACAAATGCACTTTTTCTCCAATTACCCCATTCTGAATTTTTTTCCAGCTTCCCAGTACATTGTACAGAATAATTAATGGCACCATTATGAAGAACAATTTGTCCCGCAAACATTATGCCCTCATATGGCTCTGTGAATGGAAAAATACAAAAACAAAAATCGAAAAATGTCACTGGTGGGAAGGGGTTAAAGAGAAAACTATGGAAGAGATACTAAAAATTTTTTGGTTCACTGTAAAAAATAACAGCAATACTGGTATATTTTATCATGTCAATGCTGTGCAAATGTTTTAGTCAAGAGTGGGAAAAATGTTGCAAAGTAAGAATGCTTTCAAAAATAGAAGTGCTAATAGTTTATTTTTGTCTATTAACAAAATGAAGTGAATGAACAGAAGAAAAATCTAAATCACATGAATATTTGATGTGACCAACCTTTGGAGAAGGAGTCCTGGATGTGATGATATGGTTCCAAAAGAGCCCTGATCTCAGCATCATTGAACCTGTCTGGGATTACATGAAGAGAAAAACAGAGTTTGAACAAGCCTATATCTCTACAGAAGATCTGGGTTTAGTTCTTTAAGATGTTTGGAACAACCTCGCAGCCGAGTTCCTTCAAAAACTGTCTGCAAGTGTATTGAGAAGAATTGATGCTGTTTTGAAGGCAAAGGGTGGTCACACCAAATACTGATGTGATTTAGATTTTTCTTTTGTTCATTCACTTAATTTTGTTAATTTACAAAAATAAACTATTAACATTTCTCTTCTTGAAAGCATTCTTAGGGTAGCAGCACATGACCGTGTGCTGCTACCCTTACTTTACAGGATTTACTGAACACCTACCTAGAATCTTTGCAAGGTGCTGTAAAATGGCAAATTTTCAAGAGTACCACCCAATCTTGGAGTGAAAACTTGTCTTCTAGAGGGATGGTCTTCTCAAAGAAGTTTTATTGTATATTTAGACTAGATAAAAAAATGCTTTCTTGATATTGGTAGTAATATACTTTATATATTTTTTGCAACAATACTGTCTTTTCAGCTTTAAGTCACAAAATGTTTACTCTGAGCAGTAAAAAATCAATCTGGATATGAGCAGCACATTTACAAAACATTTACATATTTCTATTCGCAAATAAACTTGAATTTAGACACCATGCACAAAGGGTGCTAAATGGCAATACCCTCTTTAATCATTGCCCTATTCATACACTAATCAAAGGAACATATGTAGGCGCCATGGGTAGCGTGAACACGCACTGCCAACAGATTCTCTCTCTAATTACTGCCCTGTTCAAATGCTAATTACTACAATGATCAAGGGACATTAGTGGAATCACTTGGACATCTGATCTCTACCATGGTGTCTTCACAAAGACTCTCCTATGTAAAAGTATTGCAACTGAGTCAGCCTCAATGATTAAACATCATTAAACAAGATTGTACCTGCTGTGAAGCTGGCTGTCCTGGCACAGCCACCAGAAATAACAGGATTTCGTAAGCAATAAACAGTATTTGTTGATTTTGATGGGACAAAATGTACATGTATTTATATGTATTTAGAAAACATGGTTAAAGGACCAATAACTATGAAAAGTCTGCCTATACAAAGACCAAATATATGTATAGTGCCAACATATTCCACAGCACTTTAAAGATATTGTCATCACTCTCATTCCCAAGTATATCTCACAATCTAAATCCCCTATCAGTATGTCTTTGGAGTGTGGGAGGAAACCTGAGAAAAGCCATGTAAACACAGGGAGAATATACAAACTACATGATAGATTGGCTGGATACAAACCCAGGATTCCAGTACTGCAAGATAACAGAGCTAACCACTAAGCTACTGAGACAGAAGGGTATAAGAGGGGGTGAGTATGGCCTGACAGAAATAAAGATAGATAGATAGATAGATAGATAGATAGATAGATAGATGTCACCAGGTATAAAAAGCCCAATGCCATACCTCATCTGTGGCACTGTCACCCTGAGCATTTTTAGTGTTTTGTTTATCCAAATCCTTTACACCATTTCAAAACTATAAGCCCCATTGGTGTTAATGCGTATCATAATATACTACCCAAAAGGGTGGTAACACTGTGGTTTCTCTGTGGCAGGGCCACTATGTGTTACCAACGTATGTCACTGGACTTTTCAAACTTGGTGACAGGTCCTCTTTAAGGCTAAGGCCCAATGAGGCTGCAACGCATTGCGGTTTTTCCCACAGCACTTTTCACAGAAAGTCCACAGAGGTTTCCTCTGCTCACTTTCTGCTTCCATTACACCTATAAGGAAATCACCACCGTTTCCGTACGTATAATTGACATGCTGCGATTTCCAAAACCGAAACTATTTTGGAAATCACAGCATTTCCGCTGCGTGTATTTTTTTGCAATGTGTGGATGGGATTTGCTAGCCTTTGCAGTGACTGTAAAACACCACAGTTTTTGCCGCAGCGTTTCCACTACAGCCAAACTGCAAAATTAACACCACATGGCACCCTGACATAAGTCAGTTTTCAGTTGTACTTAATTTCTGAAACCTACTGTAACGGTGCTAGTTATCTGATCTGGAGTCCAATTGGTGAGGCAATGGCACAGTACTTAAACATTAGTAGATGAGGAGTTAAATAGCAGCAATAGTACCTCAGGAGTAAGACGCAACCGGAGTCAGATGCATGCAGGATTCAGTACACAGGAGCAGTAGATCAGCCGTAGTCAGACGTATGCAGGAATCGGTACACAGGAGCAGTAGATCAGCCATAGTCAGACGTATGCAGGAATCGGTATACAGGAGCAGCAGTAAGACATATGCAGGAGTCAGTACACAGGAGCAGTGGATCAATCGTAGTCAGACGTATGCAGGAATCGGTACACAGGAGCAGTAGAGTAGTGGTGAGGATCAGGGCAAACAGGAAGCAGATAGCCGGAATAATTAGGCACAGGATGGAGTAAGCTGTGGGTTTATATAGGGATTGCTATACTGTGATTGGCCACAGAGTGTTAGGGAACAGATGCAGCGTAGAGCCAAGTAGTGAGTCCCAGCACCAGTCAAACCGAATCAGAATGGTAAAAACCGTGATGAACGTCCCGAGCTCTCCCAACCGCACGGAACCCCACCCCCCCAGAGATGTTTACCAGGGCCCCTGATGGTGGGGATGGGCTTGGAAGCTACTGACGGGCAGAGCGGCATGGGTCAGAGAGCGCAGGACGCACAGCACACCACCAGATACAGCAGAACAGAAATCGGAATCACTTACCAGTAGTAGCAGGAGTAGGGATGTCAGTCTGCAGAGTAGAAAGCAGCGGATGGCGGCAGGCAGTAGATGGCAGCTGAGTTCCAAAGAGTTGTCGTACAGTCCGAGTTGTCAGCGTGAGGTTAGCGGAGTACAAAAGGGAAGTCCAAATAGATGTGTCAAACAAGCTGGGTCAGTAACAGGAGTGCAGAGCGGTACCAAATCGGAGTTCAGGAGGACGAAGTCTGAAGGCAAGCCAGGGTCGTTAGCAGGAGAGGGAAAACAAGGTACAAAATCAGGAGGCCAGAAGGATAGTCAAACAACAGAAGCAGGAGGTCTAGGCAGGAGGTAATAGGACAGGAAATATGCAACACTTACTACCAGGGGAAACTGAATAGCCAGCGATTACCTGAAGCGGAAGTCCCGAAAATAAAGGTTCCCACCGAGCACCTGCTCCTGAAGGGAATCCCGTGGCCCGGGCGGGGAAGGACCGGCAACCCCCGCATATGTCGTGGAGGTTCCGGCCTGCCTCCCTAGGGGCCGGAAAGAGCACTTAGAGGAGAGGACCGGCAACCCCCGCATGCCGCTGCAGAGGTTCTGGTCCGGCTCCTTACACAGAGCAGGTGAGATCCATAAGGTAAGCACTCCAATAGAAAGGACCAGGCTTAGAAAAGCAAAGAACAAACAGGATTCTTCAATGGCATAATGGTCAAGGCTGCAGAACATGACTGGGAAGTCAAGGTTTCAAGACCCAGTGAGCTCAGTTCCTGACACCTACTCTAGCTGCTTTCTGCAATAGTTTTCAGGTTCTGGTGCTCATGCCTTATGAGATGCATCAGAATTATTAAGAGACTTCTGCATACACCACTGGAGTAAGAAGATGAACTCTAGTGCATAAAACACCTGTCTAACTGAACCTGCCAAATGTGTTTCAGTTCTTAACTATGTAGAATATTACCTTATAGTCATATGACAGGGATAATTGGTCGTCTGGCAGTCATTATAAATGAATGGGGACTATTCAAGACAGACCGTCAACAAATAGGTCATGTCCTATTTTTACCCCTTTTTCATGTATCCCTCAGTACACTGAAATGTATGAGGGAATCATGAAAACAGGCACCCCTTGGGTGAAAGCAGTCACCACAATTATGTGGATATAGACTTCATGTACCATGAGTAAATTAGAACATTTTTGTAAATATCTAGCCCTGTTCTCAGCTGAGAAGTGAATACAATTGTATCAAGTTAGGAAATGTGCAAGGGGCTAAATTGTCTGAATTTAACACTCATATATTGTAGCAAAGCATCAGTCAAATTTGCCCATTACTTCCCCATTACAGTCATGTAATCAGAGGAATAGGGGATTGAAAGTCTCCTTTCATTTCTAGAGGGCTGCTGGAGCTGCCAAAATTTGCAGTCCTGACAGGACCATAGCAGTTAAATGAGCACTGGTCATGCAAGTGCTTTGATGTTTCATTTACTAGTTGGATGCAGGGGCATTTTCGGTCCCTTGTTCTCCTGATCGCTGGGGGACCAGGGGTTGGACCCCCAGCAATGTGACACTTATCGTACCCTAAGCGTTTGTAATGACCCCTTTAATTACAATTTTTTCCATTTTTCAGCTGAGAGAAGGACTAAATATGTACCTGATTGGGAACAGATACCTTGAAAATAGAGAGCAGCTGGAACATAAAGCATCTTAGGAAGTTGTAGAACGTTTCATTTATTTACATAAAACCCCAAAACCTAGCTAAGTGCTGCCTTCATGTAACCTCTGTCCTTAAGTTTATTGCAGACTGTTAAAATTTAATTGAAACATTAAATGATACAGTACATGTACTTGTTCCTTTTACTCTAACATGTCAGAAAAGTGAAATGTCATTTTAAGACATATAGTGGAATTTATATCTGTAATCAATGTTGGCCTTAGCTGTTTCCTTTTCCATTCCTTTAAGGCAGATATATAAGACAGGTCATTCACATTAGATTATTGACAGCTAAACCTACCAATTTCAACATAACTGATCAACCATCCATTGAGTTTGGTGGCTTTTGAACTCCCCAGAGACTGGGGTGAAGGAGGGTCAGACATGGTTGGCTTAACATGAACCTCCTGAGCCCAAGTACAAAATCCGTAACATGGTCTGCACATACCATGTGCCATTTATAATATTGGTTTATGTAGCAGATGGGAAAGCCATACCTTAAGGTTAATTTCTGCTATAACTAATGCAGACACTTGAGGTTATAGATTCTAGATCTTGTCTGGAATGTTCTTAATAGTACTGTATATTAGTGTATAATGATGTGTCCACAGAGCTGTATACCATAACACATCCCACAACTTTATCTGTTTAATATGTAAACTGCAATTTCCAGGAACAGACATTTGTGACTTCTAATAACAGCTAAGACATAAGCTGATCAATGTCTCTCATCTGCTCCATGCTAATGCAGAAAGCATCCGATGCATCAATAATACTATTTTAGGTCATGCAAACAGCTGAACTGGTTAAGATGATAAGACTCTACATAACTTGCACTGTTCCTTCCTTATTTATATCCTTCCAGTTTCAGCAGCATGAAAAGTCTTTCCTCTATGTAGTTACTTCATTTGGTTTGTTAAGAGAAGACTTGGAGCAATCCGTCACTGTCTCGATGTCCGCTGTATAACTTCCCCATTGCTGCATTACTCTAAACCCAACACTCATTAAACCTTTGTGATTTATGCCCTGATTTTCAGGCAATGTCACTGCATGGCCCTGGTGCTCAGTTTCTACTGATGATTACATGAATTTTGCTAAGGCTTTATAATATTGATTTCTTTTTAGATGTATTAGAACAAGTTGTTATCTTTTATAATTTCTGAGAAAAAATAAATTTTCATGTTTCATGTATGCATTGGAATTTATTTTTAAGAATAAATCTTTATTTACTTAGTAAATAGACTGTTACTAGATTTAAAGAGGACCTTTCACCACCTCCTCCATGTCAGTTTTTTTTGCCTTTTTTAATGGGCCCTGCTCCACTGATTCCATCACTGTTGGAATTCTCTCTTTAGTCCCCACTGTTCCCAAAAAGTAACCAATGCTTTTAGTATTGGTGCTGAATATGCTAATTAGACTATGTAGTGTCAAGTGGGAGGTCTCACTCAGGAGCAGGCAAGAGGGTGTGATTCTAAGTTTTGTGACACTGTCTCATCAGAGCTCAGAATCATGCCCCGTTGTCCCAACTGCACTTGAATCAGTGGAGCAGCACCACACAAAGAAGTAATGGTCCTAGCCCTCAACTGTCAGCTGGATGTGAACTATCCCTGCTCTGACATTGTCCAATGAGAAGGACAGCCTGATACCATATAATCACACTCTACTCTGTTGAGCAGCAGGAGAAGCATAGTGAGAAGAGGAAACCCGAAATAATCAGCAAGTCATCCTCAATGCCACACAAACATAGGAGCGCACCCACAAACAGTAATTCCACACAACAGAATAAAACTTTTTCTGCACCTGACTGTATTTTCAATAAGCCATTCTTTCAAAGTTAACAATAGCCCATGAGACACAACTCTCCAACTCTGGAATACCCTCTCAGATGGTACCCTCTCAGAAATTTGAGATTCTGCTCCATCACTAAAATAATCTTTCAGTCCTGCACTTTTTCTCCAAGTGTGTAATAACCCTCATGCATAAGCAGTTCTGCAACCAATATGAGACAACTCAACCACAAGCGATTATCTTCCAATAACGTGATAACCCTTCAAATGTAAGCAATTTTCTAGGAATAACAATAACTCCCCAGATACAAGCAATTCACCAGCAAATATGTAATATTCCCTCAGATACAAAAAACTATTCTCCAAGTATATGTATCTGAGAGGTTCTCACCTTCTTAGAGCAGAATCAGAAGAATCTGAGGGGTTGTTGCATATAGTACTTGAAGGAGAATTGCTTACATTTGAGGGATTTTTGCAAAGGTGAATTGCTTGTGATTGAGAGGTTATTGCACACTTGGTGGAAAATTGTTCATATCCAAGAGGTTGTTAAATACTTTGAGGAGAATAGTTTGAATGTTATTGCAAAGCTGGAGGAGAACTGCTTGTATTGGAGGGGTTATTGCAAATTTTAAAGGGAATTGCTTGTGCCTCATGTGTTACCATTTGCTTTGAAGAAGTGAAATAGCTGTCTGGGCTGAAGAGAAACTGGGTCAAGAAACCCAGGCTCCCTGCATAATAGTGAGCTATGATGCTAGGAGTCTACTGACCTATATTGTATATTGTCAGGGATAGGGGTCTCACACCAGATATATCCCACTCACTGTATACCAATTCTGTGGGGTATCTGTACACCTACTCACCACACACTAACATTTGTCCCTGAATGCCACCTTAAGGGGAAACTCTGCCACTATTCATCACTTTACAGTAGGCAAGACACCAGTATACCCAAACCCTGTACAAATGGCACACAAAAGGGGTAACGCGGATAAACAATATTTACTCTCTTTGGAATTGTGGGGATGTTTAGAGCCAAACAACAATACTATTAAATTTTAGATTTAGTATACATAAAAAGGTACAGAGCCTACACGAAAAGATAGAATAAAAAAGCCATTTACATACACACAATAAAACTAAAAAGGAATAATAAAGAACAGACCAGTTTAGGCTTGGCCATTGGAGCAAGGCGAAAAAAATGGACAGATCACACTAAGCTATGTCCCTAAAGAATCTGACAAGGATGTCCTGTGCCTCGTGGCTTTTTAAGGATCCCTCACCTCAACCTACTTCCTTAAACCTCCCACCTGTGACTGGGCTATTATAATTTTCCTTTGTTTGAATTAGCACTTGGGACTTATTAACGACCTGTATCCTGGCTTGTGGATTGCGTATTATAATGATTATAATTACTGTACACAGGAAACACTCTAGCTTATCATATACCAACTGACACATTGAAGCGAAAACCCCAATATGACAATGAACATAACAATCCGTAATTTGTACAGTATAATATACACATACTGTATTTCATCACATATATAGTATGGGACAATGAAAGGCAGGGACTCCTTGCATCATAGATCACTATGGTGCAGGGAGCCCAGGTCTGCAGACTGAGTTCGTCCGATGTAAGGACCACATTTTCTGGTCTGGATTCCACCTTGTGTAAAAGGAGCTTCCATAAGAATTTATACATACACACGTGAACAAAATTGTTGGTACCCCTCGTTTAATGAAAGAAAAACCCACAATGGTCACAGAAATAACTTGAATCTGACAAAAGTAATAATATATAAAAATTCTATGAAAATAAACAAATGAAAGTCAGACATTGCTTTTCAGCCATGCTTCAACAGAATTTAAAAAAAAAATAAAACTCATGAAATAGGCCTGGACAGAAATGATGGTTCCCTTAACTTAATATTTTTTTGCACAACCTTTTGAGGCAATCACTGCAATCAAACGATTCCTGTAACTGTCAATGAGACTTCTGCACCTCTCAACAGGTATGTTGGCCCACTCCTCATGAGCAAACTGCTCCAGTTGTCTCGGGTTTGAAGGATGCTTTTTCCAGACGGCATGTTTCAGCTCCTTCCAAAGATGCTCAATAGGATTTAGGTCAGGGCTCATAGAAGGCCACTTCAGAATAGTCCAATGTTTTCCTCTTAGCCATTCTTGGGTGTTTTTAGCGGTGTGTTTTGGGTCATTATCCTGTTGCAAGACCCATGACCTGCGACTGAGACCAAGCTTTCTGAGACTGGGCAGCACATTTCTCTCTAGAATCCCTTGATAGTCTTGAGATTTCATTGTACCCTGCACAGATTCAAGACACCCTGTGCCAGATGCAGCAAAGCAGCCCCAGAACATAACAGAGCCTCCTCCATGTTTCACAGTAGGGACAGTGTTCTTTTCAAGATATGCTTCATTTTTCCATCTGTGATAATATAGCTGATGTGCCTTGCCAAAAATTTCGATTTTTCTCTCATCTTGCCATAGGACATTCTCCCACAAGCTTTGTGGCTTGTCAACATGTAGTTTACCAAATTACTTTTGTCAGATTCAAGTTCTTTCTGTGACCATTGTGGGTTTTTCTTTCATTAGACGAGGGGTACCAACAATTTTGTCCATGTGTGTATATGGAGCGTTCAATGATGTTTAGAATGTTAACACCTTTTCTTTTTAGAGGCTATACTGTGACCAGTAATAATACAAATGAAAGAGAATAGACCATGAATTCCCCATGCTGACAGTAGATAGATCACTATGATGTTTGGAGTCCTGCTCTCCGAACATTAATCTATGTGAGAAAGAGCATGCAATATATATTCTAAATACTGTATAAATGTATATGTGTAAATTCCCTACACAAGTCACGTGTTTTAGGAGAATAAGGCAGGGTGTAAGATTGAGCAGTGTAAGGTGATTCTCAATAGAGACAGCGGAGCAAGACCTGAATAGAAAAAATGGATCGCAGGACTGGAAGGATGAGGGATAGTTTGTTTAAGACAAAGAGATATAAAGGTAGCAGGGATTTCTGCATAGTACTGTGTTGTGCGACCAGAAAGCCTTTCTGCAGATAAATGACATTGCCATAAGCAACATCTACATTCTGTAGGTATAAAACATAAGGCATTAGGAGTATGATATCTAAGCAAAACTTCTGTATATGATTATATTTGGAGAATGTTAGCTGGTGGGGCGCTCTAATGTTCTAGATACATTTACGTTAATGGAAATCCCTCTTTAAGGTCAATCAAATTGCTACTTCCTAGTCAAAACATATTACAGGTATTTGCAAATTAAGCAATGTCTTTAATGAAAGTGCAAAGAATTTTAAAACAATATAAAGAATAGTTACATCCAACAAATAGAAAAAGTTCCAAATATCACAACTAAATGTCTATTCACTGTGCAATAATCGTCTCTTTACATACAGTATTACAATCATGGAGACAGAAAGGATAAAAGCTAGTTAATTCATGTTTTACTACTTTTTAAAGTAGAAGAGTATGACTACAATAGCCTAAAAGTTAGAACTGACACTTTCACATTCACTAGAGCAGAGGGCCTGGATAAAATGTGAAATACTCTTTGTTACATAGTCTCCTGCAAGTGTCTCAGTCTCTTCAAAGGTAGACAGTGAGTATATACGACAAAGTTTTACCCCATGCCAATCTCAGCTAGTGTACCAGCATTTCATATTATATAGAATCCTTTAGAAAATATAGCTGCTTAATGTAGGAGGTAGAACAAGTGAATCCTTTATTGTTTTCTATTAGCTTTATAATGTTGCTAAGGTTTTTGACCCAAAAATTCAACTTCTGCTATTCACCTCTCTCTTGTCATCTGTTCAATGTTTTAATAAGAAAGCTAACTGATGAAAGCACACAGGGAAAAGAATAAATGAGACAGGAAACTTTAACTTGCTTCCAGCTATCAAATTCTTTGCAGCAACATATTAGAATTTTATAATGTGTTAAATTACTTCCAGCCATTGTGATACAAAGCAATTGTATAATGTTTATCTAATACTTATGTACAATCGAAACACAAATTAGAAATGGTGAATTTAAAGATACAGCCATTACTTTAAGATGTAAGTTCAGATAGTTATAAAAATGGTAGTGGTAATAATACATAACCCCTTTAAAGCATCACTTTCATTTCAGATAAAGCTAGGTTCACACTAGAGTTTGGATTTCGGTTCTTCGGGTCCGTTTGGGGAAGTGAAGAACAGAAACCCTATCCGCTTAAAAAGTGGTTACCCACAGAAACCCACAGACCCCCATAGACTATAATGGGGTCCACCGAGTTTCCACACGGTTTCTGCCGATTTTATACTGAAATCGTCAGAGAGAAAGGTCCTGCTTGCAGGACTTTTCTCTCTGCCTGTATTAAGCAGAATGGGGGATGGAATCCCCGAATGCTACTGTGAACTTAATGTAACTTATCAGAATACTTTTCAAGTGTGAGTACATGAAGAATTCCACTATTTCTGACCATTATATGACCTGGATCTTGCATTGTTTACCAGTTTTCACTTCTGCAGAGGGAGGGTATATTCACATGGAGCATATTTTTTGCAGAAATTTCTGCAACTGACCTTTTCATCTAAATAGAACTTGTCCATGTACTCATCACCAATACAATCACATCCAGATATAAGGACCTGATTTTCGGTCATAAAATTTCTGCAACAAATCTGCTGCATGTGAATATACCATAATTGTCAGTATTCCCCAAACTCAGCTCCAGAATAGGCAGATATGTCACCCGTACACAGCACATAAAGAGAAGAGGACATCCTGGTCTCATAACTCACGCACATAAACACATACACACACACACACACACACATAAAAGCAGTATATACAGTAGCAGTACTCAACAGTGTTACTATGTATCCGTAAGTGTGGTAAGATAGTAGAACACTTACTAGAAGCAGTAGCATCCTCTTCCTTCTTCATCTTACTTCTTTATAGACTTGTATAGGCAGTAGTTGTAACCTGTTATTTCAGTAAAGCTAAAAATCCATCTCCTGTTTGCCTCATGCGTACAGTGATTTCAGAGGAAGTGATCAATACAGAATGGGGTAGAAATGAGGCGTCTGATAAGTGGAGAAAGAAGCATTTTTCTTTTCTGAGATATATAACAAAACATTTTATTGCCGCTTTTCCTATTGATTTATGCAAATTAATACTTAATAGATAATATGTAATGCTTACAGTCAGACAAAATATTCATAAATAAAAGCTCTTAATAAAATGGAATCATTGTATAAGAAAAGATTATACAGTATATATATATATATATATATAGGAAGATTTATTAAGACTGGCTCTTAATAATCGTGACTTATGCTGTGCGTGAGAACTGCAATTTCTAGGAGCTGACTGAGATTTCTAATATAATTTACGTCAGGTTTATGATGTAAATTATAGTCATTTAGTTGGCCAGCTTAGGCCAACCATTTCCTGCCCTGATCTGTAGATGATGTCATCCGCCCAAATCGATGTCCTGCTCCACCCACTTATTTCTGACGTAGTATGAGCAGTGGAAAAATCTGAAAAGTGGCACAATTTCTTGCTTAAATTGACGTGCACCATACATTGTGCCACTTTCATGGCAGAATTCTGGTGCAATGTCAGTAGTAAATACGTTCCTCTGTTTCAATTTTTGTTTTTAAAAATCGTTGCTCCTGTTAGTGAATTGAGGCATTCTTGTTGATATCCAGAGGGCTTGACCATGTCCAGAATCATCAGAAACAAGAGACATCTGTAATAAAGCATCTGTCAGTGTTGTATTACACTACTGTACATTCTCATGGGAAGATTAAATTGAATTCTTGAAATGTCCTGTGGAACTGTTTTGCAGGAAATTTTGTGTAGAAACAAAAGAGTTGAAAGGGTATGTCTATTTCTAAACCATTTATCTTGTAAAAAAAAGTTGCCATATTATAAAGAATAGAACTCCTAATAAAAGTTGGTGTGGGGTATTCATCAAATTCATGAAATAGTTGCAAATCTGTGATTTTGGATTATTTAACACCACTTAATAAAATAATCGTTAATGGCGGTTGTGCACCGGCCTCACCACTTTTCTGAAGAAGGGTTGGGCTGGAACAGGGTGTGGATGGGACCACAACACATGGCATATTCAGCAACATTTATGCCACAAAGTGGCATTAATAACAGCAGAATCTACACTACCTAGGCGCAAGGGCACTTGGAAGAAGGGCCTAATTCATGATCAATTAAGCGCTCCATGTGCTTGTATTGGGGACATCAAGACCATGTTTATGAATCCCCCAGAATAACCTTCTCATAGTCTAAAAAACCTATTATTAATTATTATAACATGATTTTTGCAAAAACAAGAGACGTTTGGCATCAAGGATATTTCCATACACTGATAGTAAGCTGTAATTTTTTTAATACAATTAATAACCATTATTTACCTAAAGTCAGGAAATATCTTTAATTGGACAATTGTATTGTATTTAAGAATTGAGAACAGTCAGAGAATTTTCTCTTTCTTGACTAACATTTTTAATTAAGGATTTTATTTCCCTTTTAATAATATCCCGGAGATATTCCTCATGTCTTGTAAAATATTTAATTGTTTTTCTAATGGAAAGCTGGTATAACCCTTAGCAATAACTCAGTGATCATTCTCTCTGTTGAAGAAAAGCTTCCGCTGATTTTTTTTTTCTCCTTCTCAAGCTTACAAATTGTCCATAGGGCATTTTAATAGTAGGAGCTAGATGAAACCCACCTCTCCTCTGAAACAAATTAGTTATCATCTATTTCCTATAAGGTTCAGCAAGAACATTTTCAATCATGAACTGAGAAATGTAAATCGAAGAAGTCATTAAACCGCTAAGCCACCCTGTGAAGATCAGATTTCTATTACTGTGAGATGTTCATTGAAATATTCTTCATAACCTTTGCAGACAACAGTAGTCATCATCAATGCATTCTGGAGACTATTTTACCTTCAAGTGATAGGTTGATAAAAAATTAAAGTCTTATTGCAATGACCACCGAGCCTTCGCTGATGTCCTAGTGCATAACAAACCAATAAATCAATACATCGTACGGTATACTAGTAATGCTCAAACTAGAATCTGAACCTGAAACAAATCAGAAGACTTTATAAGTTACTGAAGATGAGTGAATCGATTTGGCACAAATCAAATTCATTAGTAATTTCACACAAGTTTCAGATTTCAATATAATCAAACTTTTGAGGAATTTGCCTTGCACAAATCATTAAAAATGGTGTAAAATAGCCTTGTGAGGCGAAAGCATGGGGTGGGGCGGCTGGTCTGTGGTGTGCTAAGACTAATATTTTATACAAGGCGCTGACATTTTTAATTAAGTTTTGTGAATATATAGAACTTTTTTCTGATTTTCAATGCAGTCTACGCTATGCCTTGTTCCATTTAACCTAGATTTCATCTCATCTGGCTGACAACACTTATAAGACATCTAGAGGTGGATGTTCCATGATGAGCTACAATATGTAGCATCGAATAGCTGTGTGGAACTAGAAGAAATTACCACTGCATCTTCCTGACCTTCATATATACTATCTCATCTTTCCAAGCTCTTTGGTGACAGAAAGGTAAGTCTTAATATAACTACATCATTACTACAGACTATGTTTTATTTCCTTGTATTGAGCTTGGAACAAATTACACGATTTAGAAGTTCCATGTCAATAGGAGCCTAGGGACCTGGCTCCATTGTTCAGCAGCTCTACCAGAGTGTGTAGTAGTCCAAGTCAGAGATAAATATTGTCACATTATCAGGTGACAGCCACTTTATATACAAAGAAAAAGGGACCCAAAAGGGGGAAAGTAAGCCTTATCTGTGTGCATTTGGGATACTAAACATCCGAAATCCCTCATGGATTATAAGTGTGTGTGTGTGGATGTCTTATCAGTGATTTGCATCTGTGCACCATATACCACATAGGTCTGTCTGTATCCAGCAGTGAAATACTTATTCACCTAACATCAGATAAATATAATCTTTCTTTTAGTGATAAGATTTATTCTAATGACGTGTCAAGCAGTCTGGAAATGGCACCATGGGGGAGTCCTAAAATGGCATCTAGTCTCAACCCCTTATTTCTCTTGCTTATATATTGCCAATATATTCTGCAGCACTTTACAGATATTGTCATCATTCACTATCCCAGGTAGGTCTCACAAATTAAATTCACTACCAGTATGTCTTTAGAGTGTGGGAGACCAACACAAACACAGGGAAAACAAACTCCATGCAGATGTTGTCCTTGGTCCGATTTGAACCCAGGACCTTATCATTGCAAGGAAACAGTGATGTAAGTTCCTGCCAGGACACTCTCTGGTGTGGATTTCCTGGCTGTTAGGGAGTGAATTTTTCATCTGTTCAGCAATAGGGTTCTTTCTTTGAGCTGTGGAGGCTTGACATTGTGAGGCTACCATTAGCTGGAGTAGTGAAAGTGCTTTCAGGAATACGTCTGCAGCTAACTGCTGACTGCATCTAGCAGGCCCATATTGGCTAAAGGGGGTTGCTAGATTGCAATTTAACTCCTTCCGCCTTTTAGGAGGCTAATTATTCCTTAGAGACCCAGCTGAAAAAATGCAATAAGGCATATAAAACATTATGAGAACAATTACGGTTAATACAACATCTTACCATCAGGAATGCTGTTGTGGGACACTGAAATCATATAGTATCATGCCAACAACTACCTCCTCCTAATGTGTTCCTTGAAATATAGAACATATTGTTTGATAGTAATTTTGGCTATTTGTAACACTAGGTTTGTGTGGACTGCAGAAGTTGTGAATTTTGGTATAGATGCAACTGCTGTGGCCATTCATTTTCATGGAATTCATTTATCTAATGCTATAAATACTATGAGTAAATCAATTTCTGAATAGAGAAAACAAATAAAATCATGGTTTTGTTGTAGCAAAATCACAGACTTGAGTCAAACCTATTAAGAACTTATGGAAGAAACTTATAGAATCTAGGAATCTCAATCGCAAACCAGCCATAGTATAGTAGATCATGCTGAGTACCTCCATACCTTAGGGTAGTCCAGTAGATGCACCATTTTCTTGTGCTTGAAGAAATTGTTTTTAGAAAGATACAAATAAAGTTTTAGCGCAGTAGGGCATGCCAGGTTTTTCCAAGGGATCTGTATTCAGGTTTCAAACCTAAAGCTCTGGCTGTCCTCACTGCACTTGAGCATTATCTGTATATTTTTAACAATGCCCTTTTCAAGGTAAATGGTGCATGTGTTAGATGATCTTAAGGTTTGATGGCGTTCATCATAATGTCTCCTACAATGCATTGTGGCTGGTTTGTTTGGTTTTTTTTTATGACAGACTCACTTTAAGGGATATTTGCCACCATGAAAATACAGTGTAATCTGCAGGCAGCATGTTATAGGGCAGAATCTGCTGAGCAAATTAATGTATAGTTTTGTGGGGAAGTATGACTTGTCATTTATCCATTTTTTTTTTTTGTTCTTTCTATGCTTAGGCGTAATTGTGTCCAGTGGTTGGTCCTAGCAGTGACATCTATCACTCTAAACACAGTCATAGAGGGGAGACAGTCAACCAGTGTTAAGACCACTGGACTCAATTACTCCTTCTAAATATAGAAAGAACAGAGAATGGATAAAGCATTGACTATACTGAAACTTTCCCCACAAAACTATACATCAATCTGCTCAGCTCAACCTGCTATATACAGTGGGGAAAAAAAGTATTTAGTCAGCCACCAATTGTGCAAGTTCTCCCAGTTAAAAAGATGAGAGAGGCCTGTAATTGTCATCATAGGTAGACCTCAACTATGAGAGACAAAATGAGAAAACAAATCCAGAAAATCACATTGTCTGATTTTCAAAGAATTTATTTGCAAATTACGGTGGAAAATAAGTATTTGGTCAATAACAAAAGTTCATCAATACTTTGTTATATATCCTTTGTTGGCAATGACAGAGGTCAAACGTTTTCTGTAAGTCTTCACAAGGTTGGCACACACTGTTGCTGGTATGTTGGCCCATTCCTCCATGCAGATCTCCTCTAGAGCAGTGATGTTTTGGGGCTGTCGCTGGGCAACACGAACTTTAAACTCCCTCCAAAGGTTTTCTATGGGGTTGAGATCTGGAGACTGGCTAGGCCACTCCAGGACCTTGAAATGCTTCTTACGAAGCCACTCCTTCGTTGCCCTGGCGGTATCCTTGGGATCATTGCCATGCTGAAAGACCCAGCTACGTTTCATATTCAATGCCCTTGCTGATGGAAGGAGGTTTGCACTCCAAATCTCACGATACATGGCCCCATTCATTCTTTCATGTACATGGATCAATCATCCTGGTCCCTTTGCAGAGAAACAGCCCAAAAGTATGATTTTGCCACCCCCATGCTTCACAGTAGGTATGGTGTTCTTTAGATACAACTCAGCATTCACTCTCCTCCAAACACGACGAGTTGTGTTTCTACCAAACAGTTCTACTTTGGTTTCATCTGACCATATGACATTCTCCCAATACTCTTCTGGAACATCCAAATGCTCTCTAGCAAACTTCAGATGGGCCTGGATATGTACTGGCTTAAGCAGGGGGACAAGTCTGGCACTGCAGGATCTGAGTCCCTGGTGGCGTAGTGTGTTACTGACGGTAGCCTTTGTTACGTTAGTCTCAGCTTTCTGCAGGTCATTCACTAGGTCCCCCCGTGTGGTTCTGGGATTTTTGCTCACCATTCTTGTGATCATTTTGACCCCACGGGGGGTGAGATCTTGCGTGGAGCCCCTGATTGAGGGAGATTATCAGTGGTCTTGTATGTCTTCCATTTTCTAATTATTGCTCCCACAGTTGATTTCTTCACACCAAGCTGCTTGCCTATTGCAGATTCAGTCTTCCCAGCCTGGTGCAGGTCTACAATTTTGTTTCTGGTGTCCTTCCACAGCTCTTTGGTCTTCACCATAGTGGAGTTTGGAGTGTGACTGTTTGAGGTTGTGGACAGGTGTCTTTTATACTGATAACAATTTCAAACAGGTGCCATTAGTACAGGTAATGAGTGGAGGACAGAGGAGCCTCTTAAAGAAGAAGTTACAGGTCTCTGAGAGCCAGAAATCTTGCTTGTTTGTAGGTGACCAAATACTTATTTTCCACTGTAATTTGCAAATAAATTCTTTAAAAATCAGACAATGTGATTTTCTGGATTTGTTTTCTCATTTTGTCTCTCATAGTTGAGGTCTACCTATGATGACAATTACAGGCCGCCCTCATCTTTTTAAGTGGGAGAACTTGCACAATTGGTGACTGACTAAATACTTTTTTTCCCCACTGTAACATGTAGCCCTGCATATTACACTGCAATTTCATGGCAACAGAATCTCTTTTAAAGAGTATAATTACAGAACTATTATCAAATCTGTGTCTTGTAACAAGCCATGCACCTGTATGTCCAGAAGAAAGTCATCTCAGCTACACAGCATGGTCTCTGTTAAAACTACATGGACGAGATCTCTGGTCTATAAAATGAATAGAAGAGCCTTTATCAGTATCTGGCAATCTAATAGCATCTGTACTTAATCATCCTTTTGTAATGAAAGAAGGAAGACATACAATCAATGCATTACACTAGGTTCACGCTAGTGTTCGGGTTTCCGTTCTTCGGGTCCTCTTGGAGACCCGAAAAACGGAAATCCAGTCCGCTTAAAAAGTGGTTACCTGTGGAAAACTGTGGACTCAATAGACTATAATGTGGTCCTCCAGGTTTCTGCCGGGTTTCTGTCCAAAAAATGCTGAGAGAAAAGTCCTGCTTGCAAGCAGGATGGGGGAATGGAATCCCTGAACGTAGAGCGAGCACTAGTGGGGTCTGGTTTCTGTATGTCATGTAGTGTGACTGCCCACTTGTCTAGTATACCCTAATTTGCTTCAACACTAAAAGGACTTATATCTTTGGAATGGCTCAGGGTGACAGATGAGGTATGGCATTGGGACTTTCAGACTTGATGACAAGTCCTCTTTAAAGGGCTTGTATGAGATAAGGAAAAGATGGCCGTTTTCTTCCAGGAAACAATCTATTGAATAGAGCTGAGAAAATGGAATCTGTAATACTATATATGCATATGTGTTTTACAGGCTACAGTATATATAAAGAAAGATATTAAATTATTTATGATCTGTATTTCATTTTAAGCATTTATCATAATAAAATGTAACAATTACCTACATCAGATTTTTTTTTTCTTTAAGTAGGAAACAAAATTCACATGGCACATAGCAACTTTCCCTAATACATATGACTGCTGATGTGTTTGTGTCTGGTTCAAGAAAGGTTGAGTGTAGTTGCTCTAAAGTTATTTAAGACGACTTCCCCTAGAATGGATGAAATGCCATTTCAATTTTATCACACAGAATTTTAAAGTCACGCTTGTGTGCACAAGTAGAAATTGCTCTCTCCGTGCCAATACAATTTAAATGAGCTTCCTCCCCTTGAGCTGACAATGGTACAAACGTCTGGTTAAATGTCTGGTTTCATGAGCACAATTTACACTGTCATTGTCAGCTTTTGCCACCAATATGCTATTATTGCTAATTGTTGTGAAATTCCCCTATAAATCAGATGGCGTTATTTCTTATATACAAAGACACTAACATCTGTTTAGCACTCACTATGTATCACACCAGTGCTTAGAAACACTCCATTTAACCATATTGTTTTAATTCAATTGAACTTTGGCATTAGCTGCTGTGGCTGCATTTTAGATCATGCTGCGATAGTTTCTAACTCTTCCTATAGCCATTTTACCTAAGCAGCAATTTTACTATCAAAAAAGGCTAAACCAATAAACAAACCAAAACCTTAGTTTACAACCATTCAAAGTAAATTTCTTAGAGAATTGCATAAATAAAAATTCAGTTATAAAGTGTTATTATCAAGATCCCTGCCATTGACATGAACAGAAAGCAGTGTACCATGAACAGCCACTGCTAGTTTACTGTTTGTCTGGAAAGCAAATTACTGTATCACATGATCTTGTAAAAGGAGCAATTGTTATATTAATATTTAATTAGGCAATTGTTATTTAGCACATCTTCATACATATTCATTTACCATGACTTTACCCATAAAAACAAGTGCCTTGCAGTACCAGATCCAAAACTAAGGGGGTAGGTGGGTGCATAGAGAGAGTTTTGTGCAACTTGTGACACAACATATTTTGCTTTATTTGGTCCTGCCCAGAGATGGGCAAACCTTGTGAGATTTCATCCAAACCGGAAGTGCTACAGACCTCAGAGAATAATAAGTGGAGGAGCAGAAAAATAATAAACACTTATACTCACCTTTGCTCACCTATCCTGGGCTCCCTCGCAGTGTCCAACACTCTCACTGGTGAATCTTTCCTCCTATGAGTCAAACAAACACGAAATGTCAGTTCTCTCCAAAGGTCTCTTCTTCTGCCCCTCAGCACACACTGACCATATCAAACTCTGCAATGATATGGAGGAGTTTTTCAGAAAAATTAGATTGAGGGAATATTTTTATAATAAAGACCTTCCATACAGCAGCGACTCTGAGATACAACAGCCCATAAGGAATCCTACCAAAAAATCTACCTGGACCCCACGCCCTGTAACTAACACTACACTAGATAAATATATTGACTGTTTCAGAAGCAAAGTAAAATCAGAAATCCTGAAAAAACAAAAGAAACAGGTGCATAACCTAATCCTGCAGGAACAAAAGGCTATTACTTCACTGAAAGAAAATCAGGATATAATAATCAAACCTACTGACAAAGGGGGCGCAATAGTCATAATGAACACCTCAGACTATATCCAGGAAGCAAAGAGGCAACTGTCAAATCCCATCCATTACTCCAAACTTGGAAGTGATCCCACAAAGGCCTATATGAAAGAACTAAAGAATATGATCAAGAAGTTTCCAGTCCAAGTCCAGAAGCAGGTAAAAGGGCTTATCCCAGAGGATCCCAAGCCGGGCTGCTTTTATATGATCCCAAAGATACACAAAGATGGCAACCCTGGGAGGTCTATCATTTCTGGCATTGGGACACTGACAGAAAACATCTCGGGTTGGGTGGAAAATCTCCTAAAACCCCTTGTCAGGGATACTCCAAGCTATATCCAGGACACCACTGACCTTCTTAACAAACTGAATGCCCTGGGCCAACTACCTGAGGGTACCATTTTGGACACCATGGATGTGGAATCCCTGTTTACCAAAATTCCCCACAAGGATGGTACACCTGGAGAAACAAAACCTCCCAACAGAACCAGTAACGCAACTCATACAATTCATCCTTAGCCACAACCATTTTACCTTTGGAGAGGATCTATATTTACAGCAAATGGGAACTTCAATGGGGACCAGATGTGCACCCCAGTATGCAAATCTCTTTATAGCAGAACTGGAAGGAGCATATTTACCAACATGCACCACCAAACCTATGATTTACCTTCGTTATATCAATGATATCCTTGTCATCTGGACTGCAGGTGAAGAGGCCCTACTTCAATTCCATAATGACTTCAATGATTTTCACTCTACCATCAACCTTAAACTTAGCTATTCAGAGAGTGAAATTAACTTTCTGGATACCACAATATACATCAAAGACCACCGGCTACTCACATCGATATACCACAAACCCACAGACAGAACGGCCTACCTGAGAAACGACAGATTCCACCCCAATCACACAAGACAATCTACTCGCCAGGCTACGCAATCGGCCCACAAAGCAGCCGGCAAACACCCCGGGGGGGGGAACCCGTGGGTCAAACCAAAAGTGACGGACAACCAATAAACAAAGCAGCAGCCATTAACAGAGACAGTCTGCTCACATATAAAGAGACCCAGAAAGAAGCCCAAGTGCCCCTAGTTGTCACCTACAACCCACAGCTGGAGATCCAACGAAGGATTGCCAAGGAGCTACAACCTGTGCTACATAAGGACAACAGACTCAAGGACATATTTCCAGTCCCCCCTCTCCTTTCCTTTCGACAACCACCAAACCTACGGCATATTATTGTCTGTGCCCTGAAGGCCCCAACTGAAAATGGCACCTCAACTTGCCTGCAAAATAAGTGCATGACCTGCAGGCACAGCCTCACCGCTGACAGTGTACCTATCCCACAGTCACAACAGGTGCACAGAATTAGGGGGACATTTTCCTGCAGGTCTTCCAATGTGGTGCATCTCATAATGTGTGTGCAATGTCCCACCACAGGCCTCTATGTGGGGGAAACAGGGCAGAGACTTAGTCAGCGCATGAGCTCACACAGATTCAACATTAATAACAGCAGAACAGATCTCCCAGTGGCCGCACATTTCTCCGGAGAAGACCACTCTATTGAAGATTTGCGGGTTGTGGTTTTAATGGGACATTTTAAGACACAGAGGGAGAGGAAAGAATGGGAATACAAGTTAAAAATTTAAAACGCTGCAATTTGGACTTAATATTCATGCCAGTTTCATGTCACACTATGTATGAACTGTGAGGGTCACAAATCACCACCTCATTGCAAACAGATAACAGTTCCCTCTGTCATGCACCACAACTTTCCAGATTGTTTATTTTTTGACCAGTTGTAAATAACTTCTCTATTTAGATTGCATTTTGGTTTTTTTAAGGATTCTAAGATCCTTTGAAGGTCCATGTCTTTAGGGTATAAAAAATCTGTGAATTTTCAGTTTCTTGTATAACACCATGTCTGATGAAGGGAGCTAGTGCTTCCGAAAGCACACCATCAAATATACTCAGTTAGCCTCTAAAAGGTATCGCCTGATTTCTTCACTCTTCCACTACTTTCAATGGCTAACATTATACTGGGTCATCTTCAGTCATCTTCCAGCCTTATTGGGCTTTCTGGGTGATAACACAGGCTCCGGGGGACCACTGAAGCCTGTGATTGGGTCTCTGAGGTTACATGAGGTGCGCCTACGTAATGGCACTTTAATGCAAGATAGACTGTAATACTATTGTATCTCAATTCATAGTAAAATTACCACATGCAGGCATCAGTAGTTATATTGTTAAGGCAGGCCTGAGAGCCAGTGGCATAATGGGCCCAGAGGGGTAAGGAGCCCGCGGTCAGCTGGAGATGGCCTGAGTCCCGCTGCACCACAGTTGTGGTCGGGGGAAAGCCTGATTTCCTGACTGTTATCTCTGCTATACATCTCCAGCACTCAGAGATGAGCACGATCATTGCTACCTGAGGTGTAAAAGCTTTACATAGGAGACAGCAGTTGGGGAATCAGGCTTCCCCTGACCATCATCATGAAGCAGAAGTGGGGACCCCCAGTAAATAACCCCTCTAAAAGGTTATTCATAGTACCTGCTATTGATGAACTACCAGCAGGATAAGTCATCAATAAGAGATCAGTAGGGGTCCAGCACCTGGTACCCCAGCTGATCAACTGTTTGAAGGTACCTTGGCCCTTGTGCAAGTGCTATGACCCCTTCACTATTTACATTGCACATCATCTTTTTATAACAGCTGTATATTGATATTGCAGGCTGTAATTATATTGCATGGTTGCTATAAGATATACAGATGACGTGCAATGTAAATGATGAAGAGGTCACAGTGCCCACAAAAGCAGGATTGAGGATAGATCATCAATACAAAGGAACTGGAATACCACTTTACAGTTGTATCCCTCTCAAGTCTCTGTGGTACCACTGCAGCACCCATAATCATCACTATGAAGAATACAGTCATATGAAAAAGTTTGGGCACCCCTATTAATCTTAATAATTTTTAGTTCTAAATATTTGGGTGTTTGCAACAGCCATTTCAATTTGATATATCTAATAACTGATGGACACAGTAATATTTCAGGATTGAAATGAGGTTTATTGTACTAACAGAAAATGTGCAATATGCATTAAACCAAAATTTGACCGGTGCAAAAGTATGGGCACCTCAACAGAAAAGTGACATTAATATTTAGTAGATCCTCCTTTTGCAAAAATAACAGCCTCCAGTCGCTTCCTGTAGCTTTTAATCAGTTCCAGGATCCTGGATGAAGGTATTTTTGACCATTCCTCTTTACAAAACAATTCCAGTTCAGTTAAGTTTGATGGTCGCCGAGCATGGACAGCCCGCTTCAAATTATCCCACAGATGTTCAATGATATTCAGGTCTGGGGACTGGGATGGCCATTCCAGAACATTGTAATTGTTCCTCTGCATGAATGCCTGAGTAGATTTGGAGCTGTGTTTTGGATCATTGTCTGGCTGAAATATCCATCCCCGGCGTAACTTCAAATTCGTCACTGATTCTTGTACATTATTCTCAAGAATCTGCTGATACTGAGTTGAATCCATGCGACCCTCAACTTTAACAAGATTCCCGATGCCGGCATTGGCCACACAGCCCCAAAGCATGATGAAACCTCCACCAAATTTTACAGTGGGTAGCAAGTGTTTTTCTTGGAATGCTGTGTTTTTTTGACGCCATGCATAACGCCTTTTTGTATGACCAAACAACTCAATCTTTGTTTCATCAGTCCACAGGACCTTCTTCCAAAATGAAGCTGGCTTGTCCAAATGTGCTTTTGCATACCTCAGGCGACTCTGTTTGTGGCGTGCTTTCAGAAATGGCTTCTTTCGCATCACTCTCCCATACAGCTTCTCCTTGTGCAAAGTGTGCTGTATTGTTGACCGATGCACAGTGACACCATCTGCAGCAAGATGATGCTGCAGCTCTTTGGAGGTGGTCTGTGGATTGTCCTTGACTGTTCTCACCATTCTTCTTCTCTGCCTTGCTGATATTTTTCTTGGCCTGCCACTTCTGGGCTTAACAAGAACTGTCCCTGTGGTCTTCCATTTTCTTACTATGTTCCTCACAGTGGAAACTGACAGTTTAAATCTCTGAGACAACTTTTTGTATCCTTCCCCTGAACAACTATGTTGAACAATCTTTGTTTTCAGATCATTTGAGAGTTGTTTTGAGGAGCCCATGATGCCACTCTTCAGAGGAGATTCAAATAGGAGAACAACTTGCAATTGGCCACCTTAAATACCTTTTCTCATGATTGGATACACCTGGCTATGAAGTTCAAAGCTCAGTGAGGTTACAAAACCAATTTTGTGCTTCAGTAAGTCAGTAAAAAGTAGTTAGGAGTATTCAAATCAATAAAATGATAAGGGTACCCAAATTTTTGCACCGGTCAAATTTTGGTTTAATGCATATTGCACATTTTCTGTTAGTACAATAAACCTCATTTCAATCCTGAAATATTACTGTGTCCATCAGTTATTAGATATATCAAATTGAAATGGCTGTTGCAAACACCCAAATATTTAGAACTAAAAATGATTAAGATTAATAGGGGTGCCCAAACTTTTTCATATGACTGTAGGGAGGGGGAAGGGGCCTGGTCAAAGTTTGCATCGGAGCCACAAGACTTTTGTTATGTTACTGCTGAGAGCCTATAGCAGGCTCATCCGATTTCACCACACACCAGCATCTTCAGATGCTGTGGTTGTATGTGGCCATGGCATTTGAATAGTTAAATGCCATAATCAGTGAGGTCTCTGATAGCGGGCATTATTTCCAGATCCCTGCTGTGTAACACAGTGGAGACCCAGTGGATATGTCACCTGTTCCTGTGCAGTTGACATATATCTCCATGTGTACCAAGACTTACATGTATTTCCTGGTGCATGAAGGGGTTAATAATGCTCATAGAAATGTATGAATAAATTGACAATTGGGTGTTACATAACATTTTCTCTTGTCCTGTCGTTGACAGTATCAGACTGTGCCAGGCTACATCTGAATGACAAGGGCATTGTTATCTAGGCTCCCAAAGACTTTCTGTAACACTACTATTTGTTGGCAGCATTGACAGCAGCAGTCCATAAGATTATATGTCACTCAGTGTATTCCTTTGTACTGTAGCTGTAGTTCCATACCGAAAAAATAATTACTTGAACTGCAAAAAGTCTCTAATTATTTATTCCCCATGAGAATAGAGGGAACAAGTTATTTATGCCACATGGTGAATAGTGTAAAATATAAAACATTATTTAAAAAAAAAAAAATCAATGGCGGAATTCCATTTTTCTATCACTCCCCCCAAAAAAAGTGTAAAAAAAAAAAGTTTTATGCAACCAAAATGATTGTATTAAAAATTCCAATTCATCCCACAAAAAGCAAGCTGTCATTTGTCTACATCAAGGGAAAAATAAAAAGTCACGGTTTTTAGAATGCGAAAAAAAAAAAATCCTTAGCCCTTAAATGTGTTTTCTGGGCTAAAAATATTGATGACCTATCCTAGGTTATCAATATCATATTGGTGGGGTCCAACACCCAACACCTCCATGTGCTGACACACAGAGAATGGAGTTTGAAGCAGACAGCTCTGTTCTCTGTTTAGTGGCCAGATCAGGTACTGCAAATCAGTTCCCATTCATTTGAAAGGGAGCTAAACTGCAGTGAGGCAGTTCATCCACTACACAGCGAACAGAGCTGTCTGAATCTTGTTTCATTCTCTGTGTATCAGCTGCTGAGAACAACTAATCGGTGGGGGTGCCAGGTGTTGGACCCCTCCACTCCAATATTAATGACCTATAATTTAGTTCATCAATAATTTTAGCTTAGAAAAACCCCTTCATGGCCCAAAAAAGGGATTAAAGCATGGTCTGCAATTAGGTACAGGTCAATAAAATGAATGCCAGTACTGCAAACATATACCAAAAGGATGTTCATTTGGCAAACAGATGGCCATGAACATAGTGCCATACTTTGGGAAGTGCTCCCAACTAATATAGTGAACATACACCACAGATGTGATGTGAATAGAGCCTTAGAAGCACTTCTGGGAACTTCTGAGAATGCTGGATTCTTTCATGACTGTAAAAGTTTTAGAATAGAAAATAAAAAGAATATGTAATGCCATTGCTCTTGTATTGAAGTGCTCTAATGCTCAATGTAATGGTCCCTTAAAAATTTTTTAGGATGTCACATGATGGATACAAATGGACTCCACTAATTATAATGGGTGTTTGATGGCTATCCATTTTAAAGTCTATCAATTTGCCATATGAAAAAGTCCTGCATGAACCATTTTTTGTGTCCCTGATTTTTGACCTTTGACCCTTTGATTTAAACTGCGATGCAGATATGAACATAACCTTAGTAACGCTTCACATTATGTCTTAGTAAACTAAAAATATTAGATTCTGTCAGACACAGATTTGTGTCTGACAGTGTGAACAAGGCCTTACCTACTTTTATGTTGAAATACTGCTGGATCATAAGGTACAGGCTCTTCATTTGACTATTCCAAGCATGAAATGTGGTTAAATGTTGATTTTTACTTGCTTGCTAAATTACGAATGCTCAGTCTTATTCATTATGGCAACTGTGGGCATTCTGCAGACTTATTTCCTCAATTAAATGTGAACATCTGAAAAGGCGGTAATAAAATCAGCGCATATTGTACAATCTATATTATTTGTGTACTTCCCTGTCAGTGCTCTGGATTTTAACTCGGTGATGCTTGTTAACACATGTACTGTGAATCTGTAGTGTATGTGATTTGCTTTGCTTTTTGAGAAGCTTTTTTCATCAGCATGGGCTTAGCAGAGTCAGTTCTGTATTGATGTGATATGTACCAGCTCGCTTTATAATAGATTATAAATCAAACCTGGCCAGTGAAAATATCCAATTTATGGCTAACAAAATTGTGCCATTACTCAAGGCAACAACTGATCCTCTTTAAGTGTCTTCATAGATGTGCCACTAACCATACGCTACACTAACCTGATTTATATTGCTATATTTATACTATACACACAGATGAGATTGCTACTTGATAGAAAGAGACTTTAAGGCTAGCGCCCCACATTGCAGAAACACAGCGTTATGGCTGTGGCGGAAACGCCACGGCAAAAAAAACACTGCGTTTTACAGTAACTGCAAAGTGGATGGGATTGTGGCTAATCCCATCTAGACATTGTAGAAAAAAAAATCAACAGCGGAAATGCAGCATGTCAATTATACCTACGGACACGCTGGTGTTTGCTCTATAGGTATAATAGGGGCAGAAATTCTGCAGAGGAAACCTTGGACTTTCTCTGAAAAACACTGCGGGAAAAAACATGATGCGTTTCCTTCGCTGTATTTTCAACAGTGTTTTCTAGCTGCAGCTCACAATGTATGGAGTATTCTCACTAGGATTTGCCATCACTTTATGATCAGTTGGGGTCCGACCTAGCGATATACCATAATTTTATGATATGGGAATGCCCCTTTAAGCTACAGTTTTAAGCAGTCTTTCTCAACCTTTTCAAAGAAAGTACTCCATAGTGAAATAAATTCCAACTAAGTACCCCCAAAGTAGTGATCAGTTATAAATGTTAACAAAATAAGGTTCTGTTTGGAGCCTCAGATAGGTTATATATCAGGTTTGATGGAAAAATAGCACAACATTAGTACTCTATAGCCCTGACAGACCCCATTATGAGGCAATGGGCTCTGTGGTGAAGGTGATGTTGGGGGACATTGGACCCTTCACAAGATGTAAAGGATAGCACTGCAATATTGCACTCCAAACTGACTTACAAATCTTTTATCTTTCTTCATTTTGGGTGAGCTTTGCATATAGGAAATATCTTCACTTGGTTGGCATTACTTCTTGTGCCAGTTCATAGATGCAGATGCTGAGTCTTTAGGTTAATGAGTGTAAGTGGGGCCATGTCTGAACAAACTGGTGCCTGAGCACTATTAAAGGGGTATTTCAGCCCAACACTCATTTTTAATATTGATGACCTATCCAAAGGATGGGATAGGTCATCAGTATATGATGTCAGGAGACGACACTTCGATCAACTGTTCTAGCAGCCTGCAGGTGCTAGGACCTTCCATTGGATGGAGAGCGTGTGCAGCACCACTCTTATTCAAGTAATACTGCTATTACTTGAGCAGGGCTGCTTTAACCATAGGGCCAACAGTGCACTTGCACCAGGCCCTATGGTAGCTACGGCCCCGTTGGGACAGCAGGAAAGTTCTGCATATGCTTTCCCTGCCCCAGATGCATACAATGATAAAGCAGGGAGCTGTCCGCTCCCTGCTTCACCATTCATCCTCTCTTCCCCTGGAGCTGCAGGTGCGATGTGATGACATCACTTACATCGCACCTGCAGCTACATGAAGACTCCGGACGAGACAGCAGGGGAGCAAGGAGAGGTGAGTATTAGTGTTTTTTTTATTTCTGTGTGGCAGGAGAGGGACATTAAATTGTGGGGACAACTGCAGGGGGACTTTAACCCTTTCCCTGCCAGGGTGGCATTTTAGTTGCAGAGGACGTATATAAAATGTCTTTGCTACTAATGCTGATTTCTCAGGATCTGTTAGGGTTATGAATATGAACTTGGATTAATTTTAAAGATGAGAATCAACGAAGATCATCATGATATCCCTTACAGATCCGGAGCGATTTGCTGGTGAAAATGATGTCGGCATTGAGATCAATTCCCAACATCATTTTAGCAGCAGATCACTTTGAATCTGTAAGGGCTATCATAATGGTATTGAGATTCTCATCTTTAAAAAAAATCCAAGCTCATCTTCATAGCCCTAACGGATCCTGAGATATGGGGCTTTAAAGTGTCCTCCCCCTCCAGCCCCAGGAGCTGAAGGAAGAAGGAGTGGGAAGGAGCAGAACTGTAGACTGCAGAGACAATGATAAATCATCACTGTCTGTGCATAATTTGTATGTGACCCAAGAGGGAGGGGGGTAGCCTGGACTTCTGTCCATGTTATCCCCTCTCCTATCAATCAGAGAGCATACTATTATTGCTCTCTGATTGTCACATAGAGAGATAATGTAATACCCCTCTGAGCCTAATCAGTCCCTCTGAGCATAACCAGAAAGTGGAACTTTAGGCTGAGGCCCCACATTGCGAAAAAGCGGCTTTTTTGTTGCAGATTTTGCTGTGGTTTTTTTTGAGCCAAAGTCAGGAGTGAGCAGAAGTGAGAAGTATAAGTACGTCCTATATATTTCCCATTTCTTCAGGTTTGGCTCAAAAAAACACAGCAAAAGCTGCAACAAAAAAAGTGCATTTCTCCAATGTGGGGTCTTAGCCTTACAGATCGCAAAATTGTAGTAGCAGCAACAGAGAGCTTATAGCTTCGCACTATTTTAAGAATTTAGCTCTATTCTAACCTTACCTGTCACTATGATTGTAATTTATAGACCATTCTAGATCACCCTTATGAGTAATGAGAAAAAATTTGGAATTCACAACAAATTCTTACTGTACCTGAATTTATTACAAACACAGAACAAATTTGACTTTATTTACTATTGGTGCATTCACATCACAAAATGATATAGTGAAAAAAATCAGCATATGTTTCTTTTCCAAGGTAAAGTAAGTATTTTTCATTCTTTATTCAATATAGAAATAGGATTATTCTTATGTGAAAAAAAATAAAGCAGAGCGACAGTGAACTAGTTTAAAACTGAGACCATCTATTCATCAAAGGAAACTTGATGGCCTCAGACTGATCTATTTGGATTAATGTTCATGCAAAAAAAGACTTCCAACATTGCCCTTCAATGGATCTCTCCAAAACAGACAGCTACTGTTTTAATAAAACATTCTTTGGGATTTTGCTATTATACATGGGATGCAAGTGAATTAAAAAGGTGGCCAGCTGGAGCAGTTGCTAGGCAACACTATGCCAGTTCTTACAACAGGTCTATGCAGTGCCCTCATAAAAGGGCTCAATAGTATAATTTGCAGAAATAAGAAAGTAAAATAAAGTAATGTATTATGTATAATCGTATATACTGTATATGCTGTGTATATGTATATACACTCCTCAACAAGATAAATCTTGGGATTATGGAGATCACAGGATGGATAGACATGTTAATGGTATGCAAATGATTTAAAAAATGGAAACAAAATATTCAAAACATCTTGATTTATTCAGCATGAAGTATGAGCGCCACGAGAAGAAATACATGCACTTACATGCCTTGGCATGCTATCAATGAGGTTATTAATGGTTGTCTGAGGAATGTTATGCCGCGCTGAATGCACTTGGGCACAAGAATTATCAAGAATGGCTGCTGGCAGCTCACTTCCATTCTACACCACATCTGATTTTTCAGGTTTCATGTTTCTAAAAAACTTTGCTATCAATTTGGCTTTTATGTCCCTCTCACATGCTGCAGATTGGTGCTAGGTGCTTCAATATTTGATAATATTCAGATCTTAGTGACTCCTATTTCCTCAGTCTGCATCACAAGGCTTGTCCTTCATAGTGCTGCAATTTAAAGTAAAGGAGTTTATAAATATATAGGGGGCAGTCTTGTCATTTTGGGGCCCCAGGCAAAATTATGTGTGATCGCTTCCCTAATCAAAATTTTTAGTCCATGTCCCCTCTTTACCTGAACTGTACACCAATTTGAAGATCAAAAAAATCCCTTTATTGGCCCTCACATAATAGAACACCCCCTTTACTAGCCTCCACAGTATGTACACCTTTTCCTGCCCCCACACAGTATATTGCCCTTTAACTGGTCCCCACATAGTATATTGCCGTTTAACTGGCCCCCACACAGTATATTGCTCCCTTTTATGGCCCCACACAGTACATTGTCCCCTTTTATGGCCCCCCAATATATTGACCACTTTTATGGCCTCAGCACAGTACATCGCTACCTTTTATGGCCCACAAAAGATACATTGACCACTTTATGGTCCCCATACAGTCCTTCCCCCTTTTATGGCCTCTACATTAGATGGTTACCTTACCAACAGGTAATACCACTCTTTTACTCACCCACCCCTGCTCCTGTTCAGAACTGACTCTTTTTTCACCTTCAGGAGGCGCAGTGCACACAAAGTCAGGACACTGCACAACATCATGGTATAATGTCCATATATTTTTCAGAATCTGCACGTAGGTCAAAGCAGAGCAGGCCTGGATAGAAGCTGAGATTGGTGAGTAAAATAGCAGCCGCTAACTATTGGAATAATCCAGTAAGTAGCGGCAGATTTAAAAAAAAAAAAAAAAAAGGCCATGATGCAACCCACTGCTGCCAGGCCCCAATATTCAGGGTCCTACACAATTATGTGGATTGTGTGATGGCAAAACCCATCCCTGAATATATTATATATACAGTATATATATATATATATATATATATATATATATATATATATTTATACACACTGGAGATGAGCCGAACCGACCAGATTTTTTCTAAAGTTTCAGGTGCAACACATGTGACAGCAGGGATTGTGGCAATACCCAGGAAGAATTTAACATTAGAAGAGTTTAACATTACATTGATAACATGCTGCACTGTGAAAAGCATGTCATAGAAGACAACAGCAATTTAAGTCATTTGTAAGTTAATTAACTTTGCTAAATCTGTTTGTCTTTAGAAATGATTTCATCATTTCTAAAGACAAACAGATTTAGCAAAGTTAATTAACTTACAAATGGCTTATGTATGTTTTATATATATATATATATACAGTACAGACACACCTTCTCATTCCAAGAGTTTTCTGTATTTTCATGACTATAAAAATTGTAGATTCACACTGAAGGCATCAAAACTATGAATTAACACATGTGGAATTATATACTTAACAAAAAAGTGTGAAACAACTGAAAATATGTGTTATATTCTAGGTTCTTCAAAGTAGCCACCTTTTGCTTTGATTACTGCTTTGCACACTCATGGCATTCTCTTGATGAGCTTCAAGAGGTAGTCACCTGAAATGGTCTTCAACAGTCTTGAAGGAGTTCCCAGAGATGCTTAGCACTTGTTGGCCCTTTTGCCTTCACTCTGCGGTCCAGCTCACCCCAAACCATCTCGATTGGGTTCAGGTCTGGTGACTGTGGAGGCCAGGTCATCTGGCGTAGCACCCCATCACTCTCCTTCTTGGTCAAATAGCCCTTACACAGTCTGGAGGTGTTTTGGGGTCATTGTCCTGTTGAAAAATAAATGATGGTCCAACTAAACGCAAACCGGATGGAATAGCATGCCGCTGCAAGATGCTGTGGTAACCATGCTGGTTCAGTATTCCTTCAATTTTGAATAAATCCCCAACAGTGTCACCAGCAAAGCACCCCCACACCATCACACCTCCTCCTCCATGCTTCAAGGTGGGAACCAGGCACGTAGAGTCCATTCGTTCACCTTTTCTGCGTCGCACAACGACACAGTGCTTGGAACCAAAGATCTCAAATTTTGACTCATCAGACCAAAGCACAGATTTCCACAGGTCTAATGTCCATTCCTTGTGTTCTTTAGCCCAAACAAGTCTCTTCTGCTTGTTGCCTGTCCTTAGCAGTGGTTTCCTAGCAGCTATTTTACCATGAAGGCCTGCTGCACACAGTCTCCTCTTAACAGTTGTTGTAGAGATGTGTCTGCTGCTAGAACTCTGTGTGGCATTGACCTGGTCTCTAATCTGAGCTGCTGTTAACCTGCGATTTCTGAGGCTGGTGACTCGGATGAATTTATCCTCCGCAGCAGAGGTGACTCTTGGTCTTCCTTTCCTGGGGCGGTCCTCATGTGAGCCAGTTTCTTTGTAGCGCTGGATGGTTTTGGCCACTGCACTTGGGGACACTTTCAAAGTTTTCCCAATTTTTCGGACTGACTGACCTTCATTTCTTAAAGTAATGATGGCCACTCGTTTTTTCTTTACTTAGCTGCTTTTTTCTTGCCATAATACAAATTCTAACACTCCATTCAGTAGGACTATCAGCTGTGTATCCACCTGACTTCTGGACAACACAACTGATGGTCCCAACCCCATTTATGAGGCAAGAAATCCCACTTATTAAAGCTGACAGGGCACACCTGTGAAGTGAAAACCATTTCAGGTGACTACCTCTTGAAGCTCATCAAGAGAATGCCAAGAGTGTGCAAAGCAGTAATCAAAGCAAAAGGTGACTACTTTGAAGAGCCTAGAATATAAGACATATTTTCAGTTGTTTCACACTTTTTTCTTAAGTATATAATTGCACATGTGTTAATTCATAGTTTTGATGCCTTCAGTGTGAATCTACAATCTTTATAGTCATGAAAATACAGAAAACTCTTGGAATGAGAAGGTGTGTCCAAACTTTTGGTCTGTACTGTATATATATATATATATATATATATATATATATATACACTGTGTATATACTGTGTAAATATATATCTATAAATATATATCTATATATATGTATGAAATACATTATTGCAATACTAATTAAATTCGAGGAGATATTCTGAAAACTAAAGCCTTCAGACAGAACAAAGTAGAATAAAGCACAAAGCACTACAATAACGGTATTATGCAAACAACAGGAATTGGCTATTGTTATGCAGATTTAATTGAGCTGGAGTCACCAATGATTAATATAAGCATAAGACAGAATGGGTCAGGCTTAAGGCCCGCTATTTTAAAGCAATTACTGCATCGTGACTCGTGTATTTTCCCTTTTTTTCATTTCAATATGTTAATGGAACAACTGGAATGGTTAGCTGTTGACCTAAAATACCTTGGCGCTGAAAAAAAAAAATCTAATAGTCTACACGGCTGTTACCGCATGCACAATATTTAAATTTATATTTCAAATGTGATTTATGTTTCATGCTATACAACTGGCGCATAAAGCGGAGATAGAGCCATGGGTGTTTAGAAATATTTCCTTTTGGATGTATTAGGAGGAATAATTTGCTGTAGAGATAGCACATAACACCATCTATTACATACTGTGATACATTATCTGCCAGGGTTCTTTGTTTCTTTTAAATGCCTGCTTTCTTTTTTTCAGATTCAACAAGCCCTAGACCAATTTGGTAGGACATGTAATGTACCTAGTGTGGAGCTGCTATTTATAAAATGAGGACATATTCAGTGATGATCTACAATTGAGTTTCATGTACAAAAGGTGACTAAGAAAATTCTTTCTGAAAAATGAAACTTTATAGGATAGAGGCATAATGCTCGGATTAATGTTTTTTCTTTCTTTTTATTTCTTTTTTTTTTTTTTTTAGAACAATATGATACCCTTGTATACATACATAAATGGCCTCTTTAAAGACCAATACAGAAAGTTTAATTTTCTACACAAGGTCTGTACTGTAAATCTATAAGATAGACTCCCACAGGATCTGGTAATGGTTAAAAGTGTGAATAGTGTAAAGAAGATCTATCAGCTTTCCTAACACATCTTTTTTAGTGAATACTTGTGCTGTTCCTCTGTTATTACTCTTAGATATGTATTAATAAGTTGACAACTGGGTGCTCCCAGTAGGGGATATATTCCTGCACAGGCTGGCACTGTCCAATCAGTATTGCCAGTATCAGTGTATGTACAGTGCTGGCCAAAAGTATTGGCACCCCTGCAATTCTGTCAGATAATACTCAATTTCTTCCAGAAAATGATTGCAATCACAAATGCTTTGGTAATAAGATCTTCATTTATTTTGCTTGCAATGAAAAAACACAAAAGAGAATGAAAAAAAAGTCAAATCATTGATCATTTTACACAAAACTCCAAAAATGGGCCGGACAAAAGTATTGGCACCCTCAGCCTAATACTCGGTAGCACAACCTTTAGACAAAATAACTGCGAACAAGCGCTTCCGGTAACCATCAATGAGTTTCTTACAATGCTCTGCTGGAATTTTAGACCATTCTTCTTTGGCAAATTTCTCCAGGTCCCTGAGATTTGAAGGGTGCCTTCTCCAAACTGCCATTTTGAGATCTCTCCACAGGTGTTCTATGGGATTCAGGTCTGGACTCATTGCTGGCCACTTTAGAAGTCTCCAGTGCTTTCTCTCAAACCATTTTCTAGTGCTTTTTGAAGTGTGTTTTGGGTCATTGTCCTGCTGGAAGACCCATGACCTCTGAGGGAGACCCAGCTTTCTCACACTGGGCCCTACATTATGCTGCAAAATTTGTTGGTAGTCTTCAGACTTCATAATGCCATGCACACGGTCAAGCAGTCCAGCGCCAGAGGCAGCAAAGCAACCCCAAAACATCAGGGGACCTCCGCCATGTTTGACTGTAGGGACCGTGTTCTTTTCTTTGAAGGCCTCTTTTTTTTTTCCTGTAAACTCTATGTTGATGCCTTTTCCCAAAAAGCTCTACTTTTGTCTCATCTGACCAGAGAACATTCTTCCAAAAAGTTTTTGGCTTTCTCAGGTAAGTTTTGGCAAACTCCAGCCTGGCTTTTTTATGTCTCTGGGTCAGAAGTGGGGTCTTCCTGGGTATCCTACCATAGAGTCCCTTTTCATTCAGACGCCGACGGATAGTACGGGTTGACACTGTTGTACCCTCGGACTGCAGGGCTGCTAGAATTTGTTTGGATGTTAGTCGAGGTTCTTTAGCCACTATCTGCACAATCTTTCGTTGAAATCTCTCGTCAATATTTCTTTTCCGTCCACATCTAGGGAGGTTAGCCACAGTGCCATGGGCTTTAAACTTCTTGATGACACTGCGCACGGTAGACACAGGAACATTCAGGTCTTTGGAGATGGACTTGTAGCCTTGAGATTGCTCATGCTTCCTCACAATTTTGCTTCTCAAGTCCTCAGACAGTTCTTTCGTCTTCTTTTTTTTCTCCATGCTCAATGTGGTACACACAAGGACACAGGACAGAGGTTGAGTCAACTTTAATCCATTTCAACTGGCTGCAAGTGTGATTTAGTTATTGCCACCACCTGTTATGTGCCACAGGTAAGTAACAGGTGCTGTTAATTACACAAATTAGAGAAGCATCACATGATTTTTCAAAGGGTGCCAATACTTTTGTCCACCCCCTTTTTTATGTTTGGTGTGGAATTATATCCAGTTTGGCTTTTTGACAATTCTTTTTGTGGTTTTCCATTGACGACAAATTAAATGAAGATCTTATTACCAAAGCATTTGTGATTGCAATCATTTTCTGGAAGAAATTGAGTATTATCTGACAGAATTGCAGGGGTGCCAATACTTTTGGCCAGCACTGTAGATGTGCCATATGTTTGATAGGTTCAGGACCTGAACCTATCTCCAGACTGGGGGTCCCCAGATACTTACCTTGCAGCTGCTCTGAAACAGACAAGTAGGTCAGCTGTAACTTAGTCAGGTTACAGTGGTAACTCAGCTGATGATCCAGCAAAGTCAACACTTCTGGTTTATATATAGTTAAAACAATACTAGTATTTTATTATATATTCTTCTATGGCTAATATAGGTAAATACAAGAATAAAGCAATTCTACTTAATATATCAAATTATTAATTATTTTTTATACCTGACCATCGTTTTCTGCATTTCTACATACAAATATTCTTTGGTCAGCAGAATCTGCATAATGACATGCACATGCCAGCAGGCACTAGTAGTGTAGCACATGGACAAAAACTATGCAGTAATACTATACATACAACAAATTATTTCCATGCATGGCTTCCCCTCCAAAGCGGTAGAAGATTTTTTTTGTCCCTGGATCCCTACAAAGGCAGCACAGGCATTCAGGGTAAGCGTGAGCCCTGACAAGTACTGGGCTGCTGGGCTTACTATGGCAGAGCAAAGTGCCAATAAGTCCCTTCCCTGCCATTTATAATCATAGGCTGCAGGCTGGTTTTAAGCTTTGGCTTATGAGATGGAGGAATGCTAATGACGTGAAGTCAGGGTCGCTACACAGGTCATGTCATTGTACCCTGCTGCCTCAGTTGAGTCTAGAATGGAGTGGTCTAAATCAGGTGTATCGGCGATCCAGTAGGTGGTGTAGCCAGTCCATCCCAGCTAACACACCCGGAGCCTAGGCATTTTCAGGCGTTGCATTGTTGAAGTAGGGGCTAACTATGACTCTCCTATATGCAACTCTAATCCATCTGGTTTGAATACAGCAGTTGCCACTGGTCACAGAAGGCAGCACCACCTGCTGGATCCCTGCCATACCAGGCTGCACTTGAATTTACACACTCCATTCTAGCATCTACCATGCTGCCTCTGCCAGTTGGACAAGATGAGGACTCCCCATGGAAACTGGTTTAGGTGAGTATATGTTTTGGGGGTTTTTTTCCCTAAAGGGGCACATGTGCACATTATATAGAGAAAGGGGACTATTACTGATGATGGTGTAGGTGGAAATATTATTACTGAGTGGCAGTGCAGCTGGAATTATTATTACTTAGTAATGGTGCAGCTGGGACATTGTTATAGAGTGGCTATACAGTTGGGTGCATTATTACTAAGTGATGGTACAGATAGAAGTATCATTACTGAGCAGTGGTGCAGTTTGGAAGTATTATTATTACAAAGCGGGAAACAAAGGGGCATCAGTACCAAGTGGAGGCATGAATAGTGGGGGTTGCTAACAGGAGCTGAGGAGGAGTCATCATAAAGGCAGGATAAAGAATAGAAAACTGACTACAATCAGACATCAGTGGTAAGCCACTGGATGGACTTGTAACTATATTCACTTACACTGTCTGCAGAATGTCTGTGTAGAACTGGTATCTACCACTATATGATCATTGTATGGTGGTAATGCTGGTCTTGATATAGTGTGGTTCATTCAGTAGGATTGTAATATTCAGTCACTATGTGGTAGTGTTGTTTTCAAGGTCTGGTGGTATTGTTTGGCCCTTATGTAGTGGTATTATTAGTAATGTAGGTCTCCGTTTAGTAGGTTTTACTCAGCATGTAGATACCATTCAGTCACTATGTCTGGCAGTATTATTTGGCCCTGATGTAGTGGTATTATTGGTGATGCAGTTGTTGAAGAGTTTTATTCAGTAACAGTATGACAGTAATACGTATGACTATGGTGATAATGTTTTCCCCTTGTATAGTGGTATTATTTGGTGACTGTATGTTGGTGAAATATGTTGCCGTTTTATAAATGAATAAGGACCCACATTAATCTGGAGCCCTGATATTTAACAGTCCCTCATCATTACATATAGCGCTGTACTTCATCATTATATATAGTGCTATCCCTCATCATTATATATAGTACCGCCCCTCCTAATTATATACGGTGTTCTCTTTATTATTGTATACAGTGCCATTTCTTATAATTTTATAGTGTCCATTTTTCATTACATATAATGTCCTCCTTATTATTTAGTGTCTACCTCATTATTATATATAGTATCATGTCTTATAATGTATAGTGTTTTCTGTTATTATATATGGTGTAAACAGCGGGCCCTGGTGTAATGCACAATTATGTGTGTGACCACATACAAGCATCCTATTAATATATAACCTTTTGTGTGCCTGTTTAATTTTCTCAATGATAATTCACCCCAGCCCAAATGTGCTTTTTGGGGGGCTGGTACACATGTGGTTACCCTTGTGATCTGTATTTAGAAGGAGTGTAGGAATTGTCTGTATTGTATGTATTGTTTGTGACTCATGTGGTAGTTTGTAGGCATATCCGGTAAAACGGGTGGCTCTTCTCATGAGTGGCCACACCACCAATGCCTCTGCCCCCATTCCCGAACCCCTTCCCCATCACCTGTTTGGACCCCCCTCCCCCACATAAGATTCCTGGGTGTGCCCCTGCCATACAATAATTGACAAATGTAACAAATGTTTTGCTGCATGGTGTTGTCTACATGGCGCACTACAACAGCAAGCAGGCTTATATGAACACAATCTTTGGTACTGGGTTGTTCCATAAGTGCTTCCATTATTTTTTACGACAGAGTGTTATTTGTTTCAAAATTATAGAAACCCTAAAAAAAAAAAACTTCATTTCAAGTCAATGGGTGTGCATTGGTTACCAGTTTTAAATGGAAATTATGATACAGGTGTGAAAAGAATAAAACAATGATCAAGAGTCAAAAACTGAAAAATAAATGAGCACCAAATTTGTGACTCGATAGGTTTACAATGAAGTATATAGGTAATGATATAGTAAGTTGCCAATTTCTATTGAGCGGCAGTTTTGTAAAACAGTGAGGTAGGAAATACTTAATATTACCAGCATAAGGCAGCTGTACAAAGCTACTGTATGCAGTATTCAAAGAAGGCTATTTAAATAAAAGTGAATGCATACTGCATGCCAAGCAATAGAAGCTGAACATAAAGAAGAAAGGCAAAACTAGCATAGCGTTTGTTGGATATATCACTTTTAATAACTGCCCTGTGCATACACAAGATAAAGAAACATCTGGGATTCCACAGTAAAGCATCTGCTGAAAAGTATTGAATGTATGGAGCAGCCTCGCTCTGCGGTGTGATGGACATCCCTTGTATAAGGAATCATCTTCCCCACAGACGCCTGCTAATCACAAAGATACTGCAAGCTCATTTCTGTAAAGAGCTAGCAACTTAAGTAACAGTAAATTGTCTCAAGTGGGAAGAATAGAGATCGGATGTTAAATTGAATGATCTTTCATTGTAAGAGACAATTGCACACAGACTCTATTCCCTACATAGAAAATGCATCACTTTATTAAAATAATAAATCCATGTACAGTATGTACCACTGAGTTGTCTAATATGAGAGTGAATTTCTAGTGTTTAGTAAGTACAACATATAATTCAGAGATATAGGAAAGAAGCATAAATCCAACATGTTCATTTTTGGAGGAATTACCTATTTAATCCAAAGCCTTTTGACTCTGAAATCCCATCCTTTTATACATATCAATACATGTTCTTTAATAAATCTGTTCTATTGGTTCCTATAGTAGTTCAGACCCGGTCTATTTTATCCTCGCTATTCCACAGCTGCTACATCTGCATGTGCCCATGCCCTAGTTCATGAAATAGTATAATTTACTGTACGCATTGACATTTTTTATAGAGAACTATCTCTAAGTAGCCTTATGTAACTTTACTAGTCTATTCCTTCCATTAGAGCAAGCAGTCCATGCCGTCATCTCATAGAATATAATATGCTCACTGTGATGCCATTCTGTGCTTGATTTGCTATTGTATAGAATGAAAGGGACAATTGTATATAGAATATATATGCTTTTTAGTAGGCAACCTTTTATGCAGTGTAAACAAGTGTGAAATAAATGCACGGAAATAATGATGATGACATCTTTTTTCCCAGAATGGCTATTACTGTAAGGCTGGTGCCCCATGTGGCGTAAACACGGCGGAAAAAAATGTGGCGTTTTACAGTCACTGCAAAATGGATGGGATTCTATTCTATCCCATCCACACATTGTGCAAAAATACACGCAGTGGAAACGCTGCAATTTCCAAAATTGTTGAGGTTTCCCTATAGGTATAATTGAAGCAGAAAGTCCACAGAGGAAACCTCTGCGGACTTTCTGTGAAAAGCACTGAGAGTAAAAACGCGATGCGTTGTCCGCTGTGTTTTTTCCCACAGTGCTTTTTTGCTGCAGCCTGCTACATAGGGCCTTAGCCTAAAGGGGTTTTCCAGGCTTAATAATTTATGGCCTACCCAATTGAGGATTAGTAGGTGTTGGACACCCAAGCATTCAGGTGAGTGCTGCAGTCTCTTTACTATTTACATGCACAGTGCCATGAATTTGTATAGTGGCTGTGCTTTGTATCATAGTTCAGCCAGGGCCGCTTTAACCATAAGGTCAATGGTGCACTGGCACCGTGCCCTATGGTATCGGGGGCCCCTTCTGGACAGCGGGGAAGTCCTGCATTTGCTGTCCCGCCGTCCAGGGCAGTGGGTCTTTGCTGTACCAACTCATCTGTATCTGTAGTTGGTGCAGCAACTCCGGACGCTGTCTTTGCTCCGGGTGTCCTAGGAGCAGGAGGCGCAATGTAGTGATGTCACTTATATTGCGCCTGTTACTCCGTAAAGACTCTGGGACCAGAGAGAGGTGTGAATGGGGGAATGGGGAAAGGTGAGTATTAAGGTTTGTTTTTTCCTTTGATATATACAAGTGGGGACATGAAACTGTGGGGGCAACCTGAAGGGTGGGAGGACATGATACTGTGGTGGCAACCTGAGGGGTGTGGGGACATGATACTGTAGGGGCAACCTGAGGGGTGGGGGGACATGAATCTGGGGGGGGTAACCTGGAGGGGGACATGAAAATGTGGGAGCAACCTGTGGGTGGAACATGGCACCGAGGGAGCAACTTGATGTGGACATGAAACTGTGGGAGCAACCTGGGGGAAACATGACACTATGGGGTCAACCTGGGGGGTGGAGGGACATAATAGTGTGGGAGCAACTGGGGGGGACATGAAACTGTGGGGGACAACCTGAGGTGGACATGACAGTATGGGTGGACATGATACTGTTGGGGCCACCTGGGAGATGGGGGGGACATGATACTGTGGGGGCAACACATGATGCTGTGGGGGCAACCAGGGGGGTGGGGGGACATGAATCTGGGGGGTAACCTGGAGGTGGACATGAAAATGTGGGGGAAACCTGGAAGGGGACATTATGAATGGCATTATATTGTATGGGGCCACTAGGGAGGCATTATATTGTGTGAGAGCCACTAAGGGGCATATACTATGTGGGGGTTATTGAGGTGGCATTATAATTTGTGCAGGTCAAATATTTCTAAGTGGTGATGATGGGGGACCCACTTATGAAACCTTTGCATAGGGCCCACCCAGTGGTGAACCTAGCCTCTTTGCTGCCTGAGGCGGACTATCGAAAGACGCCCCCCCCCAAAAAAAAAAAAAATATAAAATTGCATTTACATGTTTACAAATAAACATACACAAACTTATGAAACAGTTTTTAAGAATTCTTCTTTCTGTATTACTTCAGTATCAGATCAACAACACAGCATTAACAATGAAAATAACTTCACACATCTTCTGCTTGGTGGATGGACGAGCCCATGTGGCCCTCATTCTCTATAATAGGTGCGCCGCAGATACAGTGCTGGCCAAAAGTATTGGCACCCCTGCAATTCTGTCAGATAATACTCAATTTCTTCCAGAAAATGATTGCAATCACAAATGCTTTGGTAATAATATCTTCATTTATTTTGCTTGCAATGAAAAACACAAAGGAAAATGAAAAAAAAGTCAAATCATTGATCATTTTACACAAAACTCCAAAAATGGGCCGGACAAAAGTATTGGCACCCTCAGCCTAATACTTGGTAGCACAACCTTAGACAAAATAACTGCGAACAACCGCTTCCAGAAACCATCAATGAGTTCTTACAATGCTCTGCTGGAATTTTAGACCATTCTTCTTTGGCAAATTTCTCCAGGTCCCTGAGATTTGAAGGGTGCCTTCTCCAAACTGCCATTTTGAGATCTCTCCACAGGTGTTCTATGGGATTCAGGTCTGGACTCATTGCTGGCCACTTTAGAAGTCTCCAGTGCTTTCTCTCAAACCATTTTCTAGTGCTTTTTGAAGTGTGTTTTGGGTCATTGTCCTGCTGGAAGACCCATGACCTCTGAGGGAGACCCAGCTTTCTCACAATGGGCCCTACATTATGCTGCAAAATTTGTTGGTAGTCTTCAGACTTCATAATGCCATGCACACGGTCAAGCAGTCCAGTGCCAGAGGCAGCAAAGCAACCCCAAAACATGAGGGAACCTCCGCCATGTTTGACTGTAGGGACCGTGTTCTTTTCTTTGAAGGCCTCTTTTTTTCCTGTAAACTCTATGTTGATGCCTTTTCCCAAAAAGCTCTACTTTTGTCTCATCTGACCAGAGAACATTCTTCCAAAAAGTTTTTGGCTTCTCAGGTAAGTTTTGGCAAACCCAGCCTGGCTTTTATGTCTCTGGGTCAGAAGTGGGGTCTTCCTGGGTATCCTACCATAGAGTCCCTTTTCATTCAGACGCCGACGGATAGTACGGGTTGACACTGTTGTACCCTCGGACTGCAGGGCAGCTAGAACTTGTTTGGATGTTAGTCGAGGTTCTTTAGCCACCACCACACAATCTTTCGTTGATATCTCTCGTCAATTTTTCTTTTCCGTCCACATCTAGGGAGGTTAGCCACAGTGCCATGGGCTTTAAACTCTTGATGACACTGCGCACGGTAGACACAGGAACATTCAGGTCTTTGGAGATGGACTTGTAGCCTTGAGATTGCTCATGCTTCCTCACAATTTTGCTTCTCAAGTCCTCAGACAGTTCTTTCGTCTTCTTTATTTTCTCCATGATCAATGTGGTACACACAAGGACACAGGACAGAGGTTGAGTCAACTTTAATCCATTTCAACTGGCTGCAAGTGTGATTTAGTTATTGCCACCACCTGTTATGTGCCACAGGTAAGTAACAGGTGCTGTTAATTACACAAATTAGAGAAGCATCACATGATTTTTCAAAGGGTGCCAATACTTTTGTCCACCCCCTTTTTATGTTTGGTGTGGAATTATATCCAATTTGGCTTTTTGACGATTCTTTTTGTGGTTTTCCATTGAAGACAAATTAAATGAAGATATTATTACCAAAGCATTTGTGATTGCAATCATTTTCTGGAAGAAATTGAGTATATCTGACAGAATTGCAGGGGTGCCAATACTTTTGGCCAGCACTGGAGCTGAGTACTGGACTTCAGGTAACTTTGGCACTCCCATCGAAGTGAATGAGAGCCAAGCGGGTTCGCCATCCACCAAGTGATACGCTTATATTCAGCCTGGCTGCGGTCAGGCCGAATTCCCACCCAGTGGGGGAAAAACCCATTCTCAGGCTCAGTGGGGGACTCAGCAGACAGACCCCCATCAATCAGATATTTATCCTCTATCATTTAGGTGAATACAGGGCAGTAACATTTTGTGACTTACAGGTGACATCTCTGACTAATCATTCACATTTCCATTCCCTTTGGACTGCCATGACCACTTCTTCCAGCTGTGACTTGTCTCTGTAAAGTTTGCAGCACAGACATCTTTGGCTCCTCACTTTTCCAGACATCCAACCCACATTGTCCTCACCTGCACACCCATCCTGCTGCTACCCCAATTATAAAATATATGATATAACACTCCATAATGAATTTATTATATTAATAATGTCCATGTGTACCCTGGATAAATAGTGCCCCTTATTAATAATGCCCCAGGTTTTAACTAATTAAAAGGTTTTCCAGGTCATTAATAAACTAGTCAGTGGGGCTCAAAAACCCAGGACCCCCACTGATCAGCTGTTTGAATGAACTGTACCTGTGTAAGTGCCGTGACTGCTTCTCTGTTTACATAGTGTCATTCATCTCATAGTGGCCATGTAATGTAACTACAGCCTCGTCCTATACACGTCTATGTGACAAGGCTGTAATTACATCACACGGTCACTACAGTATAAACAGACAGCGTGTGATATAAACAGGCGCCATAGCCCCTTCATACAGCTGATCAGAGGAGGGGTCCACTGATCTCTTATTGATAATCTGTCCTAAGGATAAAACATCAATAAAAATGAGCTGGAAAAACCCTTTAATAAAGCCCAAGTGCCACCTTAAAGGGGTTGTCCAGGAAAACCACTTTTTAATATGAGGCTGGGGAAGGTGCTCCAGTGTCTCCCAGCACATTTCAGTCCTGCTGCTCCGGTGTTTTCTTCCCCACAGCCCTGTGATGTCCCGTGTCAGCGACCTCAGCGGTCATGTGCGGTGGGGATTTCCGCCAGAAGAGAACACCAGAGCAGCAGAACCAGACTGCGGTGGGAGAAATCGGAGCACAAGGGACAGGTGAGTAGGTGTTTTCTTTTTAATACAGCATTACATGGTATTAAGCCCCACAGCGGCCTCTGCACACGGTATTATGCCCCGCAGCGACCCCTGCACATGGTATTATGCCCTGCAGGGCCCCTGCACAGGGTATTATGCCCCGCAGCGGCCCCTGCACAGGGTATTATGCCCCGCAGCAACCCCTGCACACGGTATTATGCTCCATAGTGGCCCCTGCACACGGTATTATGCTCCATAGTGGCCCCTGCACTCGGTATTATGCCTCATAGTGGCCCCTGCACATGGTATTATGCTCCATAGTGGCCCCTGTACTCGGTATTATGCTCCATAGTGGCCCCTGCACACGGTATTATGCTCCATAGTGGCCCCTGCACACGGTATTATGCTCTATAGTGGCCCCTGCACACGGTATTATGCCTCATAGTGGCCCCTGCACACGGTATTATCCCCCAAAGTGGCCCCTGCACATGGTATTATGCTTCATAGTGGCCCCTGCACTTGGTATTATGCTCCATAGTGGCCCCTGCACACGGTATTATGCAGGTATTATACCCCGGAGTATAATAATAGTAGTATTTGAGGCCCACGGCCTCACTTACCGATGCCCACTGCCGCTCACAGCGGCATCCACTTCCCCTTCTGCGTCCGATAGCAGAAGGGGAAGTGGAGGAGGCCAACAGCAGACGCGGGGTAGGTAAATAAATAGGCCGTAACCTGCAATCCCTTGATGGAGCTGCCGTCTCCTCTTCTTCATCCGCGTCCGTGTCTCAGCATAGGAGGTGCGATGACGTAATTGAATCGCCACCTGTGCTGAGATACGGAGATCTCATAAACCAGCCCAGGACAGGCCCCGCTCAGCTCTGATTTTTGTTTTTTTTTAAGCGGCCTGTCCTGGGCTCGTTTACGGTAAATAGAATGTAAAAAATGCCGCCCCCCAGACAGTGCCACCTGAGGCGGTCGCCTCACTTCGCCTCATTAGCGGTGCACCCCTGGGCCCACCAATGTGTTAAAACGGCTCAGCCCATTCACTTAAAAGGAACTGAGGTGTGAATGGACCATGTGACCAAAGAACGTGATTTCACATGGCTTGTGAAACAGAAGCTGTGCTCAGAGAGTGCTTCTCCTGTTTTAAATATGATATAGAGTTATGGAGGTGGGCATTATCAATCTCCTCACAATATTGATGCCTAAGTGTATAGCACCATTATAAATAGAAGCAGCTAATAGAGAAAAAGAAAAGAAAAACCGTAATGAAAAATGCTGTGGAACGTGTTTTTTTTCGGCTGTGTTAACTGCATTTCGCTATGTGGAGCCTTAGCCTAAAGGAGGAGGTGTACAGAATTAAACACACATGACACCTTGTTTTTTTATTTATTTATTTTTACTGAAACAGAACCAGACCTGTACATTGGATTGGGTTCCTAGCTCATTTCCATTGAAGTGAAAAGAGTTGAGCAGCAATACCACAAACAACCCATGAACAGACCTGGCTCTGCATGGAAGAAAACTGCTGTGCTTTCTTATCCTATAAAACCCCTTGAATACTACTTGATCTACAACTGTACCTAACAATATTAACAAAAATGGCGGCAGTTCACACATGGAATCTTGCTCCACATGCCTTACTTCAGCTGCTGCACTGGACATCAGTGAACCCTTCAACAATGCTTTGCCAGAACACTCTCTAGAAGCTCAGGTAGTCCACTTACCTCCAACCTTGGAGGATATCAGGAACACAACAAAGGAGATCCAAGACCATTGGATGATCAACCTTTCCGCTACTGCCTCTTCAATGCAGCATACTTTATTGGCAAGTCCTGTGGCAAGTCCTGTAAAGCAGAAACTCCGGCTCAATCTCCCTGTAGATGCTGAGGTGAGTGATCCACCCACATCACCTAAAGCACATTTGCATGACAAGGGAGACGTAGCTGATAAATTCCGTACCTCAAATGGGCCTGCCTCAGAAGCTACTTTAAAAGATGTACTGACGGCCTTAAGGCAATCGAGTCAAACAGGTATCTCACAACTACTAACACCCTTACAATCATCAGTTACTGCTTTAGAGGGGAGAGTACTACATATTGAAAACAAAATGGGTGACTTTGCAGCATTTCATAACAAAGTGATTGAAGCCCAAAATAACTTAGCGGATGATTCTGAACAACTAAAAGCAAAGATGACGGATATTGAAGAGCTTTCCCGCCAGAATAATAGTGAATTCCAGGGAGTCCCAGAAAATATACATCTGCTGATTTACTCTCATAACTACAGAATTTTACCAAACGCATGTTCCTGATTGTACCTCAACCTATCTTATCATAGACAGGGCTCATAGAGTTCCCCATCTGAAATATCTGAATGACAATGTCCCAAGAGATGTGCTTGATGTCACTTCTTGCGCACAAAGGAGAAACTTATGACTATCCTGCAAATAAAGATCTTGGCCTATGCCTTATCAAAACATTCAGTTATATACAGTTCTTTCTGCTACAACTCTGTCTTAGAAGAAAGTGTCTCTTCGTCTCCACAAAATTCTATACAAATGGGGTTTCCCTGTTAAAATACTTGGACGTTAGAGTGACGCCCTCATGTTAGTAAAACTATTATCCTGGAATATCTCAACAGTATACCCTCTGGATGAAGACAACCTCCAGTCCCAAACATTGCACCTTTCATCTTGAATGAAGTCATTTCAGCAATGGGGAACAGAGAAGACATCAGTACACAATGTATCATATTAAATTGAAGACCATATATAAATATTATTCCCAGGAGTGAAATCGTACAATAGTTTTATTTAATGCATTTAGTTTTATTCTTTAGGTTGGTTTACAAGCAAAGATTTAGCCCTAAACTAATGTAAGTCTAAAATCTATATTTTGTTTTTTTATATTTATAACACAGGGATATTTTATTACATTGCAGCAGACTAAATCCCCGCTAGTTCTAAAAAATGACTTTTCAGTACTGATTATTGTTTGCATGCTGCAACTACCAAAGTGATAACAGATTGAGAACACTGTCATACAGATCAGATAATGATTTCATCTGGTAGATTATTGACACAATCCAACATTCTCGGTTGGATTGTAAGGAGAATCACTGGATATCCAGCCTAAGCACAAATGGCATTTCATTTTAATACAAAACTATGCATCCGACCATAGTACTGTATATTAAAGTTATACAGTGCCTTCATTAAACCCTGATTCAGTGTACTATAATGCAAATCCATATTAAATTCATAGCTGTACACATACAGTAGATATACAAATCCATATGTACAACTACAGATTGGCATGGCAATTTGATAATCACTTCCACAAGGGATACCTGCCTACGTGACAACCAGGGCTACTTTAACCATAGGGCCAACGGTGCACTTGCATATGCTGTCCCGCTGTTCTGGGATGTCCCAATTTCAGGTCATCGGCTGCATACAATGATGAAGCAGGAGGCCATCCGCTCCCTGCTTCACCATTCATCCCCTCTCTTCTCCCGGGAGCTGCAGGCGTGATGTGATTTATTTTATTTTTATGTGGTAGGAGAGGGACATTGATCTGTGGGGACAATTTATACAGTACTTATGCAGCATTTGCACTCCCAGTTCTTGAAGCCGGAGTAATACACCTTGGCTTCAGTGGGCATGTGCTGGACCTCAGGTGCATGCAAAGTAAAGCTTCGCTGAACAACTGTGCAGGTCCTTGGAGGACTAGCATTGAGTCCAATGAAAATCACCTCTAGTTTTTTTTAGTTTTTTTTTATTCCACTGTGGGCATGTGCAGTATTGCAGCAGGGCTATTTGGGACACTAAAACGCCAGTCCATTAGGACATGTGGGTGGTTTAGTATCCCAAATAGACCCGACAGGCTCCCTTTAAAAGGGTTATCTGACTTCTTAAAGAATAAAATTAGAAAACTATAAAAGAAGGACCAATTAATCACCTAATAAATAATCACCTGTCCTTATGGTCCAATGGCAACTCTCAAATTCAGACTACAAGTGATAACGTCGTGTTCATGTCAAGAAAATGCTGTAATCAATCAGTAGCCACACTGGTGACCTGTGCACGCATAGGTATGTGATTGCTGAGACCAAGTGGGCATGTGCAGCTTGTGCACAGGTCAATTTTGCAGACAGTGACTAGATGCAGTGGTGCCTGCACCAAACGTGATGGGGAACAGAATGCTGATGCTGGACTGGAGGGACATTTAATAGGTGACTTTATTGTTTTTTTTTTTCTTTTTTTCTTTAACTTTTGCAGTTTTGTGGAGCTAGCTGGATATTTCTATACAGGTGCATCTCAATAAATTAGAATATCTTTGAAACGTTTATTTTTTTCAGTAATTGAATTAATAAAGTGACCTCCTATATTTTCTAGATTCTTTACACACAAAGTGTTCTATTTCAACAGTTTTATTTCTGTAAATGTTGTTTACGGATTACAGGTAATGAAAACCAAAATCTAAGAAAATTAGAATATTGTAAAAAAGTTCAGTATTGTAAATTCAGTGTGTCACCTGCCAAGGTTTTCTAAGCCTTTAAATGGTCCCTCAGTCTGGTTCAGTAGGACACCCAATCATGGAAGTCTGCTGATTATGAATTGCTGAAATGAATGAATGTTTCAAAAATATTCTAATTTATTGAGATGCACCTGTAGGTGTTGGACAACCCTTTAAAAGCATACCAGATGACTTTCCAGAATATTTCTATTATATGAGTTTTACCCTCCAACTCTCTCACTCGCTCACTCACTCACTCACTCACTCACTCAGAAGAAGCATTAGCAACATATCCACTGTAGAGAACTACAGTACAGAACAGTGTAAGATATAAAACTTAAAGAGGACCTTTCACATCCTCATGTATATGCTGTTTTACATACCGCTAGAAAGACGACAGCGCGCGGAATTCAGCGCACTGCCTGTCTTTCCTGATATGTGCCCCGGGACTGGAGATATCGGGGGTCGTAGTTTCACGGTTCACCATCAGAAGGGTGTTCCTGACAGTCTAGCTGCGTTGTGAGGAACGACCTCCCTGACAGTATTCCTCCATAGCATTGTACTGGGGGGGTGTTCCTCACAGCTCAGCATCATCGCTGGGCGGTAAGGAACGCCCTCTCTCTCTGTGCTCGTCCATAGCTCTTTACTGTCAGAGGGGGTGTTACTTACTCCCCAGTGATGACGCTGAGCTGTGAAGAACGCCCCCCCAGTACAGTGCTATGGAGGAATACTTTCAGGGAGGGCGTTCCTCACAGTGCAGCTAGACTGTCAGGAACGCCCTTCTGACGGTGAACCGTGAAACTACGACCTCCGATATCTCCAGCCCCGGGGCACATACGGGGAGGGGGGGGGGCGGGACCGTCGGCTTTCTAGCGGTATGTAAAACAGCATATGCATGAGGACATGAAAAGTCCTCTTTAAAAGCTCCATCATATTTCAGTGCGTGTCTGTCCTTCACTCTCACTTAGTGACTCCTCCCCCTCCATTCTCTATAGACTTCTGTGGGCACAGTTTAATCTGATACCTCTGTGGCCTGAAAGTCTGTCTTGGGAGAACAAGATGGAAATCAATAATAATTTTAGTGTAAATAAAAAGATTAGCAGAGCGGAGGAAAAAACCTGATAAGTGGAGAAAGGCATTTTTTAAATAAGGCATATTATATTTTTCTTGTACTCCTGATTTGTGCAGTTTATTGAAAAGTTAATGATTATATTCAGAAAATAACAAATTATTATTTACTCACTGGAGAGATAAACCATCTTCTTCTTAAACCTAGAAGTCTAAGAAGGAGGTCAGTGACAGTCTAAGTAAAAAGTTGTGGTTACATGACATCTTGTACATGTTCTTGAGGGTTAAAAATCAGCAAACAAGCAAACTGACCCGTCTGCAGGATAAAATAAGCAGCAGTGGCATCCAGCCTGAACAGAATTCTAAAAAATTTCAAAAAAGAACTGTAGGACAGATTAAAAGCACTAACATGTATTTTTGGAGACGACATTTCTAAGCATTGAGTCAAACAATATAAACACATTAGTGAAACCTATAGAAACAGTTGCTACTATTGCTACTTGCTTGAGGAATGGTATGGTCAACTTCTACCCAACCCCAAACAGCTTATCCAAGGCACAATAGGATGACATTCAACTGCGTAGCAACCAAGGCATCCTTAAGTTCAGGTGTGATGCTTGATCTATGACTAATAATAATCCTCTGTTATCCGATCATCCCACTATCTCTAAAAGTTTTCTGAAGCTGCACTGGTGTTCTGGAATGTTTTACCCCGGACAATTAGATTAATACCCAACTACTGGAGCTGCAAACAAGCCCTATAATCACAACTGTTTATGCAGGCTTATTACATGACCTGATCACATTGTTCTACAAATCCACACACCAAGCTAACATTTCTTATCCTAAGCTATCCTTTCTATGCTATTCCTCAGAACCTCACCCCCTCCATGTAGACATTACTCTGCACTCCATGCACTTAGTATCTGTATATTCACAGATACCAGCTAATGACAGGCTCAATGAGCTTCAGTTATATGATCTTATTTATTAAAAGATGGCTGAATTATTGCATCAAACAAACCCTCTTACCTCTTGTGTCCCCTATTTCCTCATAGATTGCAAGAGCTCGCGAGCAAGCCCTCACTCCTATTGTATGATATGTTAATTATGTGACACATTATAATGTCAAATACTGTCTGCTCATGTACCCTCTGATTTGTAAAGTGCTGCTGCGGAATATGTTGGTGTTATATAAGTAAAGTTACTATTATTATGTGTGTGATCCTGTGCAATGAAACGTCTATCCTATATATGGCTATGTGTGAACAGCCAGGCGTAGTGTTTTGAACTGCTGTATGACAAGTGTAGCATGTCGCAATATTGTATTAAACTGGTTCAATAAATTGTATTAAATTGGAGTCCTTAGTCAATTTTGAGCTAAGGTAAAGGTGGACACATCTGTATCATAACAGTAAATATAAAGTAATTTTTGTCATCTTTATTCATAATGACTTTTTCCTTTAGTACAGGTCATCTAAGAGCATTGCATTCAAATATTTCTTGGAATTTGTATTATGTGAATGGTCTTTATTTACCTGGGCACATATCTACAAAAACAGTAAATAATTAAGCTGTGCCTTTATTTTCCTGTGAAGCATTTAGCTACAGAATCTGGTACTGGGATATCTGAATACTTTACAATATCTCAACATTTTATAATAGTGAAACATTTTTGGAAAAAAAAATTGAAGGGATTGAATAAATAACCCTTGGACAAATGTTTGACAGCTGCACATAAAACATGTCATAAAAAAATGCCAGGGGCTTTGGGGGCAGTATTTTTCTATCGCCCGGATATCAGGATAGTTTCATGTTTTACTATATGTCAACATTTCATAGTAGCTCAACATTTTTGAAAAGTAGAAAAAGATTGAAGGGATTGTGCAAAGAATCCTTAGACAAATGTTTGACAGCTGCATATGAAACGTGTCACAATAAAATGCTTGCATCAGATCAAGTAGGAAAGAACAGTTGAAGACCTTCTTTCATGGGATTTTAATATTTTTGCAGTCTATAGCAATTCTCAACTTTTGTAGAGCTGTGCATCAATTCAAGGATACTTTACTAAACAGTTTTTGCAAGGCTAATACATGACCTTCCAATCTTACATGAATTCTCCCAAACAAAAATGTATAACATTTTAGCTTTGTCAGTGTCATGTTGCTGCCAATCATAGTAAAACTTGGTAACCTACCAAATTCATATCCATAGATTTTCTTATTTTAGTATTGAGCACTAGATATTTTTCAAAGTTATACACATTCCCATGCTTTAGTTCCAATGTGAAAATAGTTAAAATCTGACTTCCCTGTCTTCTTCCTCTGTCCTAAGATGGTCATAACTTTAAAGAAGACCTTCAGATGTGTGGAAATGTCTTAGTTAACTGCTTGTTTTGGACCTCAATGACCAAACCATTTTTTGCTTTTTTCTATTGTTGCATACCAAGAACCATAACTTTTTATTTTTATGTCAATGTATCTGTATGAGGTCTTGTTTTTAGTGGGATAAGTTGTAATGTTTAATGGCGCCATTTAGGGGTACATATATTTAATTAACTTTTATTAACTCTTTCTGGGAGGGGATACAAAAAGCAATTCTGCCATCTGTCTTTTTACACTGTAAATTGTGCACCATTCACCATATGGCTTAAATAACCAGACAAATGTATTCTTCGGATTGAAAAATTTACATTGATACCAAATTTGTATACTCAATGTGTGTCATGTTTTTATTTCAAAATTTTTTATATGCAAAGCATTTTGGGATGGGGATTAATGTTTCATTACCTTTTAACTATTTTTTTTCAATAAAACTTTATTTCATTGTATTTTTAACACTACTTGCTTTCTTTCAATCATTTGCAGAAAATATTACACTACTTATGTAGTGTACACCTTATGGGGAACAGTTACTAAGACTGGCATATTGTATGCCAGTCTTAATAAAGGCCCCAACTGAGGCAGGAAATAAGTGATTTATGAAGAGGTTCCAGCCTCTTTATAAATCAACCCCATGTCCCAGCACCAGAATGGAAACGCCAGTTAAATAATTGTATCCCACTATAACATTTCTGTGATGTTCCTAAGTTAGTTCTACTAGACATTGCTGCATAAATTTACAACTGGGTTCAATCAGTGCTAACAGTGACAGACTGTGTAGGGGCACATACTGTACTTGTAATAGGAGGAATGGCAATGCCCAGTTGTCAATTTAGTTTTACATTCGTAGGAGAAATAATAGAGAAATGGCACAATGTAGAGTTCTAAGAAAAGCAAGAATTATTTCATAAGCAATTTAAGTTTTTACTAAAAAAAAATATGACATAGCATGAAACACGATAGGTCTTCTTTAGGGTCTTTTGGGAATAGATGAGCTACACTTCTCAATGACCACTACAGTGTACTAAACAAACTGTTGCTGGAGGCATTGGATATTGCACCAATAGGTCATCAGAGAACCGACCCCATTCCCTGGACCACTTATATTTTTATACCACTTATTGCAGATGATTAATTAGTGATTTGTGTTTATGTATTATTACTCTACAGCCACATGAAGGAATAGTAGGCTGGCAGAATGCCAGTTTTGTTGGCTTAAAAGGGTTTCTTTTATTACTTAAGGATAGGTTATCAATTGAAGATCAGTGGGGGTCCAACCAAGGATCATCAGTTTGAAGAGGTAGCTCCCTGAGTGCCACTTCTGCTTCATAGGCAATGTAAAATCACATTCATCGGTCGCATAGCTTTTTTGCAGCTAAGTCTGAGGGCAGGCGGGGCTTGTAAAATCTGGCTTAGCTTCATGTAAAGAGGCTCTTCTGAATGCTGTAGTCTCTTCAAATAGCTGATTAGAGGAGAGGTCTCTGTGATTGTAAATTGTGATTCTTTTTGGCAATGGATTTTTTTGTGTGTGATATTCTGTTTTATTTTGTTTTATAGAAGATGAGTGGGAAAGTTGGTCACTGTTGCTAATGTCCTGTTTTGTTTTGGTACATTATAAGCCAATGTTTCTCAAACGTTTCAAACCAAGTACCCACTTTAGAAAAGAGTTCCATGTTGAGTACCCCAGTACTCCTGATCTGAAGTGAGGAACAAAAACTGGCATGCATAGTGCACAAAACAAATGTTTCTACTAATGGGTGTACCTGATTGTCTTTTAGATTCTGACCAACTTTTCACTCATGTTGGTGTCTCTGCCAATATATTAACACCCCAACAAGTAATTGTGATGCCTCTCCCTTTCAATTCCCTCTGTCTGTCACTTCGATATATGTGCTTTCCTTATGTAACTGTGGTTCGGTGCTGTCCCTATATTCCTAATTGACTTCCTCTGTTGTCAGTACTACTGAAATAAAAGAGCAGTGGTCAAGGCTGTAGTGGAGAGCAGGTGGAAGACCGCCACTATTGTTGATACTGTTGTGATCTGTTCAAGATGACTGCTGGGTATCTCTTGAGGGCAATAGTAGAAGAAGAAAGATGAGGGCATGAAGGATGAGAGGGAGAACCCAGTGGTAGGAGGACATATGCTAAAGAGCATGATAGTGGAGAACACAGAGGCACAGGAGGACATATGCTAAGAAGGATGAGAGAACAGGACATGGAGGCTGAAGAGAAAGACACAGAGACTGAGAGAGGCAGAGGCTGATAAAAGAAGACAATGAGGAGGCTAAGAGAGCAGGACATAGAAGTTGAGGAGGCTTTTGAGAGAACAGTACATCGAGGCTAATGAGGATGATGAGAAAGCAGGACATAGTGGCTCTGAAAAAGGAGTATGAAAAAGCAGGACTCAGAGGGTGAGGAATATATGGATGAGAGAGCAGGAAATCGTGGGTGAGGAAAATGAAGATAGAAGAGCAGGAAAAGGAGGTTGATAGAGCAGGACATGAAGAGTGAGAGAATAGGAAATGGAGAACTGATATGAAGAAATGATGAGAAAGTAGGCCATGGAGGCCGAAGAGAAGGTAAAAAAAAGCAGTTAATGAACAAAACAAAACCCCTGACGAAGCCATTTTTGGCGAAACGCGCGTTGGGGTGCATTTCTTTACGTGGTATGTGGTAAGATTATAATATTGCTGTGCATACATCCAGGGCTCATTCTTTCTTTTGGGACTATTTGTTTGTATTTTATATAGTTAGTACACTTCTATATTTGTGAAATGTTTCTCTTTCTATAATAAGACTGATAATTATTTTGCACACTTGTATGCATTTTTTATGGCAGATATTTTTTGCTTTGTAATAGGTACTTAATCTTTTTGGTTCACCAATTCATTGGTATTATACATTACTTTTGATCCCTTCATGTGTTGCTACAATTTGCGATTTTGTAAAAAATTTATTGTGACAATTTATTATGTACTCCTAATACCACGTAATGTTTTTATGTGAATATATTCCTTTGTCTCTTTCATATTTTTGTATTATTTTTTAAATTATGTATTCAATAAAGTATTATACTTTTATTATTTTTTGTTTGTGTGGATTTTTTTCTGTTTAGTTAATTGCAATTCTGTTCCATACTTTTTTCTTACTAGTATTATTTGCCCTATTTTGGTTTTCAGTTCCACCAGTACATGCACAATATACTGTTCTAAATACCAATGTTAAAATCCTTTAAAATGAGGTAATCATTTGTTTCTGTGAATATGAAGTATTTTAGGGCATGCCAAGGCTCATTTCACACATAGAAATCCATGGTGACTCCTAGTATTTCTTATAACACATACATTTAAAAAAATAAATAAATAAATGAGATCAACAAACCTAAACTCTCTAATGTGAAAGTCCAGTAATCTGGACAAAATAATACATATATTTGCCTTTTGTGTACTACATAAAGATCAGAAAACTCTTAAATATTTTACTATGACAATATGAGGATTTCTTTTTGATCTTTGTAAAAACCTATGGAATTATGACTTCATGTAAAAAACAGGGATACTTAACAGGCTGGCCCGGTTCAAACCTGGACCATGGCCACAAGCTGTCCAGACCCCTGCCTCCTGACCCTTTCATTATTACAAGCCTCAGGAGAAAAACGCACCTCCCAACCACTGTGCCCTAAGCAATATTGCCCCTTACAAAGTATAAATGTCCTTAATGACCCCCAACAGCATAATGTCACGTTAGTGACCATCACAGAGTATAGTCCACCCTTAGCACCACCACTTTAATGCCCCCGCACACAGTATAATGTCATGATCTTGTCCCCCACACAGTATAATGCCACCTTAGTCCTGCCAGACAGTATAAAGTTACTTTAGTGCCATCCACACAGTATAATGCCACATTAGAGCACCCCACACAGTATAAAGCCACCTTAGTGTCCCCTTACTATGAAGTGACATTGTCCGCTCTACTCTGTTTAACCAACAGGGAAGGTTAAATTAATATGAAATATTTTTTCCTAATTTTACTTGTCTAAACCTGGGGTGCGTTTTATAGTCAGATGCGTGTTATAGTCTGAAAAACACTCTAAATAAAGGATGTATTTAGCTACTCTTTAGTTTGAACCTTCACCTGATGGTGCACCCCAGTCAGTGGACCTTTACCAAAAGTAGTTTGAGTACCCCTACAGTAGGCCTTACATTATTAGAATTCCTTATGCTCTGCTTGTGTTGTGATTCTAGAATAAATATTTAAAGAAAACTGTGAAAATGTAAATCATTACCAGATTACTTACTAGAAAATTGAAAAAAAAACTATATACATGACTCATAGGGTCAAATTAATTAGGACTGGTGTATCATACGCCAGTCTTAATAAAGGGCCCAACTGGTGCAATAACCATAAGACTTATGAAGAGGCTATGGCCTCTTCAAAAATCATTTGAACTTCTCTGCGCCAGAAAACTAGCATGAGTTATAATTAAAGATGGGCGAACCCCAGAAGATTCGGGCACAACAAACCCCCAGTTTGGTCCGAACTTTTTTGGATAGAACCGGAAGGGAAGAGAAATTATTATACTCTGGGATCTCTTCAGACACCCATATCACCGCTGCCTAGAGGAGGAAAGCACAGATCAACAGACACCGCGATGAGGCCTAGAAGAGATAAAGGAAGGTGAGCATTACTGGTTTTTTTGTCACTTCCCCTGAGCCTTCAGCTATTATACTGTGAGGTCTGAATAGACCCTAGTGTATAGTAATTTACCTGTGGCCGCCATTTTAAAAAAACAAACAATTTGGAATATTTGGGTTGAATCCAGCTAAGTACAAGTCGAATTGTCCATCTCTAGTTATAATAAATCTGTTGGGCTGAAGCGTCCCCACAAAATGTAACAGGCAAGGTGCGGATTGGGGCTTGTGGTGCACGTTTGATGCAAGAAAGGGCCTGATAACTGGTGTAGAGGGAATGATGAATTCATCCCATAGTGTTTGTAGAATTATTTTTAATTGCATTAGTATTAAAGGGTTTTTTCAGGGCTAGGGATCCTTAGGATAGGTGATCAATAAGGATCCTTAGGATAGGTGATCAATATCAGATCAGTGGTGGACTGACAACAGGGACTCCCACCTATCAGCTGTTCACTGCGGCCCGAACATAGACAGAAAATGGAGCCAGAATCAGCCAACTCAGTTCACTGTGCATTAGATAAGTCACTGCAGCTCTATTCCCATTTATATGAAATGGGGCTAATGTGCAGTAACATGGCCAGTGTGTCTGATATCATAGATATTAGTATCACCATGACTGCCAGAGACCATATTGTGATATCATCATGTTCTAGAACTTGTGGCTTTGTGACACCTAGAATTCTTGGTATATCATTCTCTCACTTGTGCTTATGCAGTGTCATTTCTTTTTGAGACATTTATGCCTCAAACATTTTGACTCAGTCATTGGACTTTTTGGAAATAAACCCTTATTTTTGCTGTAAAGCCTAGTAACTATGCCACGTGAGTGGAGAAACAGACGGTTTAGAAGGAACAGAGTCACTAATCCAGGTAATATTGGTATTATGTAGTAAACATGAGTTACATAAATAGGTTGTGTATATGTGTAGACCAGCTTTCTCATCTGTGTACATGGCCATGTTCAGGTGGTCGACCTGGCTTGAATCCTTACTACTCCCCACAACTACCTTTGAGTGTTTGTTTTTTATATTCCAAAAGCATCTGAAATAAAAAATGAAGCAACCTGATCTTGATTAAAAAATTTTCCTACTAGTTTGTGTCTACATCTCCTATGCAGATAAATAGATGCAGCCCACACCAACTTGTCTGACAAAGTGTGTTACACCAGAATTTAGCTCTAGGCATTTCTGAGCTGCAGCGGCACCACCAGACAAGCTGGTGAAGGTAACATCTGTATACATAATTATGGTAATATACCACAAACTCTGAGTAGCTTTATCTTGCAGTCATACGTCAATCGGTCTTGAAAAATTTGATAGGGTAGCAAAAAGTAGAGGCCAAATAGAAGACAGTAAGGGCATGTTCACACATGGCAGATTTTACACAAATTCTGCAATTAGCAGTCAACTCATTCATCTTAATGGCTTGAGGAACTCCAGGTGTTGGCCTCCAAACAACCTTATGCAGATGAATGAAACTGATTTTCAGTGCTAGAGATTTCTGCAACAAAATCTGCCTTGTGTGAACATATCCTGAGACTGCAGAATCAGACTATACAAAAACTACTTGTAGGTAGGTAGCTTTGGAAATCGCAGCATGTCCACTGCACGTATTTTGCTGAAATGTGTGGAGGGACTGTAAAATCACGCGATCGAACTGCGGTGTTTACGCCACGTGGGCCCCAGCCTTAGGCTAATGCCCCACGTTACTGAAACGTAGCATTTTTGCACACTTATAAAGTAGAGCTCTGTTGTTTACACTGATGGACCTCCTCGTAGACATGACCACACCAGTGGGGGTGGGGAGGGGGTTGGGTTGCCCTGAATGTAAACTTACAAGTTTGCTCTTTGGGAACAAAGTCTACATAAATCATCATCTCTACATAACAAAGTTTTATATATTGGGTGTATCTGTTCTATTCATGTTTCAGCAAACAATAGAAATAGAAGACCAGGAAGGAGAAGGACTAGACGGGCAAGAACATCTGAGAACTTTTTGACTGTAGTCATCTCAAATTACCGTAATATAAGAATAACTATCAATAATGAATATTATAATAACGCTCAAGACCAAGAAAACACAGGAGCACAAACGTCTGAACCCCAGCGTTATTCAGTATTCATATGCAGTGGCCAAGCAGCCTCATCCAGCGTGACAAATGAAAATTGTCCCATATGTCTAGATAGAATTCTACAGTCAGACTCAACATCCTTGTCCTGTGGCCATTCCTTCCATGGATCTTGCCTGTCAACCTGGCTGATGCATAGACAAATCTGCCCCTTATGCCGAGCTACAGTGATCTCCCAAAATGAGGTATGCATGAGTTTACTTGCTTAGTAGAAACATCTACCTTTAGAAGGTATAAATTAAATGGGGTTTCCTCAGTCATTTCACAGAGAACAGAGCTGGAAGTAGATAGCTCTGTTCCATGTGTGGTGGCTGCACTGGGTTACTGCAGCTCAGCTCCTATGCGAGTGTATGGGACCTCGGCTGCAGTCACTCAGCACAGTCGCTACATGAGTACAGAGTTATATGATTTTGATTCTGTTCTCCATATAGCAGCTGCTAAGAACAGTTGATCGGCAGAGGTCCCAGCCGTTGGACCCATCAAACAAATAAGCAAACAATAAGCCATCATGTGACTCTGTGAACTGAAAAATGAAAAAGTTATGGCTCTTGAAATGTGGGGAGGGAAAAACGAAAATGCAAAAACAAAAAATGGCCGGGTCTTTAAGGGGTTAAGTATTTCAGGCACTATTTTGTGTTAATCTTAACTTCAAATTCAGTAGGACTAAGATTAATATTACATTAAGTAAACTACAGTATAGTTTGAAGGAAAAAAAGGATTTTCCTCAAAATCGGAATCCGCCTGAAGAACAAGCAGAACAATTATTTCTTCCAGTAGCTGAAAAAAATCAGCTGGCGGAAAAAATCAGCTACTGCCTCCCATTAAAATGAAAGGGAGGCAGATGTCAGGTGGAATTTCAGGCGGATTCAGCTTGTGAACACCCCTAACATGATTTAGACCCTATAGAACCTGTGAATAACTGCTAAAAACAGTGGCATCAAAATGGTGTCATAGAGGTAGATCAAGAATTGAAGGTTATTTGACTATTAATAAATGAAAAATAGTGTGGTAATACAGTCTTCTGTCATATGAGGACATAAAGTAAGATCCATAAAATGTATAAAAGCTAAATAAATTACTATTATTTTTGCTTTAGATATTTCATCCAGAAGAGAACAGTGCTCACCATGAACAGGATGACACATAGTTCTGATACTCTGCCACATGGATTAGTTGTTTGACAATTGTTGTTTTCTCGGCCAAACAAACACATAGAGAAGTTCTTGGAAAACAACAAAGTCATCTCGTTTTTAAAAAGTGAAACATGGAACCTCACCTGCTACAATGTGAAAGTTTCATTCAACCGAAGATTTTGGTGCCAAAGGTCTTTGAAGCAATTGTAGTTTATAAAAAGAGACTTTCTTCAGAAAGCAGTAACACAAGCAGAAGGACCTGTTTTTTAAGGATAATAGAAAATCCTTTGGATATTCATGATCAAAGATGAAAAGCATGTGACTATATACTCCAGATGAGTAAACAGTACCATAGGCTGAAATACATTGGTTTTACCATATTCTTACAGTAAGAGCTCTTCCTATGGTGTGAACATTATGATTGGTAGACGTCAAGTCTACATCAGTTTCATTCTATTCTGCAGTTCATTTCTTGACTGCTTGTTTCTCATGATTCTATCTTCAATAAGTGCACCTTTAAGACAAGAAAAAAATAGATGCCTGGCAAATGAGACACAAAGGGACCTGGACAATAACGTTTTGTCCGCCAAACAAACGCATAGAGAATTTCTTGGAAATCCAAACCAGAAAAATCAACAAAGTCACCTTGTTTTTAAAAAGTGAAACATGGAACCTCACCTGCTACAGTGTGAAAGTTTAATTCAACAGAAGAGTTGGATACCAAAGGTCTTGGATGCAATTGTGGTTTATAAAAAGAGACTTTCTTCAGAAAGCAGTAACACAAGCAGTAGGACCTAGTTATTTTTTAAGGATGAAAGAAAATCCTTTGGATATTCATTGTCAAGGATGGCAAGCATGTGACTATATACTCCAGATGAGTAAACAGCACCATAGGGTTAATCTAAAATACATTGGTGTTACCATATTCTTATAGTAAGAGCTCTTCCTAGGGTGTGAATAGTATGATTGGTAGACGTCAAGTCTACCTCAGTTTCATTCTATTCTGCAGGTCACTTCTTGACTGCTTGTTTCTCATGATTCTATCTTCAATAAGTGCACAATTAGCTGTGCTTTGAATATGTATCTTTTTCCTTTGAGAGATACTCAGGAAACCTCAGCTGGTGAAATCCCACTATACTGATGGAGAAACTGTGCTGATGAAACATGCAAATAAATATTTATTCACAATAATACTACTAATAGTCATCATTGTACTACATACAAAATCTATACACAGATTATTCAAGAGATTAAATGTTAATATATGTTTAAAGGGTTTTTCCGGGGAAATGTATTTATTTATTTTTTTAAAGTGTGTTAGTGCAATTAATGGGTTAACAAGTACACCCATATATCTTTAGCAGTGTTTTGAGTGATTTCAGGGTTTCTCTGGGAGCTCCTGGCACGTTCTGCATTTGTTTACATGGGTTAGCCTACAACTACCATGATGCATTGCTCTTTACTCAGATCCCCCTCTCACTCCCTCCCTCTCCCTCTCTCACTCCCTCACACCCCCTCCCTGTCTCCCTAGCTAGCCCGCCCACTACTAGCCCTTCCTAACCAACTAACTTAGCCCACCCCCCAAGTCCCCCCCAACCCCATCATAATTACCTGTCTTCCTGTCGCCTCCTCTTCTTGACGTCTGTCTGGAGTGGAGGAGATGCTGGCTCTGCGCTGCAAGCCCCCCCCGCTGCCTGGTGCCGGACCGGAAGCAAGAGTTGCCAGGTAAGTATTGTGTGCCAGCTTCCCAGGCACTATTGCACATGTCTGGGCGGCTGGCACACAGAAGAAGAGGAGGCGGCCTTCCCTGGATGATGCGTCAGGCCCGGATCTAGAAGAGATTGTAAGTACAATGGGGCTAGGGGGGCGAGGCCTTTACCCTGACGTAATGGGTCAGGATATGGATTAGACCGAAGACCCGTTACATTGGTGGAAAGGTAAAAAATGTAATATATGTAGGTCACATGACCTACATGCAGTATATTACTGAAAAACTATAGAATATGGAAAAAAAAAGATATATCAGAATGTGGGAGGGGGGGCATGGGAGACTTAGTCACAAATTGTTGATTTATCTTGGACAACCCCTTTAATATAAAAGAGGCATAAATGACCACAGAGAACAAAGATCTTCATTAATGGTAGTTGGTGGATTGTCATAGTTCCTGGTTGTGACCATAAGGCTAAAGCCATACTTTGCGAAAATGCAGCGGCAAAAATTGCTGCATTTTACACTACCTGCAAAGTGAATGAGATTCTGAGTAATTCCATCCACACATTGCAGAAAAATATCTATTGCGGGATTTCAAAAATGCCCACGTTTTTGAAAGTCACAACATGTCAATTATGCCAGTGGAAACGCTGGACTTTTCCCCTATAGATTTAATAAGGGAAGGAAATCCGCTGAGAAAAACTCAGCAAAAACACAATGAAAAACACTGCCGAAAAAAATGTGATGCATTTCCGCTGCTGTTTTTTTTTCCAGCGTTTATTAGCTGCGTTTCGCTACCTTAGTCTTAAAGGGTTTGTCTGCTCACAAAATGGGATTGTAAATTGAAGTGCTGCCATGTTCCTGTGACTTGACAGGGTAACAAAGCAGAGCTTAGACCTTAACTATGTTATGGACATTGAAAAACCTGCAGATAAACTGCAGTTTAAAAAATGCATCCGTGTTTAAAAAACACAGCAATAGTTTTTCCTTATATATTTAACAGGGGAAGAAAAAAGCTATATTTCACTACCTGAAGATTAACCCTTAGGATAAGACCCCACATGCAAAAATGTAGCATTTTATGTTGAAGATTTTGTTGCAGTTTTTTGAGCCAAAGTCAGGAGTGGATTTAACAGAAGGGAAACGTCTTAGAGCTTTCTACAGTGGGTACAGAAAGTATTCAGACCCCTTTAAATTTTTCACTCTTTGTTTCATTACAGCCATTTGCTAAAAGCCAAAAAAGTTCATTTTTTTTCTCATTCATGTACACTCAGCACCCCATCTTGACAGAAAAAAACAGAAATGTAGATATTTTTGCTAATTTATTAAAAAAGAAAAACTGAAATATCACATGGTCATAAGTATTCAGACCCTTTGCTGTGACACTCATATTTAACTCACATGCTGTCCATTTCCTTCTGATCCTCCTTGAGATGGTTCTACTCCTTCATTGGAGTCCAGCTGTGTTTAATTAAACTGATTGGACTTGATTAGGAAAGGCACACACCTGTCTATATAAGACCTCACAGCTCACAGTGCATGTCAGAGCAAATGAGAATCATGAGGTCAAAGGAACTGCCCAAGGAGCTCAGAGACAGAATTGTGGCAAGGTACAGATCTGGCCAAGGTTACAAAAGAATTTCTGCAGCACTCAAGGTTCCTAAGAGCACAGTGACCTCCATAATCCTTAAATGAAAGAAGTTTGGGACAACCAGAACTCTTCCTAGACTTGGCCGTCCAGCCAAACTGAGCAATCGTGAGAGAAGAGCCTTGGTGAGAGAGGTAAAGAAGAACCCAAAGATCACTGTGGCTGAGCTCCAGAGATGCAGTAGGGAGATGGGAGAAAGTTCCACAAAGTCAACTATCACTGCAGCCCTCCACCAGTCAGGGCTTTATGGCAGAGTGGCCCGAAGGAAGCCTCTCCTCAGTGCAAGACATAGGAAAATCCGCATAGAGTTTGCCAAAAAACACATGAAGGACTCCCAGACTATGAGAAATAAGATTCTCTGGTCTGATGAGATGAAGATTGAACTTTTTGGCGTTAATTCTAAGCGGTATGTGTGGAGAAAACCAAGCACTGCTCATCACCTGCCCAATACAATCCCAACAGTGAAACATGGTGGTGGCAGCATCATGCTATGGGGGTGTTTTTCAGCTGCAGGGACAGGACAACTGGTTGCAATTGAAGGAAACAAGAATGCGGCCAAGTACAGAGATATCCTGGAAGAAAACCTCTTCCAGAGTGCTCTGGACCTCAGACTGGGCAGAAGGTTCACCTTCCAACAAGACAATGACCCTAAGCACACAGTGAAAATAACAAAGGAGTAGCTTCGGAACAACTCTGTGACCATTCTTGACTGGCCAAGCCAGAGCCCTGACCTCAACCCAATTGAGCATCTCTGGAGAGACCTGAAAATGGCTGTCCCCCAACGTTCACCATCCAACCTGACGGGACTGGAGAGAATCTGCAAGGAAGAATGGCAGAGGATCCCCAAATCCAGATGTGAAAAACTTGTTGCATCATTCCCAAGAAGACTCATGGCTGTACTAGCTCAAAAGGGTGCTTCTACTCAATACTGAGCAAAGGGTCTGAATACTTATGACCATGTGATATTTCAGTTTTTCTTTTTTAAGAAATTTGCATTTACAGTTCTGTTTTTTTTTCTGTCAAGATGGGGTGCTGAGTGTACATTTATGAGAAATAAAATGAACTTTTTTGCTTTTAGCAAATGGCTGTAATGAAACAAAGAGTGAAAAATTTAAAGGGGTCTGAATACTTTCTGTACCCACTGTATATATTCTCCATTCCTTTTCAAACCATTCCTGACTTTGGCAGCAAAATTTTCATCAAAAACATGCATTTTGGTAACATGAGGCCTTACCCTTAAACTGTTTTGCAAGCCTAATGCTATATTCAGACATCTGTATTTTATGTAATTATGCTGTCCTCATTATTTTTGCAGGCAGCATACATATCCATTCATTTTTTATTTATTCATAAATTTTTTTTCATAGACTAGAGAGATATAGAAAGTATAGGAAATTAAATTTTAAGAAAAGTTGATCTGGGAAGCTGTAAATAAATTCAGAATGGAGTGGAATTTAAAAAAGAAATTGCACTTGCGCCATTTTTGTACAGATTTTGTTTTACATCGTTCACTGTACAATCAAAATGGCAGGTAGTCTAAATTTTACAGGCCGATACAACATTGATACCTGATTTATACCATTTTACATATTTATATAATTTTTCTTGTTTTACTACCTTTACAAAACTCCCAAATTTTGAAAAATTAAAAAAGTTGCCAAACTTTTGGCAATGACAGTTCGGTCATTATATTTTTCCTGCTTTGGTATATATCACATGGGTAAATTATTTTTATATGTTTATAGTTTGGGAATTTTTAAAGGGAGTGATAGAGTAGTTTAAGTTTGTTTTGTTCATTTTTACCAGTACCTTACAGTATATTGCAATACATCTGTAGAGCAGTATCTTATAATATCTATTCACTTTTATGACAGGATACCTACAACAGGCTGTCATAGCAGATTAATATTTGACAAGCCTGGGAGACTTTAATAGATTCCCAGTTGTCATGGAAAGAGATCACTGCCCCCAGATCTCTATCGAGCTGATTGTGATCCTCTTCGACATGGCGCTGCTCAAGTACTACTGGTGATCAGATGCTTTAGTTAGCTTTGATGTCTGAATGGTTAATGCCCAAGGACAGAGAGGACTCTGATCACAGGCATTGCTGCTGGGTCTCACTGTGTTAAACTGAACGGGCTCCTTGTTTAAAGACCTATCAATCCTCAAACTATTATTGCGGATGTAGAGAAGTCAGGATTTCAGGAAAAGCTTGTTTTTTGGGGGGAAAAGGTGTAGCTTTTAATTTCATCATTTTGCAGTACAAGAGCTTGGATTTTGGGGGGAGGAAAGTAATGGCATCATTTTGCAGTACATATATCTCTTTGATTAGCTTATGAACTTTTTCTGGGAGGTAATAGAAAAAAACAGCAATTCTGCCATTGACTTTATACACTATAAATGTTGCACCATCCTCTAACACAATACATTTATTCTCTGGGTTGATACAATTACATTGATATCCAAGTTTTATTTTTTAAGGTTTTATTATTATTATTATTTTCTATTATTATTATTGTTATTATTATTATTATTATTATTATATTTGAATTATATTATTATTATTATATTTGAACCTTATAGTTGAACCTTGTAATTACATTTTTTGAATCTTTTTTTTTCAATAAAACTTTACTTTTTACAGTACTTTTAAGACTAATACAGAAACGGTAAAAGAAGACCTGGGGGAATTCATTAGACCTCTTGCTGGCATGTAAAGGGATTGGCACCCAGCAATTGCATTCATGGGTTGCTGATGACTCAGATAGAGTCCCCTATTTCTGGAGGCATTTAAATGTTGTGGTCACTATTGGCCCAAGCATCTAAAGAGTTAAAAGCCCAGTTATAGAGGTTTTCTAGGAGTAAAGGAGCATGTGCACTAATGTGAGTACGTGGCTGGGCACCCACTTCACACAGAGCAGGAAACCCACCATGTGAAGTAGAAAGTCATACAGTGCCTTGCGAAAGTATTTGGCCCCCTTGAACTTTTCAACCTTTTGCCACATTTCAGCTTTCAAACATAAGGATATGTTTCATGTTGTATTTGTATTTGTATCTGCTTATCTTTGCTGCTGTAACACACTGAATTTCCTGATTGTGGGACTATTAAAGGACTATTATCATTATTGACTATAATATAAAATTTTAATTTTTTGGTGAAGAATCAACAACAAGTGGGACACAATTGTGAAGTGGAAAGAAATTTATTGGTTATTTTAAACTTTTGTAAAAAAATAAAAAACTGAAAAGTGAGGCGTGCAATATTATTCGGCCCCTTTACTTTCAGTGCAGCAAACTCACTCCAGAAGTTCAGTGAGGATCTCTGAATGATCCAATGTTGTCCTAAATGACTGATGATGATAAATATAATCCACCTGTGTGTAATCAAGTCTCCGCATAAAGGCACCTGCTCTGTGATAGTCTCAGGGTTCTGTTTAAAGCGCAGAGAGCATCATGAAGACCAAGGAACACACCAGGCAGGTCCATGATACTGTTGTGGAGAAGTTTAAAGCCGGATTTGGATACAAAAAAATATCCCAAACTTTAAACATCCCAAGGAGCACTGTGCAAGTGATCATATTGAAATGGAAGGAGTATCAGACCACTGCAAATCTACCAAGACTTGGCCATCCCTCTAAACTTTCATCTCAAACAAGGAGAAGACTGATCAGAGATGCAGCCAAGAGGCCCATGATCACTCTGGATGAACTGCAGAGATCTACAGCTGAGGTGGGAGAGTCTGTCCATAGGAGAACAATCACAAATCTGGCCTTTATGGAAGAGTGGCAAGAAGAAAGCCATTTCTCAAAGATATCCATAAAAAGTCTCGTTTAAAGTTTGCCACAAGCCACCTGGGAGACACACCAAACATGTGGAAGAAGGTGCTCTGCTCAGATGAAACCAAAATCGAACTTTTTGGCCACAATGCAAAACGATATGTTTGGCATAAAAGCAACACAGCTCATCACCCTGAACACACCATCCCCACTGTCAAACATGGTGGTGGCAGCATCATGGTTTGGGCCTGCTTTTCTTTAGCAGGGACAGGGAAGATGGTTAAAATTGATGGAAAGATGGATGGAGCCAAATACAGGACCATTCTGGAAGAAAACCTGCTGGAGTCTGCAAAAGACCTGAGACTGGGACGGAGATTTATCTTCCAACAAGACAATGATCCCAAACATAAAGCAAAATCTACAATGGAATGGTTCACAAATAAACGTATCCAGGTGTTAGAATGGCCAAGTCAAAGTCCAGACCTGAATCCAATCGAGAATCTGTGGAAAGAGCTGAAAACTGCTGTTCACAAACGCTCTCCATCCAACCTCACTGAGCTCGAGCTATTTTCCAAGGAAGAATGGGCAAGAATTTCAGTCTCTCGATGTGCAAAACTGATAGAGACATACCCCAAGCGACTTGCAGCTGTAATCACAGCAAAAGATGGCGCTACAAAGTATTAACTTAAGGGGGCCAAATAATTTGGCACGCTCCACTTTTCAGTTTTTTATTTTTTACAAAAGTTTAAAATATCCAATAAATTTCGTTCCACTTCACGATTGTGTCCCACTTGTTGTTGATTCTTCACCAAAAAATTTAAATTTTATATCCTTATGTTTGAAGCCTGAAATGTGGCAAAAGGTTGAAAAGTTCAAGGGGACCGAATACTTTCGCAAGGCACTGTATGCATCAGAATAAAGGCTGGTAGCAACTGATGAGGAAAGTCTCTTGGTCAGTCATTAATGGCTAAGTAAATTCCCTATAATATTGCTGTGCTGTTCTTTAGCTATTCCTACATCATAAATTTACACAGTCTTACACTGACCAATCTGTAATAAGAGGAATGGTAAGAAAGGAATGGCACAATGAAGTGTCCTAAGAAAAGATGCTGAAGATTTATTTTATAGTCAATTTTAGTATTTACTAAAAATGAAGCATCTTGATACATGACAGGTCTTCTTTAAGATCTATGGGGTATAATGGTTTTAGCAGGATGGCCTACACTTCTAAATGACTGTTATCATGCACTCAAACTAATGCTAGAGGCATTAGACATTGCCCCTATAGGCCATCAGAGAAGTCATATTCATCCTTCACATGACCTGTTTGCAGCTCAGTCCCAATCAAATGAGTGGGGCTGAGTTGAAATACCCAACCCATCCACTGTAAAATGGACAAAACTGAGCATTGTTTAGTGTCAATAGGTCACAGCACTCTTCTGAATGCTGTGGTCTCTTCAAACAGCTGATCAGCAAGAAGCCTGGATGTTGCCCTGCAGCCGATCATCAATTGATAACCTATACTGAGGATAAGTCAACAATTGATAAGCCTGGAAAGTAACTTACATTCCTTATTGTCTCTGAGTCTCTGTGATTGCAAGTTGTGACTAGAGGTGAGTAAACCAATTTGTTACAATCCAGCTTCAACCCAAATATTCCAAATTGTTTGGTTTTTAACCAAAGCAAATACCGATTCATCTCGGATGAAATAAGATGACATGTGTCTTGTGAGTCAGTGTGAAGTTCTCTCACCACATGACATCATTTGACAGCCTCTCAGCCAATAGACAGTGGTGGGTGGACACTATATAAGGTGCTGTAAGCAGGATCACAAGGCATTTCCAGTAATGGTGGAGATAGGGAAGAATATGTGATTGATCTCACTGCATCATACTGAGCACTCATTTCTGAAAAGCTTACATTTGCTACCAACATAGTTAGAGAATCTTATGAATAAGACAATGTAGTCAGATTTAATCAATTACAGTCAGATTAGTGATAGAATTATAGATATTAGAAGCTAGGGAGAATTTCAGTGCTGCTGATGTGACTGGGAGTCTGACAGCAGTATTGCTGCAGTAATACACAGACAAAGGACAGTTAACCCTTTTATTGCCAATACTCTGATTTTGTCTACGTCTGTTGTGCAATAGAACAGTTTCATCTGTATACAGATTGTTTAAACATAATTTTTAATGGTAGTCAGTTAGTGAAAAATCTTTTTTTTTGGCAAGAATGAAATTGTTTTTATTACATACATAGTAACTGGTGTTCAAAACACTGATTCCGCCTGCGCTAATCTGAAAAAATCTTAGATATTTAAACATTGTTTTTGTTGTTCAACGAATATGCAGTCTCACATAGTCTAATAGTCACTGACCAAGCTACCTTTTCAGGGGGTGTTCACACTACCGTTGGATATCCGTTATGATAGTGTCTTTTACAAAAAAAAAAAAAAAAAAAAACGGACACCTGTCATAACAGACAATAACAGACAATAACTGAAATTAATGTGCCCGTTTTTTTAACGGATCCATTTAATGTCTGTTAGTGTCCATTTTTTTTGCTTTTTTTGTTTCTGCTTTCTGAGCATGCGCAGAAAAAAAATGGACAGTATTAACGGACAGTATAATGGACTGTCTGTTACCCATAGACTTTAATTTTAAAAAATAACGGCCACGTGATGGATTGGGTGTAAACAGACATTAATAGTCACTTACGGACACAAGATAAAATCCCATTGAAATTAATGGAAATTTTAACGGTTCAGCTAGTGTCCGTTGCTAAATTCTTGTAACGTACAATAGCAACGCTACTGATGGTCACCAACGGTAGTGTGAACGCCCCTTAGTATATTTAGAGCCTTGTTAATTTTCTTTAAAAAGTTGTTTGAAGTGACAAAATTGTTGCCAATCACTTATAATTAAGCAGTGTGCAGGAAAAAAAAATACCGGAAAAAGAATCGAACAGGGAAACGGGAAAAAGGGATGTGTGAGGAAATACTTGAGAAAGCATATTATTTCTGGTTTGCGTTGCACCACCAGTAGCCACAGGATTCTTGTACTTCCTGAGTATGAAGATGAAGTTTTTGAACGCTTAGCTCGCTCATTTCAGTCACAGAAAGATTTTGCAGCCGAGAGTGATATGATCTTGGTTAAGGCTTCTCTGTCTTCCTCCACCTCCATAACACATAATTTAGGGGTGCTACTACTGGTAGTCATTCTGGTTGGGGAGCTAGGGAAAAATCTGTATCTGGCAGATGGGGGTGGTGGCAGACACCTTTCTGCTGCTGCCAGTGTTGATGGCAGCAACTACACGTGGTCATCTCCCATGTGGGAAATTTTTTTACAACGCCTAACGATAAATCCATGGCAATGCAAAATCTGCAAGCAGAAAATTAGCAGAGGCCATGCAGGAACAAATGTAGGAATAACATCTCTATGTACTTACATGAAAAGGCATCATCATCTTATTTGGCAAATTAGACTTGGCAGTGGCACTGACAGGAGAAGTGGACAAAGGAGGACACAGAGACTGAAAGAAGCTGAGGAAAATAAGAGGAAAGGATGAGGAGGCTAAGAGAGCAGGGCATAGAAGTTGAGGAGGATTTTGAGAGAGCAGTACATTGAGGTTAATGAGGATGATAAGAAAGCTGGACATAGTGGAAGTAAAAAAGGTGTATGAAAAAGCAGGACTTGGAGACTGAGGAAAATGAGGATGAAATAGCAGGAAATAGAGGTGGAGACGAGGACACAGAGAGTGAGGAAAATATGGATGAAAGAGTAGGACATTGAGGGTGGGTAAAATGAAAATAGAAATGCATGGCATGGTGGCTGAGAAGGTAGAATAAAAGGCAGAACACTGATTCTGATGAGAAAAAAAAGAAGATATGGTGATATATAAATAAATCACCATTACCATATAAAGACTCTCCTGTTTACACAGGTATTTACCTATACTATAGGTGCTGGAAGACTGTAGTAAAGCTGCCATCATAGCAAGTAACTATGATGAACATGAAATAAGAGGCACAAGGTGGAGCAACTCTGGGGATGGGGGCTGGTTACGATTATGTGGTCTGTGGTCAAAACCAGCCCAGAACACTCTAGTTCTTCATGAAAAAAACTCTGCCCAAAGTAAGTTAAATATAAATCTCTGGTCAACCCCTTAAGGTATGCTGAAGTGATATAAAACTTTATCCAACCTCTCATATTTTTTCAGATATTATAACTTTGGGGTATAGTGAGCATTTCAACCCCAAAGTTTTTTTTTACGATAAAGACATGCAAATGAAAAATTTTCTTTAGCCCCAAATTTTTCATCTTCCCAGCAGTTTAAAGGAGAAATTGCACCCCATATTTTGTTGAACAATTTTTGCTCAACAAGACAATACCCCATATGTGCTGGTACACTGATGAACAGGCACATGGCAGCTCTGAAAACAGAAAGAGCTTTAACTGTTTTTTGGAGGACAGATTTTGTTGGGATAGTTTTCAGGCACCATGTTCTAATTGAAGATCCCCCAAAATGTCAAAACAACAGATGTCAAAATGTGACCCTATTTTTAAACTTGATCCCTGAAGGAAAAATGTACAAAATGGAAGAAGCGCTATTGGAATTTTTTATTTACTTGTATAGCGCAATTATATTCCGCAGCACTTTACAGACATTGTCAGTCACTGAACCATATAGGGGTCACAATCTACATTCCCTATCAGTATGTCTTTGGAGTGTTGGAGGAAACCCACACAAACACGGGGAGAACATACAAACTCCATGCAGATGTTGTCCTTGGCAGGATTTGAACCCAGAACTCCATGCTGCTGATTTTGGAGGTCAGATTTTGCTGGAATCTGTTTCAAGCACCATGTAGAGCCCCTGAAGTTCCAAAACACTGGAACTACCCCCCTCCCAAAAAAAATGACCCCATTTTGGAGTTTAGACCACTCAAGAAATGTATCAACAGGTATAGTGAATACTTTGATCATAGAGATGTTTTATTGAATTTTTTACCATTGGGATGCAAAAATGAAAAATTATGTTTTGTTAACAATAAAATGTCACTTTAGCCCCAAATTTTTCATCTTCGCAAGAGAATAACAGAGAAATTGCACCCAACATTTTGTTACACAATTTCTCCTGAACACGACAATACCTAATATATGGTGGTAATCTGATGAAGGAGCACATGGCAGCACTCAGAATGGAAAGAGCACTAAATGGCTTTTGGAAGCCAGATTTTGCTGGAATAGTTTTCAGGCACCATGTCCCGTTTGCAGAGCCCCCAAGGTGCCAAAACACCTCAAGGAATTTATCAACGGGTATAGTGAGCATTTGGACCCCACAGCTATTATATTAATTTATTTTCCAGAAATTGTTGCACAACAAAAGTTAAAAGGTAAAGCTGTGCTGAGTGAATATGTAACAGTATAAGGAGGTGATATACCAGGGAAAATAAATTATAAAATTAATAATAAATGGATGTGTGATACAGTCTGAAACACTCCTTCATGCACAGGCCAGGTTTCTTGGGACAGATGTCTCACTGATAAATGGTATCTTTCCTCCTCTCCTTTTTGGAACATGCACTGCAGCTTTATTGGGTCTTCCGTTTCTTTCCAGATTGTGAAATTTCACTTGGAAAGTGTTGTCCTGGTACAATACCGGCACCTTCCTTTTCAGAAGTACTGGTACCCGGCCCTTTCTGGTCCCCAAATATGAGGGTGTTGTTAACATCCTCCAGAAACTCAAGGAATGTTCCTGTCCTGCCTGCACATGTTCAACCTGTGCCTATAGAGGCCTTTCTGATTTTTGCGCACTGTCCCACAAGCTGCAGTTCCTCTGGAGAGACACAAAAAGAAAGGGATGCTGGTGTAGGAGTTATCCACATATAGGTGATAACCCTGGTCCAACATTGGGTGCAGCAAATCCCACACTATTTCCCCACTAACTCCTAGGATTGGGAGACATGGGTCCCCCCCTCCTTTCCTTGGGGGGGGCCCCCCCCCCGCCCCCCCCCCCCCCCCCCCCCCCCCCCCCCCCCCCCCCCCCCCCCCCCCCCCCCCCCCCCCCCCCCCCCCCCCCTCCCCCCCCCCCCCCCCCCCCACTCTAGGCCCCGTCCGGGGGGCTCATTCTCGTATCCCTCCTTTCCTTCATAAACCCTAAACTTGTGGGTGTACATTTTAATGCCATACCGTGCCCTCTGAGTGGCGTAATTTAAGTTTCCCTTTTAAACTGATGTATTGAAATGTTCTGATCTGGGTTATATGACACAGCACATTTGGCACTAAAGTGGTTAATGACTGCCCTGACTTTGAATAGGCAGTCAAATTTGGGGGCATCTCCGGGAGGGCACTGTGCATTATCGTTATAATATAGAAATTTGAGGATAATTTCAAAAAGTGTCCAGGTCATGGCCATTCGATTGGTGTGTTATATAAAATGTCTGTACTCCATTACTTTCTTATACTTGTTATTTTTACTATGCCCAAGACCTTAGAATACTTTCATCGCTGCTGCATTTACGGGGTCCACCTCAGGGGCCTAGCATGTGAAGAGGTGGTATTTTGTTCCATAAATCGCTGGGCATATAAATATGTTTGGACAAACATTAAATTTCTGAAATCATCACAGAAAAAGCCTTTGAGGTTAAAGCCCCATATCGCGGAAAAAGAGCATTTTTTTGTTGCAGTTTTTTGAGTCAAAGTCAGGAGTGACTTGAAAAGGAATGGAAAATATAAAGGAAGCTCTTAGACTTCTCCCTTCTGTTAAATCCACTCCTGATATCGCAGCAAAATTTTCAACAAAAAGCAATGCTTTTCAACAATGTGAAGCTTTAGCCTCAAAGTCTTTTTCTGTGATGATTTCATAAATTTAATGTCATAAATGGTGGTGAGTAGGGGGCTTATTCAGAGGGAGGAAGGGGTGTGTGACAGAAATGAAACAAAAAAAAAAGTACAGGGTGTAAGGAGGGGTGGATGGTAATGCCAGAAGGCACTACAGGAGGCATGCTTATTGCCATGAGGCACTACCGGAAGCTCACAGTAACAGCACAGTAGCTGTCCTGATCAATATTCCTAGAAGAAGTGTTGCGAGCGGACTGTCACTGTTAATTTGAACTGCCCACCATGGCTGCAATTGGTCAGTTTGTACAGATAGACCAATTCCAGCAATCAGGAGAGGATGGTGGTACCACTGTACGTCCCTCTGATCCTCGACAGTGATTGGTCCTATGTATCACTGCATCTGCGCAATTGGCAAATAGGACATGGTGATCGGTAAATGCCACGCCGTACTATTACGGTGTGTTGCTCTAAATCACTGGATTCAGCACTATAATAGTATGGCATGTGTCAGGGGTTAAGGGGTCAAGGAACATTTCACACATAGAAATTCAAGGTGACTTCTAGTATTTCTAACAACACATACATGTTGATCTAAAAGACAAATGAGATCAACAAATCTAGACCCTCTAATGTGAAAGTTCAGTAATCTGGTTTTAATGACAAAAGAATACATGTATTTACCTTTTTTGTACTATGTTACGATTAGAATACCCGTAAATATGTTACTATGACACCATGTTTGATGAAGGGAGCTAATATTCTCGAAAGCTCACCATCAAATATACTCAGTTAGCCTCTAAAAGGTATCGCCTGATTACTTCACTCTTCCACTTCTATGACAATATGAGGAATATTCTTTATCTTTGTAAAAACCCACGGAGTCACTTCATGCAGTAAACCAGAAATACTACTCAGGCCAACCTTGGCTCAAACCTTCCCCTTTCATTATTACATGTGTCAGGAGAAAAATCCACCTCCTGACCACTGTGCCCTAAGCCCTGATAGATTACAAGAGCAGTTGCAGGGATTCGCAATTGTTACTGCTGCCTGCAGTCAGTAGGGATTATTGATGACCCCTGCTGCTGCTCTTGCAATGTATCAGGGTTTAGGGGACAGTGCTCGGGAAATGAGTGTATCTCCTGACCAATGTTAGTGGTGATTCTTTGTGTGGGGCGCTCAAGAGCATTATACTCTGTGGGGGCACTAATGGGGAATTATACTGTGAAGGAACACCATTATAACGCGTGGAGACCACTAAGGAGCATACTGTAAAGGAACACCATTAAAACCTATGAAGGTCATTAATGGGGTGTTATACTGTGTAGAGGGCACTAATGTCCGTTAGTGCACCCCACAGTATAATGCTCCTTAATGCCTTCCCAAACTGTATAAATCTCCTTAGTGAACCCACACAGTATAATGCCACTTTAGTTCCCGTACAAAGTATAATGCCTGGTTAGTGTCCCCCACAGAGTATAATCCTCCATTAGTGCCACCACACAGTATAATGCCACTGCACACATTATAATGCCATGATAGTGCCCCACACACAGTTTAGTACCACCTTAGTACAGCCCATAATGTATAATGTGAACTTAATCCCCCCTCTCTAGTTAGTAACATTGGCCCCTCTATTCCATTTGACCACTGGGAAGGTTAAATTAATATGAAATATTTTTCCTAATTCCTAGCGTACGTCTTATAGTCAGATGCGTGTTTTTTGTTTTTTTTTTTTTTTCGAATAAATATGGGACATGTTCAACTACTATTCAGATCGAACCTTCACTTGATGGTGGTCCCCGATCAATGGACCTTTACTAAAAGTAGTTGAGTAAAGGTCCAGTAGACCTTACATTAATAAAATTCTTTATGCTCTGCTTGTGTTGTTGCTGGAAAAAAAGATTCAAAGAAAACTGTGAAATTGTAAATCATTATCAGATTCATTACTAGAAAATTGTATAAAAAAAACCTATATCTACATGACTCATAGGGTCAAATTCATTAAGACTGGCGTATTGTATGCCATCCTTAATAAAGTGCCTGACTGGCACAGTGACCATGAGACTTATGAAGAGGCTACGACCTCTTCATAAATCATTTGAATGTCTCTGCATCCGAATGGATATTTACGCCACATATGAACTGTCATAGATTTCCATTATAACTCACGTCTGATAACTGACATAAGTTATAATAAATCTGATGGCCTGAGGCGTCCCTGCAACATGTGACAGGTGAGGTGCGGATTAGGTGTTGTGGTGCATGTTTGGTGTAAGAAAGGGCCAAGTAACTGGTGTAGAGGGAATGAAGAATTACCCCCATAGTGTTTGTAGAAGTATTTTTAATTGCATTACTATTAAAGGGGTTGTCAAGGCTAAGGATCCTTAGGATATATCAATATCATCAATATCAGATCAGTGGTGGACTGACATCTGGCACTCCCACCTATCAGTTGATCACTGCGGCCAGAACATAGACAGCGAATGGAGCCAGAATCAGCCAACTCAGTTCATTGTGTATTAGCCAAGTCACTGCAGCTCTATTCCCATTTATATGAATTGGTGCTATTGTGCAGTAACATGGCCAGTGTGTCTGATATCATAGATATTAGTATCACCATGACTGCCAGAGACCATATTGTGATATCATCATGTTCTAGAACTTGTGGCTTTGTGACACCTAGAATTCTTGGTATATCATTCTCTCACTTGTGCTTATTCAGTGTCATTTCTTTTTGAGACATTTATGCCTCAAACATTTTGACTCAGTCATTGGACTTTTTGGAAATAAACCCTTATTTTTGCTGTAAAGCCTAGTAACTATGCCACGTGAGTGGAGAAACAGACGGTTTAGAAGGAACAGAGTCACTAATCCAGGTAATATTGGTATTATGTAGTATACATGAGTTACATATAAAGGGTATGTATATGTGTAGACCAGCTTTCTCATCTATGTACATGGCCATGCTCAGGTGGTCGGCCTGGATGAAACCTTACTACTCCCCACAACTGCCTTTGAGTGTTTATGTTTTTTATATCCCAAAAGCATCTGAAATGAAAAATGAAGCAACATGATCTTGATTAAAATTTTTCCTACTAGTTTGTGTCTACTGTACATCTCCTATGCAGATATATAGATGCAGCCCTCACCAACTTGTCTGACAATGTGTGTTACACCAGAATTTAGCTCTAGGCATGATATTTCTCAGCTGCAGCGGCACCGCCAGACAAGTTGGTGAAGGCAACATCTACATATAACACAAACTCTAAGTAGCCTTGTCTTGCAGTCAGTCGTTCTTGATAAATTTGACAGGTTAGCAAAAAGTAGAGGCCAGATAGAAGACAGTAAGGGAATGTTCACACATGGCAGATTTTGCACAAATTTCAGCAATTAGCAGTTAATTCATTCATCTTATCGTGGACATTTTCCCTATATATTTATTGTTGTTTCTGATAATACCTGTCCTTAGGATTGAGGAAAATAAATGCTTAAGGCTAAGACCCCACGTAGTGAGCCGCATCCAAAAGGCGCTGCAGAAAAGACCGCGTCAGAAACATATAGCAGGTTTTTCTGAAGCGCTTTTCACAGAAAGCACAGTTTCCTCTGCGGACTTTCTGTCCAAATTATACCTAAACGGAAACTACCATGCTATGATTTACATATGATTTATAATGTGGCCCCGGACTAACACTCCTTTCATGTTAATGAAATAGATCTCTCTTGTTTACACTGATGGACCTCCTCTTAGACATGACCACATATGGGGGGGAGGGGGAAGGCCTTCCTAAATATAAACTTACATGTTTGCTCTTTGGGCTCAAAGTCTACATAAATCATCTTCTTTACGTAACAATGTTTTATATATTGGGTGTATCTGTTCTATTCATGTTTTAGGAGGCAATAGAAATAGAAGACCAGGAAGGAGAAGGACAAGACGGGCAAGAAGATCTGAAAATTTTCTGACTGTAGTTATCTCAAATTATCGTAATATAAGAATAACTATCAATAATGAATATTATAACAACCCTCAAGACCAAGAAAACACAGGAGCACAAACGTCTGAACCCCGGCGTTATTCAGTATCCATATGCAGTGGCCAAGCAGCATCATCCAGCGTGACAAATGAAAATTGTCCCATATGTCTAGATAGAATTCTACAGTCAGACTCAACATCCTTGTCCTGTGGCCATTCCTTCCATGGATCTTGCCTGTCAACCTGGCTGATGTATAGACAAATCTGCCCCTTATGCCGAGCTACAGTGATCTTCCAAAATGAGGTATGCATGTGTTTACTTGCTTAGTAGAAAGGTCTACCTTTAGAAGGTATAAGTAAGTTAAATGGGATTTCCTCAGTCACTACACGGAGAACAGAGCTGGAAGTAGATAGCTCTCTTCCACATGTGGTTGCTGCACTGGGTTACTGCAGCTCAGCTCCTATGTGAGTGTATGGGACCTCGGCTGCAGTCACTCAGCACAGTCGCTACATGAGAACAGAGTTATATGCTTTTGATTCTGTTCTACATATAGCAGCTGCTAAGAAAAGCTGATCGGCAGGACTCCCAGCTGTTGGACCCGTCCAATACTATATTGATCCTTAGGATAGTTTATCAATGCAATTAGGCTGGAAACTTATGTAAAGCATTGGGACATACAAGTACATCCAAATGTACCCACAGGCATCAATGAGCAGGAAGTGGGTTAAATCATAGAAGTTTACCTGTAGTGCTAAATAACAGCAGGCATTGGAGAAAGAGGGGCTCCTTCTATCACCTCATTGGCACCCTTGCCATGTAATTTGGGAGTGCTGATAGTTTATCATGACAGTTGGGGCATAGGAAGGCCATTAGATCTGCCCTAGGCCTCTGCTTATTATGCCAGAGGCATGGCCTAATAGATTGCCTGTCTGTAACACACAAGCATTAGCACGTTGGATATTAAGTATTCCAGGCATTTTTTTGTGTTAATCTCAAACTTCAAATTCAGTGGGACTAAGATTAATGTTAACTTAAGTAAACTATAGTTTGAAGGAAAAAGGATTTTCCCCAAAAAGTTAAATAAACTCCTCTTTCAAATAAAAAAAATAGGTAATCAATAAATCATTATTCATTTAAAATAAATTATCCACCTTTGGTATTTTTTACAATGGACCCACAGATTAGCTTTAAAAGTGTGTTCACATGAAGGAATTTGAGGCTGAATTTGTCAAGCAGAAAATTTCTGTTTCAGGAATTTGAAGTTGAATTTGAAGATGATTTTGACTGAAATTGAAGCAGAATTTGGAGAAGAGTGCTACTTTATTTTGCATTGATTGGGCAGACCAAATTCAAAAATTCCGCAAGTGGATCTTGATAAATTTCGCGTCCTTTTCCACCCCATTGGAAAAGTTGTGTATTCTGCCTCCTATTCATTTCAATGGGATTTCCGCCTGAAGAATGAGCAGAACGCCTATTTTTTCCACTAGCTGAAAAAATCAGCTAGCATAAAAAAAAAAAAATCAGGCAAATGTCATGCGGAATTTGAGACAAATGTCAGACAGATTTTGAGGCAGATTCAGCATCAAATTCTTACGTGTGAACACCCTATAACATTATTTAGACCCTATAGTAATCACTGTGAATGTTTGCTAAAAACAGTGGCATCAAAATGGTGTCATAGAGGTAGATCAATTGAAGGTTATTTGATTATTGATAAATGAAAAATAGTGTGGTAATACAGTCTTCTGTCATACTGTATGAGGACACAAAGTAAGATCCATAAAATGTATAAAATCTATTGTTAATGCTAAGTCCTAAATAAATTACTATTATTTTGTTTTAGATATTTCATCCAGAAGAGAACAGTGCTCACCATGAACAGGATGACACATAGTTCTGATACTCCACAACATGGATTAGTTGTTTGACAATTGTTGTTTTCTCGGCCAAACAAACACATAGAGAAGTTCTTGGAAAACAACAAAGTCATCTCGTTTTTAAAAAGTGAAACATGGAACCTCACCTGCTACAATGTGAAAGTTTCATTCAACCGAAGATTTTGATGCCAAAGGTCTTAGAAGCAATTGTAGTTTATAAAAAGAGACTTTCTTCAGAAAGCAGTAACACAAGCAGAAGGACCTGTTTTTTAAGGATAATAGAAAATCCTTTGGATATTCATGATCAAAGATGAAAAGCATGTGACAATATACTCCAGATGAGTAAACAGCACCATAGGCTGAAATACATTGGTGTTACCATATTCTTACAGTAAGAGCTCTTCCTACGGTGTGAACAGTATGATTGGTAGACGTCAAGTCTACATCAGTTTCATTCTATTCTGCAGTTCATTTCTTGACTGCTTGTTTCTCATGATTCTATCTTCAATAAGTGCACCTTGAAGACAAGAAAAAAATAGATGCCTGGCAAATGAGACACAAAGGGACCTCAGTTCCAACCATGAATGGGCTCTCTCTTAAATATGTATCTATATTCCGTTGGGAAATACTCAGTAAACCTCAGCTGGTGACATCCCCCTATGTTGATGGAGAAACTGTACTGATAAACATGCAAATAAAGATTTATTCACAATAATACTACTAATAGTCATTATTGTACTACATATAAAATCTATGCACATATTATTCAAGAGATTAAATGTTAATATATGTTTAATACAAAAGAGGCATAAATAGCCAAGGAGAACAGAGATCTGTATTGGTGGTAGTTGGTGGGTTGTCATAGTTTCTTCTCTTCCAGTTGTGACCATTAGGCTAAAGCACCAAGTTGCAATAATGCAGCGTTTTTTCCGCTGTGGAAACACCGCACACCCACGTTTGTGAAAATCGCAGCATGTTAATTAGACCTGCGGAAACACTGGCCTTTTCCCTATAGATTTAATACGGGGGAGAAAATCCACTGAGAAAACTCTGTTTTTCCACAGCGTTTTTAGCTGTGTTTCACTACATGGGGCTTTAGCCTTAAAGGGATTTGTCTGCTCACAAAAAGGGATTGTAAATTGAAGTGCTGCCATGTTCTTGTGATTTGACAGGGTAAGAAAGCAGAACTTAGAACTAAACTATGTTATAGACATTGCGGACTATATGGTTTGCTAAAAAGTATGTGTGTAGTAATATTGTTAAGCATCTGCTCCCAAAATGGGATGCAATATGTTTGTCCTTTCCTAGGATGAAGACCTTCTTTCCTGGGATTTTGATATTTTTGGAGTCTATAGTATTTCAGCAAGTCATCTTTTGTAGAGCTTTCAATCATTTTAAGGATAGGTAAGTAAAAATAAAAAAATTCCAGCAGCAGAGGAAAAGATGTTTATATAACATATAAGAGACAATAGTCTCAAAACGCGTAAGCGACTTTTTCTTTGTTTGTATGTGATATAATTTTATGGTATCCATTTTTTTAAGTAGCAGTTACATTTTATATACATATTTTCCTCTGCTGCTGGAATGTGTTCATTTTTACCTACCTGTTTGTTGATACATTCCGAGGGAATAACCGTGCATGAGGAATATACGCTTGCCACCAGAGACATTCTCTATCAAGTGAGTGGGCTGCATTTTTTACATTTTTGTTTATCAATTCAAGGATACTTCATTAGGCTAAGGCCCCATGTTGCGGAAATGCAGCGGAAAAAAACGGTATGTAGTACAGTACCAGCAAAATTAATGAGATTTTGGTTAATCTCATCCACATATTACATGAAAAAAGCTGCAGATAAACTGCAGTTTAAAAAGTTGCATCTATATTTAAAAAAATGCAGCAAGAACTTTTCCTTATATATTTAACAGTGGAAAAGAAAACAGAAAGAAAATGTAGCAAAAACTGATTTAAAAACACTGAAGAAAAAAATGCAGTGTGTTTTCACAGCATTTTTTCTCTGCAGTGTTTCTTTTTAGTTGTATTTCACTACATGAGGTCTTACCTTTAGGCCCCACATTGCGAATATGAAGCATTTTGCCAGCGGGGGAAACACCTCGGCAAAAAAACCGCTGCATTTTACAGTACCTGCAAAGTGGCTGGGATTCTGGCTAATCCACTCCAGACATTGCAGAAAAAAAAAAACGTTACGTTTTTGTAAATTGCAGCATGTCTACTATACCTACGGAAACGCTGGCGTTTTCTGTATAGGTATAATAGAGACAGAGAGTCCGCAGAGGAAAACTCTGTGGACTTTCTGTAAAACCCTGCGGAAAAAAAAAGCAATTCATTTCCACTGCTGTCTTTTCCACAGTGTTTTTTGAGAATTTGACATTTTTTATTCAATTTTCACTGGGAGACAAAATGGTGAAAAACGGCAGTGCGACCATTATGAATTTTGTTTGGCTTGGCATATACCATATGGGTAAAAAATTAAAAAAATATAATTATAAAAATTTTTTATATGTTTATAGTTTGAGTATTTTTAGAGACAGGAATACAGAGTAGTTTATGTTTGTTTGGTTAATTGTTCCATACAGTATAATGAAATACATCTGTATACTAGTATATTATAATATCTATTCACTTTTATGAAAGGCTACCTATGTTAGGCTGTCATAACAGATTAATAAATGACAAGCCTGGGAGCCTTTTTGAAAGCATTCTTTACATTGCAGCATTTTTGCACAGTACTGTAGGCAATTACAACTATTTCTGTCAGTACCATAAATTTTAAATGGCTAACCAGTCTTACTATCCAGCTTTCAACAACTACTATCACATTATAAATTGTCAATGGCAAGAAATATGGTACACTGAAAGCTACCATATAATATAACTTAGCTTTACTTCCACCATAGCATGCACAAGATACTGTTCTAAATACCGATGTAAAGATCCTTTAATATGAAGTGATCATTTGTTACTGTGAACATGAAGTATTTTAAGGCATGTCAAGGCTCATTTCACACATAAAAATTCAAGGTGACTCCTAGTATTTCTTAGAAAACATACAAATAAGATCAACAAGCGTAAACCCTCTAATGTGATTGTCCAGTAATCTGGTGGTAATGACAAAATAATACATGTATTTACCTTTTTTGTATTATATAAAGGTTAGAAAAACACATAAATATGTTATTGTGACAATATGAGGATTTTTCTTGATCTTTGAAAAAAAAACCCATGGAATTACGACTTAGCAGTCACTTCATGCGGTAAACCAGGGACACTCAACAGGCTGACCCCAGTTCAAACCTGGACTGCGGGCACAAGCTCTCCAGACTCTTGCCTCCTGGCCCTATCATTATGTGCATCAAGAGAAAAACCAACCTCCTAACCAATGTGCCCTAAGTCCTGATAAATTCCAAGAGAAGTAGCATGGATTGGCAATCGTCACTGCTGCCTGCAAAGTCCTGTATAGATGGTAGATGATTGATGATCCCTGCTGCCACTCTTGCAAAGTATCAAGGTTTAGGGGACAGTGCTCAAGAAATGAGCATCTCTCCTGACCACTGTTAGTGTTCAATCTTTGTGGGAGAATTATACTCTGTGGATGCACTAATGGGGAATTATACTGTAGGGGAGCACCATTATAACATGTGGAGGCCATTAAGGAGCATACTGTAAAGGAACATCATTATAACACATGGAAGCCACTAATGGGGTATTATACTCTGTAAGTGGCACTAATGTCCCATTAGTGCTCTCCATAGAGTATAATGCGCCTTCCTAGTGGCTTTCGCTTTATTGGCACCTCACGGGGCTCTACAAACATGACATGGCGTCCAAATACCAAATATCTAATTCTATGGTCTAAAAGCCAGATAGTGCTCCTTCACATCTGTGCCCTGCTGTGTGCCCAAACTGTAGTTTATGTGCACATTGTTGTACCCAGAATAACATACTACTTAACAAATGTCACATGTGGGTATAAACTGCTGTTTGGGCACCTCCAGGCACAGAAGGGAAGGAGTGCCATTTGGTTTTTGGAGCACAGATTTAGACAGTTTTCTTTTTGGATGCCATGACACTTTTGCAGAGCCCCTGAAATGCCAGTAAAATGGAATCGCCTGACATGTGACCCCCATTTTGGAAACTATACCCCTGAATGAATTTATCCAGGGTACAGTGAATATTTTTAACCCCCAAATGTTTCATTAATTTATTTTCCAGACATGAATGTTCAACTGATGGTAAAAAGTGAAAAAATATGTCATTTGCAGTATGTTGTGCCCAGTTTGTTTTAGAAATAAACACTCCAAAGGCTGCTGTGCCTGGGATAACCGCTTAAGGCTGTGGTCCCACATAGCGTAAACAGTCCCATCCACAAATTGCAGAAAAATACGCACAACAGAAATGCTGCGATTTCCAAAACCATCACATTTATGGAAATCGCAGTATGTCATTTATACCTATGGGAATGCCAGCGGTTTCCCTATAGGTATAATTGAAGCAGAAAGTCCGCAGAGTTTTCTTCACTTTCTGTGCAAAGTGCTGCCGGAAAAACTGTAATGCGTTTCTGCTGCATTTTTTCCCGAAGTGCTTTTTCATTGCAGCCCACTTAGTGGGGCCTTAGCCTAACAGTTTTTAGAGTGTGTGACTCTGCTGTCACAAGATAGATACAACATATTGGGCACTGAAATAGCATATCTCTGGAAAAATAGCACTTTTCACTTTTCAGCTGTACATTCATTTCTGGAAACAAAATGAATGCAACACCAAAGAGTTAAAAATGCTCACTAAACCACTTGATAAATCCCTTGAGGGGTGTAATTAGAAAATAGAGTCATGTCTCTGTGGATTCCCCTTTGCTGCCAATTCAGGGGCTCTGCAAAAGAGGCATGACATCCAAAAACCAATTTGTGCTCTAAAAATCAAATAGTGCTTCTTCCCTTCTGAGCCCGGCTGTATATCCAAACAGCAGTTTATACCTACATATAGCATTGTTAGGTAAGTTATCCTGAGTACAACAGTGTCATACATGTGGGCAGAAACTGCAGTTTAGGCACACACCAGGGTGCAGATGTGAGGGAGCACTAAGTGGCTTTTGAAGCACAGATTTAGTTTGCTTGGTTTTTGGAAGCCATGTTACATTTGAATAGACGGTAAAATGGCTCATACAAAATGGGGTCATTTCCTGGGGAATTCCAATTTACTGGCACCTCTGAGGCTCTGCAAAAACAATATGGAGTCCAGAAACCAGTCCCTCTAAATCTATACTCCAATAGTTAAAAGTGAAGTGCTCCTTCCCTTCTGAGCCTTGCTGTGTGCCAAAACAGCAGTTTATGCCACATATGTAACTTTTTTGTACCTGGGATAACCCACTTAAAGGTTTTAGGAGTGTTTGTCTCTGTTGACACAAAGTGGGCACAACATATTGGGCACTGAAATGGCATATTTCTTTAAAAAATTCAATTTTCAATTTTAGGCTCAAAATGATAATAATACCCCTTGAGAAATTCCTTGCAGGGTGTAGTTTTCAAAATAGGGTCACTTTCTGGGGCTTTCCATTATACTGGTTCTTTAGGGGCTCTGCAAATATGACATGAAACCCAAAAACTATTTCAGCAAAATATGCCCTCCAAAAGCCAAATAGTGCTCTTTCCATTCTGAGCCCCACCATGTACCCATACAGCAGTTTATGACCAAATAGGAGGAATTGCCATGTTCAGAAGAAACTGTGTGGAAGAGTGAAGAAATCAAGCGATACCTTTTAGAGGCTAACTGAGTATATTTGATGGTGAGCTTTCAGAAGTACTAGCTCCCTTCATCAGACATGGTGTTATACAAGGGTGCTTTTTCTCCTTTAATACCTTGTGAAAATGAAAAATTTTGGGATAAGGTGATGTTTTAGTCATTTTCCATTTTCACATCCCAATGTTAATACAATCTGTGAAACAGCTTTGGGATCAAAATGCGCACTATACCTCTTGATAAATTCTGTGAGGGGTGTAGTTTCCAAAATGGGGTCACTTTTGGAGGGTTGCCACTCTAGTGGAACTTTAGAGGCTTAGCAAAGGAGACATGACACATGAAAAGTATTCCATCAAAATCTGCTTTTCAAATGCCCAGTGTCGCTTCTTCCCTTGTGCTTGCTACCATATGCCCATACATAATACATCCACATGTATGGTATTTCTGTGCTAGGAAGAAATTGCATAACAAATTGAGACATGCATTTTCTCCTTTAACCCCTTGTGAATGTGTAAATTTTAGGCCTGAATGAACGTACTATTATACATATTGTTTCAGTTACTGTGAAAGGTATAAAGGGTTAACAAATTTTCCAAATGCTGTTTTGAATTATTTGAGGGATGTAGTTTTGAAAATGTGATTTCTAATATATCAGCTTTTAAAATCCCCTTCAGAACTGAAGTGGTTCCTAAATGGGTTTGGGAAATTTTCATGTAAATCTGGAAAATCGCAGTTACACTTGTAAGCCTTCTAACATCCAAAGTAAATGAAAGGGTGATTAAAAGGTGATGTCAATATAAAGCAGAGATATGGTAGATAATATTTATGAATGTATTTGGGTGGTATGACTATCTGTCTGAAATGCAGAGCATTTTACATTACGAAAATTGAGATTTTTTTTTTTTTCAAAATATCCATCAAATTTCCTAATTTTTTTTATAAATAAATGCATAAAATATTGATCAGTGTTTGCCCTAATATGAAGTACAATTTGTCACGAAAAAATCTCAAAATCATAAATTAAAGGGTCTCAAAGTTATTGCCATATACTGTAAAGTGTCACGTCAGTTTTGAAAAATGGGGCCTGGTCCTTAAGGAGGTTTTTGGTCCTTAAGGGATTAACTTTGTATGACCCAGAAAAAAAAATGTGACGGTGAATGAGTCCCTTATGAATTTAAATGGCCTACTTTAATTCCGACAATTGATCATTTCAAAAAGAGCCAAATATGATGTTACACTGTATAAATTATGTGACAGCACAACAGATTACACATGTAATTTTTTTATTTATAAGAGAAGGAACCATCAAGTTAATCCCCCAGGGTGCCCAAAGAATATTGGCTGTAGCAGAAAAATAGTTTGGGAGCTTATGGTGCCATTCCTTTACAAAGAGTACGATGTCTATAAAGACTATTATTATACAAATCCCATTTCCAACATACTGAAAATATGAAAGGGGACTGCAGTACTGTACGCAAAAATTCCACCATAGTTGGACAAGTGTTTAGAGCAAGGGGTATCTTTTTCACTGGCTAATGAACAACAACAAAATTTTTGTTTACACAGCTCAATACACATTGGAATGGGGCCTAGAATTCATTTGTGCCGAGAAACCCAAAGGGTACTCTCGTCCTTTTGCGCACTATGTGTCCAGACATAAGATTACAGCCACAGTGGGGATATTTTTGAACACTGGATAAACAGGGTTGTATAATTTGGGGAGTGTTTCTTCGATTTTCATATATGCTGTACAAAAAAAACATTTGTGAAAAACAAAATAAAAGCAAATAGTTTTGGTATTAATTCCTGCAAAAACTATAGGATCAAAATATTTACTATACCCATAAACACCTTAAAGGGTCTAGTTTTGAAAGTGGGGTCATTTATATGGGTTTTCAATTGTTTTGGCAACTTAATACCTGTTCAAATGTGTCTCGGGGCCTGAAACATTTTCAACCAAATCCACTTGTGTCCAAAAATCCACTTGGTGGTCCCTTCCTTTTGGACCCTACTATATGTCCATACATGGGAATAGGGCGACAATGCAGATATTTTTGAGCACTGTAAAAACAGGCTGATTTATCTTGGGGTTTATTTCTTAATTTTCACGTACACTGTACAAAAAATACTGTCCTTAAAATGACATGTTTGAAGAAAATGATAATTTTGTTTTTTATTTAATTTGTAATAATTCTTGAAAGAAAATCAAATTGTGTGATCAGAATACTCACTATACCCCTCGATGAATACTTTTTCCAAATTGGTCATTATGCCACCTATTAGTCTCTGCAAACATGGCTTGGTGCAGGAAAACATAACATATTCAACATTTCCAAAATTTTAAATAAAACTTGAAATTTGTCTAAATTACTCAAACATGCCAAAATTATTTCAAGCATGATTCAAAACACAAAATTAAGATTTGGAAAGGTAACAATGATAAAAATATTTGCACAGTATGTATGTTTATGTGTGACATATTGTAGCTGAAAATTGAAAAATTAGAATTTTGTTTTATTTTCATAATTTTTTAAATAAATACAAGCAAATTGTATCAGTCTACTTTTACCTGCTATGTGACAAAAAAACTATGTCAGAATTACTTGGATGTGCAATACATTTACAGAGTTATTTTCTTTTCAACAATTTGTCTTCTAAAAAAAAATTGAACAAAAAGTGATCAAATTGCCAGACATTCCCTAAAATATTATAAATAAAAATATTTAATCCCACATAAAAAGACGCCTTACCCACCTCCGTATATGTACATATGAAATCGTCACAGTCGTCAGAAAATGGTGACACAAAGACATTTTTCTATTTTGCTAAGTTTTACATTTTTTGAAAGGCATTAACACATTAAAAATGCTGTATAAATATGGTATTGCCATAATAGTACTGACCCACAGAATATAGGTAACAGGTTATTTTTACCATATAGTGAATGCCATAATGATTAAACCCATAACAAATTGCTGCAAAAGCATTTTGTTTCCAATTCCACCTCATTCACCTCCCAGTACAATGCTCATTCTATGGTTCCAATACAAAGTAAACTTTTCTTGGTTTTAAGTGGTTAAGTAGAAAGGAATGTTATGAATATTAAGATATACTTAATGAGAATCCAATACTTGGGATAATAAAACTATAGGCTTGGGTTGCAAAGGAAAGAAACTTGAAATGTATCCATTCTTTCCAAGACCTATAACTTTATTATTTTTCTGTAAATAGAATTGTGGCGGTGTGAGCGTGTGTGTGTGTGTGTGGGGGGGGGGGATGTAAGGCTTTTTTTTGCAGGAAGACCTGATATTTTTATTGATGCAATTCTGTGAAACATAACACTTTTTGATCTCTTTTCGTAACATTTTTTTCCGGAAGTTACAATCCAGGCTTTGTAAGTCTTTTAGATTTGCTGTAAATGCTGTTCACTGTGCAGGAAAATAACATTAACGTTGTGCTCCCCTGTAACAAGGGAATTGGTAAGACCCTCTTGTCAATTCATTTCTAATTTTCTTGGAGAAATAACACAGGATTAGCACAATGCAGAGTGCTAAGAAAAGACTAAAATTTACTCACTGAAATTTTAATTTCCTGGTACTACCAGAGAGAGACAGGTAAATTAGCTATAGTAAACAAACAATTAACAAATAGAAACTAAGGAAAAAGGCAGGACACATTGTATTTTTGATGCAGCAATAGAAATTTATTAGGGAGGGTAGATTGTGCTGCCTATGGACTCCAAGAAATGAAAATTTTGGTGAGTAAATTTTAGTCTTTCCTGGACGTCCTTCGGCAGCACAATTATACAAGGGACTTGAAAAGCAATGAGTTAAGTGGGAGGGATGCTAGCCACCACTTCAAGCACTTTTATGACAAATAAGAATCTCTCTTCTGCTAGTGAATCAAGTCTGTATTACTTGATAAATGTGGATGAAGAGGCCCAGGTTGCAACAAATTTGTTCTAGCTGAATTTGTTCCACTTCTGCTCATGATGTAGCCGTGGAGTGGAATTAGTTCTGACTTTGAATGGAGATTGTAGACCACTCAGTTGGTAGTACATTTTAGTTGTAGCTGTGATCCATCTTGCCAGTGTGGCTTTACTTGCCCTTTTGCCCTTATTTGGGCCATAATGTTGCAGGAACAAAGTTTCCGCTCTCCTGAAGCTGTTGGTTCTCTGTAAATAGATATGGACTGTTCTTTTAACATCTAACGAGTGCCACTTTAGTTGCTCCTCTCCCTGAGGTTGAGGGAACAGCACTGACAAGGCAATTTCCTGGTTGATATTTCTGAAAGGATCTCAAGAGAAGACAGTCTTCGAGGTCTCTCAGATAGGGCTCTTTGCAAGAGAGAACTTGCAATTCACTTATGTGAATGTTATGGCGACCAAGAAGAAAACTTTGAAGGCAAACAATTTTATTTGAAGCTTCTCGAAGAAGCTCAAATAGAGATTCCATCAGTGCATTAATAACCACTGCTAGGTCCCATAAAGGAGCTGGTTTTTGTGACAAAGGACTTTGAAAATAGTTTGAGTTGAGGTGGTGACCAGAAAATTTATTTTGAAGTTGAGCATATATTGCAGTAAATTGTATTGAGAGTATTAAGCTTTAGTCCTTTGTTAAACACTTCTTGGAGAAACAGAAGGAGCAAGTTTATAGTAGATGGCTGTAAGGAGGCCTTGTAACACCAGGATTTATAAATGTCCCATATTCTGTTGTAGATCTTCACAGTAGATGGTCTTCTAGCCTCTAGAAGGGTTTTTATTACCTCAGGTGGAGCCACAATTCTCTTAAATTTTCCTGTTCAGTCACCAGTGCCGCAATCCAGATGGAGGAGACTGGAGGATGGGAATTGTAGTGGATGAGGATGTGCCACCTACTAGACTGAGCATACTCACCAACCACTCCAGTTCCACTCCTGGGCTGGACAAAGTCAAAGGGGGTCCTGCAGCACTACCAGATGGTGGTGGTAGTAGTTCTTTCCCCGATGCGCTTCCAGTTGGAGAGGGGACCTCTCCTCTCTGAGCCAGTGTGGAGTAGGTCAGAAGGGCCCTGATGTTATAGCAGGCACGACTCAGGAAGCCAGTGGTAGCAGTTAATCAGGAACAGTTTTTATTAGAACAACTGGAAACAGGCAACGGCAGCTTCTGAATGGGGGTAGTAGTGCAATGTCCAATTTCCCCCAGCCTTGGTTCTAGGAGGATGCCCAGGGATGTTACAGTCTCTGTAAAATAATCCACCACTACTCCTCCTCTCATGCCTCTCCCAGCCAGTTACACTGGGGATAGAGTCACAGGGAGTCCTGACAGGGATCTGGTTACCTGAAGACTGACTAGGCCTGAATGTAGAACTCCTGTCAGGGTCCTCTCCTGCTACTCCTGGCATGGCACCGAAAATGTCCAACAGCTTAGACAGCTTCTCTCCCTTGCTCAGGGCTGTCTCTGGATGAGCCTGGGGCTGATGTTATTCCTTCTTGAGGCTGTAAGGCTGACCGTTGGGCCTCAGTCCAGCAGTGAGTGGCAGGGAAACTCTTCTCCAGCTAACTGCACTTGACTGAAACCAACCGTCGCCGGGGAGACTAGGTCTCTCTACAACCCCGCCCAGTGGCCTGTGATAAGCTAGGGCTGAACCAAGGCAAGGTTTTGAAGACTGCAGGGGGGAAAAGCTGCAAAACAATACATTTAACACAGAACGGAACAAACCAACAATGCACAGAGGCACAAAAGTCAAACAAATTAAAGCAGCAGCCTCTGGGATGCTGCACCAGGCCCTTAGATGAAGATGTTGTGGGTTCAGGTAAAACACCCCTTTCTAAGATAGGAGACCTGGAAATACTGGAAGCTTCCAATACCTCCCCCTCGATTGAGACCATGCTAGTAAGAACTAGGTCTGACGGGGCCAAAATGGACTGCTATGACTTCTGCTTTGTCCTGTTGGATCTTTTTCAAGACAGGAGGAATTAGTGAAAGATGAGATAAAACATAGGAGTCCTTCCCCCAGTGGATGGAATACCCATCCATTGAAACTGCCTGAAGATCTTGATATAACGTGCAATAATTCTTGCTCTTGGTATTGTTTCGGGTCACCATTATATCTAGCGTTGGAGAACCCTATTTCTCTGTCAATTTGTTGGTTTGATTGGTTCAGATTGGCTTAGACTCCATTCCCTTGGATGAAGTGTTCTGCGGTTCAAGAACTCTGCAGTGTAATTCAGGACTCCCTTGATGGGGGTTGCTGATATGTCCAAGGTATGTTTTTCTGCCAAACTCATAAAAAGTCTGCACTCTCTGGACATAGCTGAGCTATTTGTGCCTTCCTGCTTGTTTATGTAATAAACCATGGAAATGTCTGATTGTACAAATACTCTGGAACTGCGAAAATTATGCTGAAAGTGTATTAAAGCCAGTCTCAATGCCTTTAAATCTCTGATGTTGGATGAGAGAGCTCGTTCCTCTTGTGTCCAAATGTTTTGTACCCAAAGGTGGTCCAAATGAGCCCAACCCCAAACAGAGGCACCTGTAGGTACTATATTTTGAGGTCGAGAAACTATGGATTTCCATGACAAAGAGTCTGAGGAGTAAGCCATCAAAGAAGGTCTCTGCGAGTATACGCTGAGATTTTAAAGATCCTGATGGTCAATTTTTCCCATAATTTCAGGATGTCTTGTTGAAGACTTATCATGTGAGCCTTGGCTCAAGGCTGAGGTCATGAGGCCTAGGATCCTCATTTGTTTCTGGATATACACTTTAGGATGGTAAAGGAGGAATCTGATCACCTTCTCTAAGGTGTCAATTCTTTCTGGTGACAGAGAAAATGACAATTTTCTGGAATTTATTATAAGTCCCAAATTAATTGTGATTTCTTGAAGTTCACTAAAAATCCATGACATTGAAGAAGGTTCAGAACTTCCTGCAGATGTTTTTTTTAACAGATGTTCTAAGGACATTTTCACTAGCCAATCATCTAAATATGATATAACATGTATTCCTTTGAGTCTTAGAGCTGCTGTTAAGACCACCACAATTTTTCTAAAAAATCTTGGAGCTGTCGATATGCCGAAGAGCAGACATGTAAACTGGAGATGATTGATAACTTGATTGGTCTGAACCGCTATCCTGAGGAATTTCCTGTGTTTTTCTAGAACTGGTACGTTCAGGTAGGCGTCAGTAAGGTCTATCTTGGCAAGAAAATCATCTTTCTCTAGTAGCATTGTCACTGAATGGATTGTCTCCCTTTTGAACAATTTTTTCAGGATATATTGATTGAGGAAAGAAAGATCTATCACCAACCTCCATTTTCCTCCAGGTTTTGGAACTGGAATATTCTGGAGTAGACACCTGGTCCACTCTGATGGTATGGAACCTCCTCCAAGGCCCCTTCCTGAAGAAACCCCTTGAAGGAGTTGAGTAACTACTGGCTGACCAGGAAGATTGATGAAGAAATGATCTGGAGGCATTGTCTTGAACTCTATGGTACATTCTCTTCTTATTGTTGAAGTTAACCAGTCCTTGAATGAAGTCTTGTACCACTGTGAAAAGAAATGTTTTAATCTCCCACCTACTGTCACCACCTAGCTTTTGGCATCAGAAGTTGTTGAATTTCTAATAAGGATTTCTGCACCATTTTTTGCTGCGCCCCAGCACATGGGGCCTTAGCCTTATTTACCTGAACAAGCAGACTGCTGAACAGGAGGCGAGTGCACCATGTTGCCGGTTACTAGTTAGTTTTCTAGTAAATGAGAGATGTGCATCATTTCCAGTGTTTTGTTACATCACTTCCGCCATTACCTCACTTCGAGTTGTTCGCCCACACTGTTGATGGATGCCAGTCCCGGAGCATCATTCTGGTGCACCATGTGTAGTGAGTTGCTGGGCTTGGCACGCATACTTCAGGGAATTTAAATGCCTATCATGAGACATGGCAGGTCTACTCTAGGACATGGCAGGATATGGTGGTTTCAGCAGGATGACCTACACTTCTCAATTACGATTACCAGGTACTCAACAAACTAATCCTGGAGGCACTGGACATTGCACCATCAGGTCATTAGAGACTCAACCCTACTCCCTGGAGCACTTATATTCTTATACTACTTGCAGATGATTGGTCAGTGATTTATGTTTGTAAAATTACTCTACAGCCATATGAAGGAACAATTCACAGGCAGAATGCAGTTTTGATTGAGTTAAAGGAATTTTTTTGGGCTTTATCATACTGTTTGAAGCAACATTTCTCTGAGCCCCACTTCTGTTTCATAGGCCATGTGACGTCATGTTCATTTAACCTGTGTCCTTGACTTAGAGTAGCTATTTTTATTTGTAAAACATGATCCAAACACTAAACTTTCCATATTCTTGTGACAAACAATAAACCAAACTCTATTCAGACTTTGTGGAGTATTCCTAGGTACTGAGTAATCAAATTGGCTTCTTCCTTAAGGCTAAGGCCCCACGTAACTAGCCGCTGCGAGAAAAACCACGGTGGAAACACATTGCGGGTTTTTCCTGCCTATTTTTTTATACCTATATTGAAAAGCAAGTGTTTCCGTAGATATAATTGACATGCTGCGATTTCCAAAAACGCAACAAGTTTTGAAATCGCAGCATGGCCACTGCGGATATTTTTCTGCAATGTGTCAATGGAATTAGCCAGAAATCCTATCCTCTTTACAGGTAATGTAAAATGCAACGGTTTTTGCCTCAGCATTTCTGCCATGGCAAAATTGCAGCATTTACGCTACGTGGGGGCCAGGCCTAAAAGTTATGTCACTTCTGCAGTTCCTCCTGCCTTATCAATAGTAAGATTCTCAATAACATATCAGGGATGTGAGCTGATATCGAATTACCACTAATAACTTTCCTAGTAGATATAGACTGGGATATCACATCTTCAGTAAGCAGTAAATCCAGAAATAAGTGTTACTTTAAAAGTGAAATGTAAATTTCAAATTTTGCAGATTGTCATTCAAATATTAAGTAAAATAACAAGCCTCATCCTTTGAAATGCTAAATAACCAAAGCTTCATCTATACAGTTGTGCTAAAAAAATTTACATACCGCGGCAGATTTTTTGTTTTTTTGGCCTTTTTTCAGAGAATATGAATGATAACACAAAATCTTTTTCTCCACTCATGGTTAGTGGTTGGTTGAAGCCATTTATTGTCAAACTTCTGTGTTTTCTTTTTTTAAATCATAATGACAACTAAAAACCTCAAAATTACGCTGTTCAAAAGTTCATATACCCTGGTGATTTTGGCCTGATAACAAGCCCAGAAGTTGACACAAAGGGGTTTGAATGACTACTAACGGTAACATCCTCACCTGTGACCTGTTTGCTTGTAATCAGTGTGTGTGCATAAAAGCTGAGTGAGTTTCTGGGATCCAGACAGACTGTTGCATTTTTCCTCCAGTCACTGACGTTTCTGGATTGTGAGTCATGGGGAAAACAAAAGAATTGTCCACGGATCTATGGGAAAAGGTAGTTGAACTGTATAAAACAGGAAAGGAATGCAAAAAGATATCCAAGAGATTGATAATGCCAGTCAGCAGTGTTCAAACTGTGATTAACAAATGGAAATTCAGGGGCTCTGTAAAAACCAAACCACGGTCAGGTAGACCAACCAAGATTCCGGCCACAACTGTCTGGAAAATTGTTGAGGATGCAAAGAAAAACCCACACAAAACATCAGCTGAAATACAGGACTCTCTGAAAACTATCGGTGTGGCTGTTTCAAGATGCACAATAAGGAGGCACTTGAAGAAAAATAGGCTGCATGGTCGAGTTGCCAGAAGAAAGCCATTACTGCGCAAATGCCACAAAGAATCTTTCCTTCAATACGCCAAAGAGCACAGAGACAAGCCTCAAAACTTCTGGAACAAGGTAATTTGGAGTGATGAGACAAAAATCGACCTTTTTGGCCAAAACCATAAACGTTACATTTGGAAAGGTGTCAACAAGGCCTATGATGAAAGGAACACCATTCCTACTGTAAAGCACGGAGGTGGATCACTGATGATGTGGGGATGTGTGAGCTTCAAAGGCACAGGAAACTTGATCAAAGTTGAAGGAAAGATGAATGCAGCACGTTATCAGCAAATACTGGAGGCAAATTTTCCAGGAAGCTGCACATGGGACGTACTTGGACGTTCCAACATGACAACGATCCAAAACAGAAGGCCAAGGCGACCTGCCATTGGCTACAGCAGAAGAAAGTGAAGGTTCTGGAGTGGCCATCTCAGTCTCCTGACCTCAATATTATTGAGCCACTCTGGGGAGATCTCAAGCCTGCAGTACATGCAAGACAGCCCAGGAATTTACAGGAACTGGAGACTTTTTGCCAAGAAGAATGGGCAGTTTTACCATCTTAGAAAATAAAGAGCCTCATCCACAACTACCACAAAAGACTTCAAGCTGTCATTGATGTTAGAGGGGGCAATACACGGTATTAAGAACTGGGGTATGTGAACTTTTGAACAGGGTCATTTTGATGTTTTTGTTTGTCATTACGGTTTAAAAAGAGAAAACACAGAAGTTTGACAATAAATGGCTTCAACCAACCACTAACCATGAGTGGAGAAAAAGTTTTTTGTGTTATACTGTGTTATCATTCATATTCTCTGCAAAAAAGACCAAAAAACCCCAAAATCTGCCGGGGTATGTAAACTTTTTAGCCCAACTGTATCATGCCTATACCAATAGATATGAGCAGCATACGGATTGCTGTGTGTCCTCTCAGACGTATATAAATGTGCTAGTGATGGAGCATGGGACATCCATGTGACATCCATTTCCCATCAAATGAAAAAAAAAAATAAAGCAGAAAATGGATGACCAAAATTAAATACTACATGATATCTTAATAATAATTAGAGTACTGAATCAGATTATGTTCTAATACCTGTATAGCTTTGTCATGGGGAATACACACGTAAAGTACAGTAACGTGACATATTAACCAAATGTAATCCTGTTGCCACCGAAGAGTCAACATAATCTGCAATGCGTCTTGAAGATTCCCTGGGGACCTCTTTACCATAGGCTGGAGATATGAATCCTGCCAAATGCTAAACCGTTCAGGAAGAGATCCTACCCCTGAGATAATTGGTATCAAAGGGGGAAGAAAGACGCTTTGTGTGTTTTGGGGAGCTCATAAAAATTGGACATAAGGGAAAGGATGGATTCATATAAATAGTCCTGCTCTGATAATATACCCAAAGCATTACTCCAGTGTAATATATCCAAAATTGTTATTAATCCGCCTTTATCTGAGACTACGAGATTTATTATACAAGTCACGTAATTCTATATTTTCAATATGAGACACATTGGTGGAGGATTCTCTGTCGACTGTCCCATAATAAGTTCAACAGTTTTTTTTGTTACCAATTGTTGAAAATCATCCATAGGTGTTGACCGGGAACTCCACCAGATAGTATGTGGGATTTTTTATTTGGGGTTTAATGATGACATTCTCTTCCACATCGTTTACGTCCTTATCTCTGTCAGTCATATACTGGAGACTCAAAATAACACATTGATCCTGAAAAATAAACTGGGAATATTCATTAAAATGGGAAATGTCTGTTCCACTGGCACAAGCAGAGGTAATCGGAGAGGGTGAACGGGACTCTTCGTTCTCCGGTTTAAAATGTTTATATACTGTTAGCAAATGAATAAACCTGTTGACATCTAACAAAGTGTTATGTAAAGCAAAATTCTGGGTGGGAACAAAATGGAGGCCTTTAGCCAACACTCTCATCTGCTCCTTTTTCTGATCTGATCCTTTTCATAATCCACTATTTCGTGTTGTATCTGATTTGTGCCTCACAGATGTTTTCTGCCGGTCCGTCTGTAAGGTTTTTATCCAAGCATGTCTTTTGCAATTTTTTGATACCTGTGTATAAGTGCTATTACCATTGTATCTATTACTGCTGGAATTTTCACTTCCACATCCGCCCTCAACTTCAGACATATCAGTGGTACCATCTCTTGATTCATATTCTGATGATAAACCTAATCCAATGTCTTTGTCCTCTCTGTAAAAACTTCCTCTTTTTGAGGATGCTGAAGTCCATCCTCAAAAAGAGGATGTTTTTACAGAGTGGACAAAGACATGAGGTTAGTTTTTCATGATGTAATAGCACGTTGTTGTTTATGCCATCTGTATACCGTACCATTTTCATAATCTTAATACCCGGGAATATTTGGATTGTCTAATAGCAATAATTGAATCCTACATTTTCGAAATATTTTCTTGGATTTTTCCATTAAAATTATCATATTCTGGGTTCACTGTATACGGCTTGAGTAAATCTTTGGTAGTGCTAGTTTTATTTTCAATATCTAGTAGTTTTTTTGTGTTTAAAATGTATAATGAGTTGTATAAGTTTTAATGAGCAATCAGAAAGAATACTCTCCAATTTAGTCACAAATTCATCATTATATATAACATGACAAATAATACAATTTGTTGTAGCAATGTGTTGTATATGCTCATATCATGTGTTTCAATGTAGGTCTGAATTTTCCACCTAGTGTGGGTGGGGTTACTGATAGAAATGTTGCAGTTTACTTTGTCCATATTCTTACTATGACTAAGGACCCAGGGTTCGAAACTCATAGGTTTTATTGCGATGCAACCCTTTTTTGCCATTTTATTGATATGGATTAAAAGCTATTTCATTTTTTTTGATGGTGCTGGAGTTTTTCATTTTCTGCAACCTGACTATCGTACAGACAAACGTACTCTTTATGCCGGGCTACAGTCATCTGCCAAAACTAGGTATAATAATAATAATAATAATAATAATAGTCCTTTAATAGTCCCACAATGGGGAAATTCAGTGTGTTACAGCAGCAAAGATAAGATAAGATAAGCAGATACAAATACAAATACAACATGTACAGGAATGTTCCAAGGTAAGAGGCATTACATTAATAGCAGACAGACAGATAGGACGTAGCAGGGGGGGGGGGGGGATTTAACAGGCAGAGAGATATTTCAGTTCTCTGTGTGTAATGATCTCCGCTTAGGTCGGTGTTGGTTGTACAGCCTAACCGCGGTGGGGAGGAAAGACTTCCGATAGCGCTCCTTCTCACACCTAGGGTGGAGCAGTCGGTCACTGACAGTACTGCTCAGCGCGATCACAGTCTCATGCATGGGATGGGACTTCTTCTTCTGCATGGAGCTCACCACGGACAGTATCCTTCTGTCACCCACCACCTGCACTGGGTCCAGTGGGCTCCCCAGGACAGAGCTGGCCTTTCTAATCAGCTTGTCAAGTTTATTTCTGTCCCTGGTTGATATACTGCTCCCCCAGCAGGCCACTCCAAAGAAGATGGCTGATGCCACTACCGAGTTGAAGAAAGTTCTAAGAAGTGCCCCCCGGATTCCAAAGGCTCTCAGTTTCCTAAGCAGGTAGAGCCTGCTGTGGCCCTTCCTGTACAGGGCCTCCATATGATCTGCCCAGTCCAGCTTATTATTAAGGAGCAAACCCAGGTACTTATAGGTGTTCACAATCTCGATGCCCGTCCCCAGGATGTCCACTGGTTTAGGAGGGCTTCTGCCTTTGCGGAAGTCCACCACCATCTCCTTGGTCTTCCCCGCGTTAATCTTCAGGTGGTTCCGGTGGCACCAGTCCACAAAATCCTGGTTCAGTTCTCTGTACTCCCTGTCATCATCATCTGTGATGAGACCCACTATTGCAGAGTCGTCAGAATACTTTTGTAGGTAGCAGCTGGATGAGTTGCACCTAAAATCTGCAGTGTACAGTGTGAAGAGGAAAGGGGCGAGAACCGTACCCTGAGGTGCCCCCGTATTACAGATCACGGTACCTGACACACAGTCTCGGGCTCTCACGTATTGAGGTCGATTTGTGAGGTAGTCTAGGATCCAGTTGGAGAGGTGGTGGTCTACTCCAGCAAGGCCCAGCTTGTCCCTCAATAACCTGGGCTGTATGGTGTTAAAAGCACTGGAGAAGTCAAAGAACATTATTCTCACTGTGTTCCCTGGTTTCTCCAGGTGTGACAGAGCCCTGTGCAGAAGATGGATGATGGCATCATCTACCCCAATGCCCGGCCTATAAGCAAACTGGAGGGGGTCCATAGCGGGGCTCACTAGAGGGCGGAGATGTGTGAGAACCAATCTCTCCAAGATCTTCATAAGGTGGGATGTCAGTGCTACAGGTCTGTAGTCGTTGAGGTCCATAGGGTGAGGTTTCTTTGGAACTGGTACCACACAAGAAGATTTCCATAATTCAGGGACTATTTCCTGCCTCAGGCTCATATTATACATATATGTAATTATACCACACAGCTGGTCCCCACAAGTCTTAATTAGCCTTGCACTGATGTCATCTGGCCCTGCGGCTTTCCTCGCCTTGATCTTTTTCATCTCCTTCCTCACCTGGGCCCGTGTGAAGGTCAGACTGTGGCCAGATAAAGCCAGATTTCTGGATTTACTGGTCTGTTGGGAAGTGGCCGCATGGGGAGAAGTCATTGTGGTGGGGGAAGCTGAAGGACATGCTAGGGTGGGAGGAGCTGGTGTGTGATCAAATCTGTTGAAGAATAGGTTTAGTTCATTAAGCCAATTAACATCTGCCTCAATCTGGCAGACAGACTGTTTATGACCCGAAATTGACTTAAGCCCCTCCCAGACCCCCCTTATGTCTTTTCTTTCCATTTGCTTTTCCATTTTTTCCTTATAACTGGCTTTTCCTTGCCTGATTTGATGCCTCAGCTCCTTTTGTACTTCCCTCAACCCCTCCTTATCTCTTGTCCTGAATGCCATCTTTTTCTCCTTAAGTAGTGTTTTTATATCAGAGTTAATCCATGGTTTGTTGTTGGAGAAGCACCTCACCACTTTTGTGGGTACTGTGTTGTCCACACAAAAATTAATGTAGTCTGTTATGCAGTGTGTGAGTCCTTCTATATCTTCTCCATAAGAATCCTGCAGCACTTCCCATGCGGTTGTGTCAAAACAATCCCTCAGAGCCTCATCACTCTCCTCGGACCATATCCTCACTGTGCGGGTGACAGCTGGTTCTCTACGTACAAGTGGCTTGTACACAGGTCGGAGATGCACTAGGTTGTGATCCGATCTCCCCAGGGGCGGTAGGGCTGATGAGTTATATGCCTCCCTCACGTTGGCAAAGAACAAGTCCAGTGTTTTGTTGTCTCTTGTGTGGCAGGTTACATACTGTGTGAAACTGGGCAGTGTGGATGATGGAGAGGCATGGTTGAAATCACCCGACAGAAGAAAGAGGGCCTGGGGATGTTTTAACTGTAACTGGTTCAGCGTGGCTTGTAGGACCTCGCAGGCAGGGTCAGCTTTCGCAGAGGGGGGGGACATATGCAGCTATCACGCATGTGTTATTAACTTGCTTATAGGAAATATTTAACTTGTGAAGCTAAAAGTAATTTAAAGGGGGCTTCTCCAGTCGCTATATGGAGAACAGCTGGAAGCAGATATCTTTACTCCCTTTGTAATGGCTGCAGAGAGTTACAGCAGCTCAGGTCTTATACAAGTGACTTGGAGCTGAGCTTACCATGGTAGCTGTGGCCTCATAAAGTCCTCTAACTCTGCCATGGGCCTCTGCTTATTAGGCCAGAGGCACGGCCTAATATATTGCATGTCTGTAATACACTGACAATCAATAGATCTGTGGATACTTAGTATTCCAAATGCTATTTTTAATGTTCAACTGATCTTAATTTCAAGTTTCCTAGTGGGACTAAAATAAATGTTAAATCATGTTAACTATAGCTTAAGGAAACAAAATGATTTTCCCCCAAAAAATAAAACAAACTTCCTTTTTAACCCCTTGCTGACATCTGCTGTAATAGTACAGTGGATGCCGGCACTTTAAATATGGTGCCCGCAGAGCGCACATAACTGCTGGGTAACCGCTGTTTTATATCAGAAGAGACTCTGGACATTAACCCTTTCTGCCAATTTTCCACCTATCATAGGAAATATAGACCCATTAGGTACCCATGTATCTGAAAATGCCCAAACTACAAACATAAAATACTTTTATTATATGGTGAATGCCATAGCAGGAGAAAAAAGTCAATATGCCCCAGGAGCCTTTTTTTTGCATTTTGCCTACCAAAAAAAAAAAAAAGAAATAAGTGGGGTCTGCTGGGTTTCCACTTGGTTTGCCCCCAAAAATGCGGGAAAATGCAGAAAGATGTGGGGACGGAATCGCCGAACGGAATGCAGGTGAAGGTGTGAACCATGTCATATGTCAAACATGTCATATTGGCTGTAAAAATAAAATCCATTAGAAAATGGCACGAATGCAGTTTTTTTTTTCTAAATTCCCCTCATTCTTCAATTTTTCTTGCATCTTTCCTGGACATCATAAGGAGTTATAAATTGTACCATTATAAAGTACAATGTGTCCTGCAAAAAATAAGCCATTAGCCTTGTGAATGGAAAAAAAAAATAAAATTGTGGCTTATGAAAATTGGCTGTGGCAGAAAAGGGTTAATAAATATTTGTTAAAAAAAAAAAAAAATAGTATTGCTACATTCATAGCAATCAACAGAATAAAGGTAACATTTATATACAGCATTTTGTAGTTGAATAATAATCCAACAAAATGTCAGATTTGCTGTCCCCCTCAACAGAAAAAAATAAAAAAAAGTCTATAAATTATGAAATTATTATTAAATAAAAATAAGCTATCCATCTTTAGTAATTTTTCCTATGGACCCACAGATTATCATTCACATTATTTATACCCTATGGTAATCACTGAAAACAATTGCAGGACTGCTGCATTTTCCCATTCCACTGTAAGAAAATGAAAAAAAAATGTTAATAAATTATATGTGTATAAAAAGGGTGCCATACAAAGAATAGAAAAAAAGGGTCATAAAAATTAAATTATTAAGAAATGAAGTAAAAACATGAGTTAATGCAGTCTCCTTGTTATGTTTGTTTCCGAAAAGATTAGTAACAAACGAACGTGTGAAATTAACTGGTTTATTTTAGAAATGCAAAGTAAACAAAAGGCAGACAAAATAAGTGAAAATCAAAGCAAAATAGGCAGATGGACAATAGCGGGGGTATTATCCCTAACATTCACCCTAGCTAAACCTGCCTAGCACCAGAGTTTTCCTCTGATAAGAGGACACCTCACAGGAACCTAAATAGAGACCCTAGAAGTTAGCCCTAAAAGGAACTCCGGAGGACAGTGCACACACACTCACAAAGACCACTAAACAGACACCCTCACAGTAGGCCAGAGAGAAAACAGACAAGGCTAGAATACAGAACCAGACTGTAGAACTATAGGCCACAGGAATGGCTGAACACAAGAGTATAACCAGCAGCGCACTGGACCAAGCCCCCAGCTTAAATAGCACACCAGAGGGTGGGGCAGAACCTCAGGGAAAAACCCCTCCCAAACCATAGACTAAGACATACAATAGTTAACCCTTGCCAGCCCGGACCAGCCCCCTAACACTCCTATGATGACGCAAAGTAGGATCTTTAAAATGTATAAAATCAGATTTTAATGTTAAGTCCTAATTAAAATATTGGCCATTATTTTTTTCTTTGGATATTCCATCAAGAATGGAATAGTGATCGCCATGAACAGGATGACAGCATAGTCCCCATACTCCACAACCTGGATTTTTGTTGGGTTTTTTTTTGTTTGTTTGTTTGTTCTAGAAATACGATGGACAACCAATTTTGATGTCCAAGAAAATGCACAGATAACTTTCTGGTAATCCAAACCAGATAAAAACAAAGTCATCTGGTTTTATCAAAAAGGAAAACATGGAACATCACCTGCGACAGTGCTAAAATTTCATCCAACAGAAAATGTGTATGCCAGAGACTTCAGACTAATTGTGATTTATAAAAAGAGACTTTCTTCAGAAAGCAGCACCAGCAGTATGACTAATTTGTTAACAAGGGATAAAAGAAATTTCTTTGATATTCATGTTCAAAAATAGCAAGCATGTGACTATACAGACTCCAGATGAGAAAATACCCCGCATTGTTGTGTATTACTTTTGCAACCTAGTGCTCATTTATTTTTTATACTGGCTATGTCTAAATATAAAAAAAAAAAAAATTAAAATTAAAAGTAAAGTTTGAAATTAAAATAAAATAAATTATTTTATTTTTTTTATACTCATATGTGGTTAGAGATAGGCAAACCCCTCAAAATTTGCTTTGTTTCGGGTTGATTAGATTCGGTACAAACCACAACTTAACTTGGCTTAAAACATAGTGTATAACACTGTGAAGGCTCATAGGAACCTATCTGCAGTATGTAATTTTTAGCTCTCTATGACAAACACAGACGATGTTATGTCAAAGTGAAAGTGATATGTATGTCTATGGAAAAACGGATGATAAGCAATGGATACAGACTCTGAGTTTAACCATACACTGTGCTGTTATTCGCTTTTATGTATTTTAGCATTTAAAACGCTCCAAAAAATACCCTTTTTATTATATTTTTAGACACACATGATGGATATATTGCAAAAAGCAATGGTTTTGTGGAGAAATTAGCCCATTTCATGACTTGTAAGCGCTACAGGCTTCTGGCTGTGAGCCTAGTTGAAAAGTGATGACAAATTGGCTTTCCAAAAAAGAAGAGCCACCAAAAATTATCCTTATATGGAAACATAATTCCACTCAAACATTGCATTGGTATTGGAAGAAGCAATGGTGCAGTTATTTGTTTTATTTTCTTTTTATTATGCCAACATATTGGCAGTGGCAAGCGGCACTGCCAATTATATAATTTAAAGAAAAATTTGAGGCACAATGTCAGCTTGCCTGCCACTAGAAATAATAAAGAATTGACTTAATAAAAAAAACATCAAAAATGGTTCCTTTGTGGAAGCAGATGCAGCACTAATGAATGACAATTAGAAGATTTGAAAAAAAAAATTGTGACACATTATCATTGTGCTTGACCTGGCTGCCAGCTGTAAAAGTAAGAATATACTCTGAAATGCAATGGATTTTATGACCCTGAAAACAGCATTTGGAAGGCAGAAGAGAACCTGGATTATCGTACTGATTATCCCTGTATGGGAGTAAATGCCACATCAACATTGTGTTGACAAGTGACAATTTTACCTGGGAAATCTGAGGTAGAAACTGTTCTTCTTCTTCTAACAGTTATTCCATTGTGTCTGTGATTTGCTGCATGCAGTAATAAAACTGATACTCCAGCATGTGCAACAGTGCCACTCAATGTGCACGTCACCTTACAACCATGAAATAAGGGACGGGGTGTAAGCAATGGCTTGCCCTCGTGAATTTGGGGGCAGGAGATGTTCCAGTGTGGAGGAACTGGATGAGGCCACATCAACATCGTGTTGGCAGAGTGACAATTTACAGAATTTTAAGAAAAATATGGGGCATACTATCAGCGTGCCTGGCCTGCCTGCTGAAAAAGCTAGAATAACTTGTGAAAAGGAAAGGATTCTCTGACCCTCAGAACACTTGTGAGGCAGAAAAGAACCTGGATTTTCCTGCCAGTTTTCCCTGTATGGGAGCAAATGCCACATCAACATTGTATTGGCGGAGTGACAATTTACAGAATTTCAAGAAAAATTTGGGGCACATGATCAGCCTACCTGGCTGCTGAAAAAGCTAGAATATCTTGTGAAAAGGAAAGGATTCTATGACCCTGAGAATCACACTTGGGGGGGCAAAAAAGAACCTGGATTATCCTGCTGGTTATCCCTGTATGGGAGGACATGCCACATTAACATTGTGTTGGCAGAGTGGCAATTTACAGAATTTCAGGAAAAATTTGTGGCACGCTATCAGCCTGTTTGTTGAAAAAGCTGGATTATCTTCCAAAACTGATCATCTGAGGTAGAAACTGTTCTTCTTCTTCTTACAGTTATTCCATTTTGTCTGTGGTTTGCTGCATTCAGTAATCAAACCGATGCTCCAGCATGTGCAACAGTGCCACTTAATGTGTCACTTCACCTTACAACCATGAAATGAGGGAGGGGGGAGTGTAAGCAATGGCTTGCCTTGGTGAATTTGAGGGCAGGAGATAGGCCAGTGTGGAGGAACTGAATGAGACCACATCAGTATCATATTGGTAGAGTGACAATTTACAGAATGTCGATAAAAATTTGGGGCACACTGTCAGTGTGCCTAGCCTGGCCGCCAGCTGAAAAATCTAGAATATTTTATGACATGGAAAGGATTCTATGAACCTATGTAAACTACATTTGGGGGACAGATTATCTTGCCGGTTATCCCTGTATTGGAGCATAAGCCATATGAGCATTGTGTTCGCGGAGTGGCAATTTACAGAATGTCGATAAAAATTTGGTGCACCCTATCATTGTGGCTGGCCTAGCGGCCAATTGAAAAAACTAGAATATCCTATGACAGTGATGGCGAACCTTTTAGAGACTGAGTGCCCAAACTGCAACCCAAAACCCACTACATTATCGCAAAGTGCCAACACGGCAATTTAACCTTAATACTGTGTGGATCCACAATTGCGGACAGTTACGGACCGGCTGATAGAATGATCGCTCACTAACGGGGAATCCTATACCGGATTACCCGTTAGTGAGCGATCACGGCGACGGTGCGCATGCCAACAGAGAGGGCTCTGAGTGCCCCCTCTGGCATGCGTGCCATAGGTTTGCTAACACAGTCCTATGACATTGAAAGGAATCTAGGAATGTGAAAACAACATTTGGGAGGCAGATTATCCTGCCAGTTTTCCCTGTATTAGAACACAAGCCACATCAACATTGTGTTGACGGAGTGGCCATTTACAGAATTTCAAGAAAAATTGTGGTATTTCATCAGTATGCCTGCCATTTTAGAAAATAGTAAATAATTAAATGTACAATAAAGTCACCCTTTTATGCGTGCATGTGTGGCACCAAGCAGTATAGTGATAAATTTACATAATTTCAAGAAAAAAATTGGGGCACACTATGAGTATACCCACTGCCCAGTCTACTTGCTTTCCAGCTGAAAAAGTTGGACTATTGTCCAAAACTGATCATGAGGTTGAAGTTGTACTTCTTCCTCTCGCAGTTATCTTCTCCATTATGTCTGTGGTTTGCTGGATGAGGGAGGGGAGAGTAAACAATGCCTTGAACTGGTGAATTTGGGGGTGGAAAATGGTCCAGTGTGAAGGAATTGGAGGAGGCAGATGGTTCCTGCCTGGTGTTGAAATTGTGCCTGCACTTCACCCATGAGGTAATATTAGTACTAGAAAGCACTGGGCCTTGCTGCATTTCTAGATTGTGGCCTCTGACGCTCAAAACATTGACCCAGTGGGCCATGACAACTATGTATAGTCCCTGCCCATAATTGCTGCTCTTCATATTGACAGTGGCGTACACCATTCCCCAAATGGACATTTACAAAGAGAGGCCCATGTGGCGATATCCAGCAGGGACAATTTTCCTCGAGAAATAATGGCAGCTAGGTATTCTCTATCAATACTGTGCACTGTCATCATCTGGTAAAATGCAGCAGCTGCACCTCCAGTAACTTGGCCAGGTGAGAGTTAATGGATGATGACTGATGTTGGCGTGGAGGAGGAAAAGGAGGAGAAGCAGATGGGCATGATAATGAATGATAATGATGATGATGACCATGTGTTAGGTGTGGATGTGGCATGCCTACAGAGACAATCATAGGAAGAAAGAATAGAATGGTCTTGCCACTGCCAATTCCATTTTTCCAAATGAGCCGGTGATGACATTTCATGTGAGTACAGAGAGACCTAGTTCCTACACGTGTACCTACATGCCCATGGCTAATTATCTGCTTCCAGATCTTGCACATTGCCATCAATCTGACATTGGTTAATGTACAAAAAAAATTCCCATAGGGAGATGGTCACAAGTAGCTGCTGCTTCTAAAACCAGCAACAGTGAAAACGTGTGCCATCACCCAAGCTTGCCTTAGATCTGCCCCTGGATATTGGGGCTGCACGTTAATTGCAATTCTTACTTTTGCAGCTGCCACCATCTTCCTCTTCCACCCTGACCAGGTTGCCAGGTTTTATCTGTAATAGAATCATCATCAGATTCAGTAATGTCATCAGCTTCACCACTTTTTTGTGACTCATCATGGCAATGGGATTCCTCTACGCCTGCGCAATTCCTATCATGCTCCTAGTTCCCCTATCAGTACTAATATCAGTAGCACACCTCCTGCTACTACTACCTCCACCAACACTCTACTTCCAAAAATAGTGGCAGTTCTCATCCAACAAATAAACAAATATTCTTTTCAAATTAACACTCAGTCACACTCTGCATTGGGTGAGCAGAGAAGAAAAAATAACATTAAGTAACAAGAGTTTTTATTCAGATTAGCACAGGCTGTTTGAGGGTATATTAGGTGAACGACAACAACAACAAAAAAAAAAAGCCTAAAGAACAAATATTTTTTTAAGTTTGCAAAGGCTGCATATATTACACATATAATACTGTATATATGAGCAACAAAAAAAAAAGAAAAAAACACTTAAGAAGCAAATATTTTTTCCTATTAACTTTCCATCACAATGTGTCACAAAATCCAGTGCAGTCTTCTTTGCAAATTAATACAACTTTATGCAGGATCCCAGAGTGCTACTGCTTTAAGTGTTTGTCTCTTGTGCCTTTGGGTTGTGTTGGTATGTCCCGTCCTCTGTGTTCTATGTTCTATGTCACATGTATATACTGTTTTTCAGCTTTCCCTGTTGTTGTACCCCCCAGTGTTTCAAATCTTTGCCTTGGTTCAGCCATTGCCAATCACAGGCCACTGGGCGGGGTTGTATGAGACCTTAGTCTCCACGGCGACCGTTGAGGCCTCAGTTCAGTGTATGCAGTTCAGTGAGAGCAGTCATCCTGTGCAGTTCATGCTGAACTGTGCAGTGAGAACACCAGCACTGGAGCTCAACTGCCGTCCATACAGCCCCTAGGAGGATTGTTATTTGCCCCAGGATAAACTGGAGACAGCCCTGATTAAGGGAGTATTGCTGTCTGGTTTATTGGACATTTTCTGTGCCGTGCCAGGAGGAGCAGGAGAGGACCCTGACAGGAGGAACACATTCGGGCCTAGTCTAGAGGTAACCAGATCCCTGTCAGGACTCCCTGTATCACCATCCCCAGTATCCATACCTGGGAGAGGCACGAGAGGAGAAGTAGTTGGAGAAGTCTGCCGTAGAGACTGTAACATCCCGGGGCACCCTCCTATAACCAAGGCTGGGGGATTGGACACTGTGTTACTACTACCCCCATTTGGAAGCTGCCGTTTACTTCTATTCCAGTTGCTAAATAAACTGTTCCTGTTCAACTGCACTGCTGGTCTCCTGAGTCATGCCTGCATTACCATCAGGGCCCTTCTATCCACCATCACACCGGCTCAGAGAGGAGAGGTCCCCTCTCCAACTGGAAGCTCCCCGGGTGAAACTACTATCACCACCATCAGGCCCCCCCTCGACAGTGTCCAGCCCAGGAGTGAGTCTGCAGTGTTTGGTTGAGTGTGCTTGGCCTAGCAGGTGGCACATCATCCGCCACTACAACCCTCATCCTCTGGTCTCCTCCTTCTGGGTTACGGCATTTATTGTTATGACATCAACTAAATTAAATTAATGCAGGAAATTAAAATAAGGTGTACTAAAGAATGCAAAGCTTTATAGAGCTGGACATGTTGGTCTACTATCTGTAGCATGCAGTGTCGGACTGGGATGTCTAGGGCCCACCAGTGGAATTGTTTCTAGGGGCCCATCATCAGGACCTCTGCAGATCAGCGGTACCGAGACAGTGCGGCTAAAGGTAATAACATGTCGGGAGCCATGCTGCTCACCCACTATACCATGTGCACCACTGCACTACCTAAACCTACTGCTACACCCTGTATGGCAAGTGAACAGCGTGGCTCCTAGAATTGTTACCATTACCTGTAGCCGCACTGTCCTGGAAAAGCTGATCTGCAGAGGTCCTGGCTGTTGTATCACTGCAGATGTAATATTGATGGCTTATCCTAAGGACAGGCCATCAATATTAGAAAGATGGATAAATCCTTTAAAGAGGTTGTCCAGGAATTGGAACTATTTTATTAGAAAAGTAGAAAAAGTTCACAAACACTGTCACATACGAAAATACAATATAAAACTATAAACAGAGACAATACATAAATCTAAAACATAGCATAAAACCATCAACAAATAAAATACAAGAAAACACCGGGACAAAAAAAAAAAAACAATCGCGAACCAGCCCCATCCATTCTGCCTTTCACTCCGCCTTTCACGCCACCTTTCACTCTTCTCCCGTCTTTCTCCAGTCATCCGTCAGTCAAAAACTCTAAGAAAAGAAAATCTAAATGAGCAATATACAATGGAAACATATAACGGAAACTTATAACGGAAACTTATAACACTAACAAAATCCCCAACTGAAACTTACAAAATTTTTTTTTTTTTTTTTTTTTTCCCCCTCACCACACCCGGCCAGCACCACGCCCCATGTCCTCCCATGTCCGCATAGTCCTGGTGCTGGCACCACCCACCACCAAGCCCCTGAAACCCAACCTGGCTCTCCGCCTCATGTCCTCCCATGTCCGCGTAGTCCAGAGCCAGGCCGGGCACACGAAAACTTATAAACCAAACCCTCCACCCCCAAAAAGAAACCCCCCTCCCAAACAACCTACCCCCTTGAAAAACCCCTTAACTACTAACAAACAAATGGAATTATGGAATATGGAAAAAGAAATATGGGATATGGAAATGGATATAAAAAATGGAAATGGAAAATGAATATGGGATATGGAAAAATGGAAAATGGGAAAATGGACACAACATATGAACGACAACAATAACAAATAAGAAATAACAGACAAGTAACAAAAACCCACCATCCTACATAACCTGTTAAATTACCTTCCCTCCCATAAACCTCCCATGGGCCTAGGGTCGGTTATCCTCAAGCCTCTTACCCTTCCATCTGATTTCCAAAACAAAATGCCTATGTGGTGACACGCCAGCCCTCCACCAGGAAGAGAGCACAGGAGGCCCATCCCTGTCTACTCGCCCTACCGCTATATCCCTATCTATCATTCTGTCCCTACCCTGTCCCTACCTGTCCCTCCCTATCAGAAAATAATAAACCCCACCCCTCGTGCAAACCTTGCCCTACCTATCCCTATCTGGCCCTAACCTAACTAACCTACTTTAAATCCCTTATCTAACCCTCAGGGAACAGAAAAAGTGAACCCCCTCCAGAGGGTACCAGCCCTTTCTGCGCCCAGCCCCTCGTACTCCCGAGAGAGCACCCTCACCAGGTCCACCATGATGTTTTTAACCACCTCCACCTCCGGGAGGATTTTGCCTCTCGTCGATACTAAACACCGTGCTGACCATAGGTGAAACCTGACCACTGCACTAACTACAAAAAGTGTTTGGCAGTCCCTGCCCTCCGGGTGTTTGAATGCCCCATAGGCCCACTCGGCATAGGAAAGGCCAGCCAGCCGCAGCCAACCGGTGGAGGTCCCCACCAATTTGCAAACCCTTATATTGAAGGGGCACTGAAGCAGGAAGTGCTCCATGCTTTCCAGCATGTCGCCACACTCCTCCCGAGGGCAGCCTCGCTCGTCGGAGTTCCGGTACTTCAAGTTCCCCCTCACATATAACTTACCTAGGAGGCAGCGCCAGGTCAGATCCCAAAACTTCCGAGGAAACCTTTTGGAGTTAAGAAAACGCAACCCTCCCTCTAAGGTTTCTCCTGGGCAATCTTTGAGCGCCAGAGGCTTCTGGAAGCGGGTCAACAGGACCTTGTCGTCAAGAAAACGTCTTGACTGAGTCCTGATCTCCCACGCCCCCAGACCCCACCGACGAATCACTTTCAGGACCAGGGAAGCATAGGCCGGGAGATATCCATGGGGTGCACGAAGATCTTTCACTTGCCCTCCTGACTCCCATTTCTGGAAGAAGGGCCGAAACCACCCCTGGCAGGAGGCTACCCACGAAGGAGCCCCCTCGGAGGAGAGGTTTGGTAAATTGATCTTAAGAAAGGTGTTCATTAAGAACACCACGGGGTTAACCATATTTAACCCCCCTAGCCTCCTTGTGCGGTATGTAACCTCCCTCCTGATTAGGTTGAGCCTGTTCCCCCATAACAGTTGGAAGAACAGGCAACAGATCCTACTCCAACAAGACTCTGGCAAGGCACAGACGCTACCTAGATAGATCACCAACGGGAGCAGGAAGGCTTTGGCAAGGTGAACCCTTTCTCTCAGGGTCAAAGACCAACCCTTCCAGCAATCAACTCTCTGGGCGACATCCTTAAGCCTACCTTCCCAATTTTGGAGTGGGTAATCACCCTGGCCAAAATGGATGCCTAAGATCTTTACAGACCCCTGGGGTTCTGGGAGGGTGTCCGGGAGAGAAAAAACAGGCTCTCTCCCCTCCCAGCCAGAGGCTTCCACACTTATTCCTGTTTACAGCTGATCCGGAAGCCTCCGAGTAACTGTCCACTTCAGACATCACCCATTCAAGCTCCTCCCGTGACGAGACAAGAACGGTGACATCATCCGCGTAGGCTACTGTCCTCAAAGGGGAGCCAGTACCCTCCAGGTCCATCCTGACTCCCGCCACCGGCCCACCATTAATCCGTCTAATCAGGGGATCAATGGCGAACACATACAGTAGCGGGCTCAAGGGACATCCCTGTCGGACGCCCGACCCCACCTCAAAAGGACGACCAACCCAACCATTCACAAGCGGGAAAGACTCAGCCCCAGCGTATAAGGTCTGCAGCCACTGAATGAACCCCCCAGGCAGGCCATACCTCGAGAGAGTTGACCACAAATACTCATGATTCACCCTGTCAAAAGCCTTAGCCTGATCTAGGGACAGCAAGTACCCCTTCCACCGACCTGCCCTACTCTGCTCCACAGCCTCCCTGACACTCAGGACCGCACTTAAGGTGCTACGACCGGGAACAGAGCAGTGCTGAGCCGGCGAGAGGAGCCGGGGCGCAAACTGTACCAGCCGGTTGAAAAGTACCTTCGCCAGAATCTTTCGGTCCGTATTGAGAAGTGCTATGGGCCGCCAGTTCTCAATATGGCTCGGATCCTTACCCTTTGACAGAACTATAAGGGCGGACCTCCTCATTGACTTCGGCAGAGTGCCCGAGGATAGACACTCATTAAGCACGTCAGTCAAGAGGGGAGCCAAAGCTCCTTTAAAGGTCCGATAGAACTCAGATGTTAAGCCATCTGGGCCAGGTGACTTCTTGAGGGCAAGACCCTCAATAGCCCTGACGACTTCCTCTTCCCTTATAGGTTCTATCAAAACACCAAGAGAAGGGTCTTCTGCTGACTCAGGAATGGCTTCAGCCAAGAAACCTGAAATCCGATCCCGATTCAGTTCCTTCTTTGCCAAAAGGTTCGAGTAGAAGGACCTGACGACCTCCAAGATCCCTGACCTGGATCTTGTCAGGGATCCTGTACTGTCAACCAGGCCTGTTACTGTCTTACAAGTCACTGACATCTTACAGTTCCTGTAGGGGTCGGGCGAGCGGTATTTCCCGAAATCCCTCTCAAGAACCAAAGATGCGTGCCTATCGTACTGACACCTTTTGAGCAAAGCCTTCACACCGGAGATATCCTCCTGGCTACCTCTGGTCGAGACCAGATGTCCAAGTCTCTTCCTCAGTGCAGTGTACATGCGGTACATGTCCAGTGACCTGAGGCTTGAGAGCCGGCGGAAAAATCCCGCCACCCTTTTGAATATCTCCCACCACTCTGACCTAGTACCCTCAAGACCCAGTAATAGTACCTGATCCTGAAGAAACTCCTCAAAGGCTTGTCTTACAGCTGCCTCCTCAAGGAGTGACGAATTCAGCCTCCACAAACCTCTTCCTCTCCGGAGGGTCTCTGAAATATTCAAAGAAAACAAAATTAGACAGTGATCAGAGAACTCCACCTCCACCACGGACACAGGGGTGGTGACGGAATTCTCCTTCAAAAAAAAACCTATCTATCCTAGACCTAACACTACCTCTCTGAAAGGTGAACCCACGGTGACCTGGGGAATGCCTGATGTGGATATCCTCCAGGCGAGCTTCACTCACTATTCTATTTAACGCGGCGCCATCATAGGGCAGTCTATCTCTGGTACCTCCTCGGTCTTGGGGTCTAGTTATGGTATTAAAATCCCCACCAAAGATGACTTGTTTGCCCGTAAAAAGAAAAGGCTTAATCTTCATAAAGAGGCTTTTACGGTCCCACTTTGTCTGGGGACCGTAGATGTTAATGAGGCGCAGGCTTTGCCCCTTCATGAAGACGTCTAAGACTAGGCACCTTCCCATTTCGAGCTCGATCAGTCGCTGGCATTTCACCTCTGCGGTAAAAAGCACCGCCACTCCACTATACGGCTCAGCCGCAAGAGACCAGTAGGAGGGCCCCCTGCGCCACTCCCTCCTTGCTCTGTTTATCTCTGATAGAGTACAGAGCCTGGTCTCCTGCAAAAACAAAATGTCAGCTTCAACCCGGCCAAGAAAATCAAAGGCTGCAAACCTAGCCGTATCAGACTTAATGCTGGCCACATTAATGGTGGCCAGCGTCAGTGGAGAGGGGACTGCCATTAAGACCGATTGAGCTCAATGACCTTCAGCTTCCCACCCCCTTTCCTCCTATCACCACCACCCCTAGATGAGTCTGAAGAGGACCCGCGACTTCTCCTCGTCTTGCGGGTCCTCTTCTTACATTGGGATTGGTCCATCACCTCCCCCGGTGCGGTTTGGCCAGAGGAGGGATGGACCTCCCCCGCAACTTCTCCCTGAGGAGTTACAGTGGTCGCAGAGACAGTAGCAGCTTCGGCCCTGGGTGCATCATCTCCTCCTCCAGGCTCCAGGCCAGCCTCCCCCCCAGAGGGCAGGGGGCCCCTCCCCGGAGGGAGACTCAGCAGCCCCTGACGGCTCCACCTCTCCCTCTGAAGACTCCCCTGAGGCCGACGCATCCTCACAGAGGGATTGGTACCGGTTGGGACCTACCACTAGAGGGCCGTCGAGTCTGCGTTCCTTCGTCGGGGGGGGGCAGATGTTTTTGCCCTCACTTTACTCGGTGACTTTCTCCGCTTGACCGTCTCTCCCTCCCCAGCACTGACGTACTGAGAAGAAGACGACTGGTCAGCCTCTTCCTCCCTCTGCAGTCTCCTCATCTCCTCAACCAGGGTCGTGCCCACTGCTGCCTCGGCATCATGATCCGGCCCAGCAGAGCCAGGGGCAGAAGGAAGGCACATAACTCCCTCCCTCTGCTCCCTCCTCCTCTCGCGCCTCCTTGCCCTTGATGGTGGCTGGGCCTTCTCCCTTTGCCTTGGCAGACTAGTCTCTCCTCCCCCACTCACCCCCTCCGCAGCAGGGACAGCCTCCTCAACTGCTCCCGCTTGCCGAAGGGTGGTGTTGGCGAAAGACCGTGGACACGCCCCGATCGGGTGCCCAAGGACACCACACAGGTGGCAACGCACCCTGCCACAGGTCGCCGCGAGATGGCCCACCTCCCCACACATGGCGCACTTCTGCACACGGCAGGAAGCGCTCAAGTGTGAGGGGTCACCGCACCTGTGACAGAGTTTTGGCTGCCCCTGGTAGAAGACAAGGATCCTGTCTTTCCCAAGGAAGGTTGAGGACGGGATATGCATCACCGAGTTATCCTCGTGTCGCAATTTCACCATGAAGGTCCAGGCCCCCGACCATATCCCGAACTCGTCGAGATTTTTCTTTGGGAAGTCCTTGACCTCCCCAAACCTGTTCAGCCAGGTCATGATGTCCATATAAGAAAGTGACTCGTTACGAGTTAAAACGGTCACTTTCTTAATGTTATCCTGGCGTGACACCGCCCACACCATAAAGTCACGCCAGGCGGGCTCGTCCTTCACCAGCCTATAGTTTCCCCAGAAGGTTTCTAAGCCCTCCGGGGTAACAAAGCTGATGTCAAACTCCGAGGAGCCGACAGGATGAATCAGGGCAAAGATGTCGCTTGCCCTGAAACCCATCCCGAGTAGGAGTTCCACGACCCCCCTCCTCTGGGGACAAGGGCCGGCTCCCCCCCCACACGAGACGGGCCACGTTCCTCCGTGTCGGCCCCCTACGCCCGGGTGTAGGGAGAGTCCATCTGGTCTCACCTCCTTCCTCTCGGAACTTCCCTAGGCCAAAACGCTCGATCCAGAACCTAAGGTCTCTCGACTGCCCATCTATGGTCATTGTGGACTGGCCCGCCCGTAAAGCCTCCAGGAGCTGCCGTTGCAAATCGCCGTCCCTGGAGCCGGGCGGAAGACATGATGCACCCCCAGGGGCCCCAGAAGCGACGCTGGCATAGGAGCGTGGGGGCCCGGAGACCGCAGCAACCTCCGCTGCCGGAGTACCAGCGCCACTCCCAGGGACCCCCGCAGAACTACTTAGCCCAGCCACGGCAACCGGAGCACCAGAGGCGGCAACAGTCCGCCCTGGCATAGCCGCCGCGGACCGGGTCACTCCAGCTGCAGCAGAAGGAACAGCAGCAGAGAGGACAACAGGAGCAACAATATCAGGAGCAGTGACAGGAGTAACAACAGGAGCAACGACAGCATCAGGAACAGCATCAGGAACAGCAGCAGAAACAACAGCAGGGACAACAGCAGAAATACCAGAAACAACAGGGGCCACAACAGAAATATTACCAGCAGTAGAAACACTTTTTTTAGCAGCAATGGTAATAGCCCCTCCTCCCGCAGCCTCCCCGACTACAGGCTCTTGGACCCCCATGCATACTACACCACCTTCTTCAGGAATACTACTAATTACCCCTTTTGTCCCACCCGCTTTCCCCTTTACCTTACCTGTCTGCTTAACTAGCTTCTCCACTCGTCCATCATTCACACCTGCAGTCTTCCTTCTTACAGCGGGGCCGGCTGCACCACTCGCTGATGGCTTCCCCGCTTTTACCTCGGCCTCCGCATCCACAGTCACCCCGGCACCTGATGTTGTAGGAGGACACGCCCCTTTAGCCCCGGAAGTGACCTCCGCATCACCGGCTTCATCAGCACTGGAGGAGGATGAGCCACGCCCACCTGCCACTCCCCCTTTCCTACACCTTACTCTGGGGGAAGCCATCGATATTTTAAAACCTCCTACCAGGGAGGGAGGTTTCCCTACGCCACTCCCCTCCGCAGGGGGGGCTTCTTTGCCTTTGCCCTTGTCCGCAACTATGAGCTCCTTGTCCGCCACCACCTGAAAGGTACTATCAGGCGCCATTTTGACTGCTGGCACCCCGGGCACCCCGCCACTTGGCGTGACCCGAGGTGCCTGCGCCTCCTTTTCTCTCCTGGAGGCATCGCAACCTGGGCTGAGGTCCCGGCACGATGCTCCCCAGGAAACGACCTGACAAATTTAAATGTCTCTATCTCTCTTTTTTTTTTCCTTCCTTGCCTTCTTCCTGGTCTTGGCTCCTTTTCCCGCCTCCTCCCCGTCCAGATCTGACATGCTGAATGCTAATTGGTCCATTCTGGACGGGGACTCTAATTGGTAGATTTGCCTCATCAGCTTCCCGCCTTCTCCCGAGGCTCCGCCCTCCTCCTCCTCCGTCTCGGGCAGTGGTTGGTTCTCTGGGAGTGTGGGAGATTGCGTCACTTCCTGCCCTGTCATTCTGACTTCCTGTCTTGTCATTCTGACTTCCTGCTTCACTGCCGGCACTGATGCCTGCGTATACGTGGGTATCAGGCTGCCGCTGCTAGGGACGGCTGCCCGACTATACTGTACCGCCATGCTGTCATCCGACTCCAGGTCTGACTCACAATAGTCGTCCTCTCCCGAGCTGTCTGAGGACGCGGGGCCATCCTTCAACAACCGCTCCTGCTGTTTGCGGAAGAAGCGGTCATCGTTCAGCAGCTTCTCTCTGAACGGCCCCGCGCCCTCCAGAATCTCCGTGCACCTGGCTTCCAGGGCCTTTATTTGTTTTTTTCAGGCTCCTTACCTGCTTACTGAAAACCGGGCGGTCCTTCCTTGAGGCCCTGTCGCTACGGGCGCGAGCGCTCTGAAGCTCCCCCACTCATTGCGAAAAGGGATCTCCGGGCCCGGTCATACTCCTCCAGGACCGCCTCGATCCTCCGGCTGTAGATGGCAACCTCTTCTCCAGCTTTCCGGATGCCCCATTCTGCGGGTGATTGCGGCAGCGATGATGGTAAGCTTGTGTCATTTCTCCTGCTTGCAGGGACCCTTCCAGAGGGAACCGCATATCCTGCGGCCGTAGCCCCCCTTCGGACCGGCTTCACCCGCCACTGCCGCTGATGTTACCGCCGTGGCTGATGTCGCCGTTTTCACAGATCCACCTGCCGGGACTGCTGACACCCCTGTCGCCACCGCTACTCCTGCCGGCGTCGCCCGCTCTACGGACGTCGCTGCTCCCGATGCTGTTCCCGATGCTACAGCCGCCAATGTCGCTGCTGCTGCTCCCGATGCTGTTGTCCTGGTCGCCAGTCTCATTGAGGCTTGCTGCCTCAGCGACCTCCGCCTGCCCTGCTCTGCTGGTGCTGTGTCGGCAGACATTCTCCTGCCCCCCGCCTGTAAGGTCCGGGGGGGCAGGAGCTCCACGCTCCATGATAAGGCTCCCCTCCGCACGGGGAAGGGAGTCGGAGCTACAGTATGTATCACACAAAAGACCGAAAACCACACCCAATAATCGGTCTCCAAGTATCCAAAAAAGCCTCTTAAGCCTCTGGACTCAGGAGCTCAAACAGACAAGTCTGACTCCCACAGTTGCCCCGAAGGAATTGGAGCAACCCATGTGGCTGGCGGGAGGTGTAAAGTAAAAAATAAATAAATTAAAATGCATACTCAAATGTCCCCAGCGCTCCGTTGTTCGCTGCCAGTGTCCATTCAGTCTCATGCCGGTGACTCCTTGCTGGGAGTCCTTCACCTCATGTAACCACTAAGACAAATTAGGTACAAGATTTCCAAAAATGAGGCGCCACCTTGAGACCGAACAGACACAGGCAGGGGACAACGGGGTGCTGGGGACAGGGGAGTATGCTTTTTTTTTTTTTTTAATTTTCTTATTTTTACACCTGCCTGACGGCCGCCACTCTGATCTCTCCAGTTTATGGACAACCTCTTTTAAGGGGTTGTCTGGGCCAAATTTTTTTATGGCCACTTCACTGGTCCCCCATACTGTATGGGGAACAGTAATGGGGTCAATATATTGTGTGGGAGCAGTGATGGGGGCTAACATCCTGTGGGGGAGGCACATTAAACTGTTGGTGTATATTAAAGGGGTTGTCCAGGGTTAATCTTTTTTATGGCCTAAGCTTAGGATAGGCCATAAATATCTGATCGGTAGGGGGCTGACACACGGCCCCATCAGCTGTACGGAGCCACTTTCGGCGCCTGTTCTGTACACAACACAGGGCTGGAAGCAGAAAGCTCCATCTGCTGTATAGCAGTCAGACGCCTTCACTGCAGCTGAGCTCCTACTGACTTCAATAAGTGCTGAGATGCAGTGAAGGTGCCCGACTAATATACAGTAGACAGAGCTTTCTGCTTCCGGCCCTGTATTGTGTACAGGACGGACGCCAGAAGTGGCTCCGTACAGCTGATGGGTCCGGGGTCGGCCCCCTACAGATCAGGTATCTATGGCCTATCCTGAGGATAAGCCATAACAAATTATGTCTGGACAAACCCTTTAATATACCCCCTAATGTGCCACACTTTAAAGAGGTTATCCAGTATAATTTTTTTCTTATTTACAATTATTCCAGGGGAGGTGAATCCCCTCTACCCCCCCCCCCCAAAAAAAAACATACTAAACATACTCACCTGTACCTGGTGTCCTCCCAGCATGGTCCGGTCCTGCAGCTCCGCTGTTTTCTTTTTGCCGGAAGTCCTGACTGGCTGTGACGTCCCAGGTCCCTTCCCTTAGGCCGCTGATTGGCCTCAGGGGTCCCGTGACGTCACATGTAGTCACGTGCAGAGGGAACTTCAGCTGGAAGAAAACAACAGAACTGCAGGACCGAACCACGCTGTGAGACACTGGGGACAGGAGAGAAAGTTTGTTTTTTTTTGTTTGTTTTGTTTTTTTCGCCTGCCCCTGCGTAATAAAAAAAAAATGTTATCCTGGACAACCCCTTTAATGTACCCCAGGCTACTGACCTCCATCACTGCCCCCCCCAACAATATAATGGCCCCATCAATGGTCCCCATGCAGTATAGGGGACCAGTGAAGGAGCCACTGTATGGAGTATATGCTCCACAGTGGCCCCCACCCAGTATTATATGCTCCACAGTGGCCACCACACAGTATTATATGCTCCACAGTGGCCCCCACTCAGTATTATAAGCTCCCAACAGCCCTCTCCGCTTCAGTGCTATTATTATACTCTGGGGTCTCCTCAGACCCCAGAGTATAATAAGCAGAGGCCCAGGGAAGGTGATTAAAAATAACAAACATTCATACTCACCTTGCCTTACCTTTCCTTGGCATCCCCACTCCATCCTGCCATCTTCAGGCCCTCTTCTGACGTCGCTGCTGAGGTCTGTGATTGGGCCTCAGCGTCACGTGGTGGCGCACTGACGTCATTACGCGTCCGCGCCCCATGTGACCGCTGGGGCCTAATCACAGGCCTCAGTCACATGACGGAGCAGCGCCGGAGAGATCGCTGTGCCCAGGAGAGGTGACAATATGTGTTTATTGTTTTCAGTCACCTCCCCTGGGCTGCCATCTATTGGAAAGGGGCCTGCAATATGCCAGGGCCCCTTTCCAATAACAGTATGTATAGCGGTCGGGGAACCAGGTTTTCCCCGACCGCTATCATAGTGGTCCAGGGCCCCGGCCATCTCCAGCTGGCCACTGGCACCATACCCCGCAGAGCCCGGTCGCGGTCATACCCCTTGCGACCGCTATCGTTAGCTACTGGTCAAGGGCCCGATTGGGATGGTCAGGATCCCGATCCGGCCCCTGACCAATGCATCTGCATTGGTAACATGAGGACTAATAGTCGGGGCTCGGGGCCCACTGGTGGATTCTCCGATTCCCCGGAGGGCCAGTCCAACCTTGGTAGCATGTCTGAGTGTGGAGAGATGCCTCTGTTCAGAGCGCCATGCCCAGTATAATATGAAAAAACAATATAAGCTTGGTATCACCATAATCGTACTACCTGGCAGAATAAATCTAACAATTCATTTATTATGCCAGGTGCACCACCACAATATTTAGAACATAAAAAAAGGAAAGCAAAACTGACTTTTTTTTTGGCATCACGCTAAGAAAGAGTTTATATAATTTGATCAACAAGTTAAATGTTTCCCAAAATGGTGCAACAGAAAAGTACAATTTGTTGTGCAAAAAACATGCACTTGTATGGCTATGTCAACATAAAAACGAAAAAAGTTATAGCTTTTAAAATGTGAAAATAGAAAAAACAAAAAAAGGATCAAACTAGGCCACGTTTCAATATAAAATGTTAATATAAAAGGGACATAAGTGACCTCCTAGAACACAGAGCTTTATTGTGGTATTTGGTCGTTTGACATAGCCCCCTTTTCTTTAAGGCTCCATGCATATGACCATGTGTTTTGTCTGTGTGTTGTAGCTGTGCTTTCAACTTTGTATTATTTATTTATGTTTTATATTTAATTTTTTTTTTTTTTTTTACTATAGAAACATTGTATTTTGTTTTTTCTGTTTTCTGTCCCACGAGGAGATTTGAACCTGGGATCGCCAGATCCCTAGTGCAAAGTACCACAATACATTATATTGCGGTACATTGCACATAGTATTCCTATGTGCAATAGGGATAGGCAGCCAGAAGGCCACTGCTTAGTGTACTAGTTACCATGGCAATCACTCGGACCCCATGATCTCATCATGGTGGATCCAAAGGACTAAAAGGGGGGGGGGTTTAATTTTGCCCCCAAATTACTCATGCCATGATCACTAGTCCTGGGTCCCAGCTGTGTAATTTAGCTGAGACCCAGAAATCATGCGGCATGAAAGTGCAGTACTATTACAATGCTGAACGGAAACTATATGCTCAATGAGATGTAAAAGTACGGCACAGAATGCTAAGGGGTTAACCAGTGTTACTATCTGGTTTAAGCTTTCAATATCTAATTACACATGTTGTAAGTTTTAACCTATAAATGGCAAAAAAAATTAAGGTAATGTAAAACGCCGCGGCAAAATCATGCTATAATGGGAATGTTCAAGCATCAAGTGATAACAATATATGCATCTCCTTTGATAGTATTTTGTTATACAAAGAACAGAAAACCCTTGAAAATGTTATAATAACAATTTTATGATTTTTCTTGACCAAAAAAAAAAAAAAAATAATGAGCAGAAGTTGCTTCATACAGTAAACCTTACATGGTCTGGTTTTCTTGAGGTTCTTCGAAACAGAATTCAAGAAAACTGTAAAAATGTAAATCATAGATGACTTGTATGTAAGGTATTTTCTTCCAGATTCATTATTAGAAAATTGTAAAAATAAAATATGTTTACCTGACTTATAGTGTTTGTGTTGGCAATTCTATTTGCTTTGACATTAAAAGGGGTTTTCTGGGCTATAGATATTGGTGACTTATCCCCAGATCAGTGGGGGTCTTACACCTGGCACTCCCACTTATGAGCCGTTTACAGCAGCCAGTGGCAGCACCAGAACATACAAAGAATGCAGCCAGAAGTAGACAGATCCATTCACTGTGTAGTGGCAAATCCAAGTCACTGCATCTCAGATCCCATTCAAGTGAATTGGAGCTGATCTGCAGCAACCCAGCCTGTGTGTCTGATATCATAGATAGCAGCATCACCATGACTGCCAGAGACCATATTATGTCATCGTATTCTAGAACTCTTGGGTTTGTGACATTTGGAATTCTTACTATATAATTCTGTTACATGAGATCATTCAGTGTCATTTCTTATTGAGACATTTATGACTCAAATATTTTGACTCAGTCGTTGGACTTTTTGGGAGTAAACCCTTACATTTTGCTGTATAGACTAGTAACCATGCCACGTGAGAGGAGATCTAGGCGGTTACGAAGGAACAGAGTCACTAACCCAGGTAATATTAGGTTTTGTTGTTATAATACTATCAGGGAGGAAGGAGGACAACAAATGTATAGGAATGAGTGGCGGGGGTTGCCCAGGACCTATGATTATTATCTATTCAGGTTGGTTTATCACTATATGTTTCTATTAATTGTTCTTTGTAAGGAATTGGAATAACTGAGCTTGCTTTTGGATATTATTGGTGACCTGATTTAATATATTTGGTGTTAAACTTATTAGCCTTTTGACGATCTTACCAATATATAATATTATTGGACCTGGTGTCCCCATCCCCCACACCACCTATTTATACTTTTTAGCATTGTCACAGTGTCTGAGTTTTAGTCCTGTGACATATATTTATATCATGATATAAAGTGATCTATTTGATTATATTCTGGTGTATGTTTTTATATATTATAGTATAATGTCTGCCACCCATTGTCTGAGGTGGTTGTGTTACTAAATACCCTAGTGGGTACATTATGTATTGGCTGGGACAAATCTCTGGTTGTAGGTGTTCAGTTACATATTAGTATTATGCAGCAAATATGAGTTACATATAAAGGTTGTATATATGGTGTAGACCAGCTCTTTCATCTATGTACATAGGCAAGCTCAGGTGGTCGGCCTTGTTTGAAACCTTACTACTCCCCTCAAATACCTTTTAGCCTTTATGTTTTTATATGTCAAAAGCATCTGAAATGAAAAATGAAGCAACTTGATCTTGATTGAAAATTCCCTACAAGTTTGTGTCTACAGCTCCTGTGCACATGTATAGATGTAGCCCCCACCACCTTGTCTGGCGTCAGAATTTAGCTTTAGGCAGGACAATTCTCAGTGGTAGCTGTGCACCCAGACAAGTTGGTGAAGGTTACACCTGTAAGAGACAGCCAATGTTGTCCTAAGCTTTATTTGTCTGTATAAACTGTTAATGTTGAATGTATTTCTGTGATTCTGTTCCTTTAAGACAGCAGCCATTGTAATTGTGACATGATGCTGGAGTGAGACCCCCCCCCCCTTTTATGTCAGCCTGCCTGTTCTGCAGACAGAGTGTGAGCAGAGAAGCAGGAAGTGACGAGACAGAGAGCAGCAGCCATCTTAGCAAGTGTTGTATTGAACTGGTGTGGAGATTTTTCTGTACAGCTAAGCTGTATCTTGGTCCAGAGACAAACAGATTGTAAAGAGACAACAGGACTAGTGAGTCCACGTGAAAGGAACTGTGCTCAGTGGCTGATCAGTGAGACTGACATTGTGACTGTGTATATGGATACCACAGATAGAGACTCGCAGTGCTGTTGATGTACTGGACAGCACCTGCTAAACCCCGGCTTACATCCCAGCTCAGTGTATGGATTCGGCAGGACTGTCAGTGTGCTGAGTGGAATCTGCTGTTGGATTACATTGCATTCATTGGGTTTCCCTGTTAAAGAGGACTTCATTTCTCCCAAGATCCTGATAACCGTGAGGAGAGGACGTTTCGCTATAAAAGAAAGGAACGACTTTGGGCCCCACCGCGCGCTTCTACAGACTGTAAGCGGTCCACCTGGACCACTGGGGAAAAGGGGGTGCACCCAAATGTGATGTCAGGGTCAGTTAGGGATAGTTTTGAGTATATTGTTCATTCAGTGTCCATACTGCAGAATTGGACAGAGTAAAAGTAGAAACCATTGCAGAATTTGCCTTGAAATTGTTCATGCTATATTGTATATTTTGCTTGTCTTTATCCCTGTCATTTTACCTTCAAATAGCCTTTATTAACTTATAGTAAATATATATTCTTTTCTTGAACTACCGCGTGTGCGTTCATTTCTGGTTGCGGAGACCAAACCACCTGCCTTGCTCTCGGTTCACACACCTGTATGCATCTCCATGGTAACATACTACAAACAGTCTAAGTAGCCTGATCCTTCAGTCATACTTCCATACGTCTTGCCCTAAATGTAAGCTAACAGGTTTGCTTTGGGGGAACAAAGTCTACATAAATCATCATTTGTACATAACAATGTTTTATATATTGGGTGTATCTGTTCTATTCATGTTTCAGGAGACAATAGAAATAGAAGACCAGGAAGGAGAAGGACTAGACGGGCAAGAACATCTGAGACACTTGAGAATCTAGTTGTCTTACTTTACCAGCATATAATTCTAGCCATCAATAATGAATATTATAATAATGCTCAAGACCAAGAAAACACAGGAGCACAAACGTCTGAACCCCAGCGTTATTCAGTACCCATACGCAGTGGCCAAGCAGCATCATTCAGCGTGACAAATGAAAACTGTCCCATATGTCTAGATAGAATTCTACAGTCAGACTCCACATCCTTGTCCTGTGGCCATTCCTTCCATGGATCTTGCCTGTCAACCTGGCTGGTGCATAGTCAAACTTGCCCCTTATGCCGGGCTACAGTGATCTTCTAAAGTTAGGTATGTATGTGTTTTTTTAATTGCTTAAAGGTAATGTCTACCTTTGGATGATATATGAAAATGTACAAACCCTGTAGCAGATCCTTAACCTCTTCCAATTTTGCACAAACCTGTACCTCGAAAACTCACTGCAACTTAAAGAGCTTTTCTGGGTAAATGATATTGATGATCTATTCTTAGGATAGGTCATAAATATCAGATTGGTGGTGATCTGACACCCAGGATCCCTTCCAATCAGTAGTTTCTAACCAGTGGCTATACAGAAAAAAATAAGCTGGAAGTAAATAGCTCTGTTCTCTGTGTAGTGGCTGCACTGGGTTACTGCAGCTCAGCTCCTATACTTGTGAATCAAAACTACAGTAACTCAGCACAGTCACTACACAGAAGAGAGCTATCTACCTCTGGCTCTGTTCTCTGTATACAGGAGATTTGTGTGGACCCTGGGTTTTACACCTGGAAAACTGATAGTTAAGACCTATCCTAAGGATTGGTATCAATATCTTTTGTCCAGAAAACCTCTTTAGGCTAAAGACCCACGTTGTGGAAACGCAGTTTTTTTTTGTTGCAGATTTTGTTGCGTTTTTTTGAGCCAAAGCCAGGAGTGGAATGAGCAGAAGGGAGAAGTATAAGAACTTCCATTATAGTTCCCATTCATTTTGTAGACATTCTTGGTTTTGGCTCAAAAAACCGCAACAAAATTTGCAACAAAAAAATTTCAGCAACATGGGCCTTTAGCCTTAAAATATTGAGACATAGATGTACATCCAAATAATACACCCACGGGCACAAATAATCATCACATGAATTGAATTATGGAAGCATGTCTGTAATAGACAGCCCTGCTCTGGAAAATGACAGCAGGCATTGGAGAAAGAGGGACTACTTCTGTGAGTTCAAGCGCACGCCTGCCATGTGATTTAAAGAGGACTTTTCTTGTCCTCATACATGTGCGGTATTATATACCGCTAGAAAGCCAACAGTGTGCTGAAAAAAAGCTGCCATTAGATTCTGCACCAATATCTCCCCACTGTCAAAAAGACGAGCCTTACAGCTCAGCGTCATCGCTAGGCTCCGAGGAACACCACCCCCCCCCGTGACAGTACAAGTCTATGGAAGAATACTGTCGAAGACGCTAGGCTGTAAGACCCGCCTTTCTGACATTGAGGAGATATTGGTGCCGAAATTAATGGCACCTATATCTCCAGCACCGGGGTCATACCAAGAAAGCTGACAGTACGCTGAATTCAGCTTACTGTCGGCTTTCTAGCACTATATAATACCGCACATCTATGAGGATCGCACATCTATAATTAATAATTAGTTTTTCTCCATAAAACACGCTCCTATGGCTCAAAGCTTCTAAAACATAACACACTATAAATATTAGGTATTGCTGATTTCCTATGCACTCACATTAATATTTTTTATATGGATGGTAATAACCGTAGGTTAGGATTGCTGCATTTTTTATCATCAACAAAATAGAAATTTAAGGGATGATTAAAAATATGTGTTAATACAATCTTCTTTCATATGGTGTCACAAAGTGAGATTCTTAAAAGGGGTTTTCAGGCTAAAAATATGGAATATTGATAGACCATCAATATCAGATCGGAGGGGTCAGACACCCAGCACCCCCACCCATTAGCTGTTCTCAAAAGCTGATTTACAGAGAATGGATCAGGAAGCAGAAAGCTTCTCATTATGTGTATTGGCCACACCAGGTCACTACACATCAGACTCCATCAATCTGATATTGATAGGTCCTCAATATTTTTAGCCTGGAAAACTCCTTTAAAATGAATTCAATCCAATCTTAAACCTGAGTAACTCCAAACTAAAGTACTGAGTATTATTTTTGCTTCAGATACTCACCAGTTCTCACCATGAACAGGATGACAGGATAATCCTGATACTCTACAACATGGACCTTTATTTGCTTGGTTTTTCTTGCAGTAAGCTGGACAAAACTATTTTGGCCAAGCAAAAGCATAGAGAAGTTCCTGGAAATCCAAACCAGATTAACAAACAAGGAAAACATGGAACTTCACCTGCTACAGCGTCATTCAACAGAAAATATGGACGCCAAAGGTCTTAGCTATAATTGTGATTTATAAAGAGACTTTCTTCAGAAAGCAGTAACACAAGCAGTAGGACCTATATTTTATATCAAGGGATAAAAGAAAATCCTTTTGATATTAATGGTAAAAGATGACAAGCATGTGACTATACAGACTCCAGATGATAAAACAGCACCATGGGAGATGTTACCAAACCTTTACCATACTATTACAGTAAGAGATCTTCTTAGTATGTGAATGTGCAAATGTGATACAGAAGGGACCTCAGTTCCATGAATGTGCTGCACCTCGAATATGTATCTTATTCTTTCCAGCAATGCTCAGGAAATCTCAGCTGGTGACATCCCACTATATAGATGGAGGATCTGTACTGATGAAACATGCAAATAAAAATGTATTCACAATCAGTAAGCTGGTATCGTGCTATCCATGCCTCATTGTGGTTAACTAACAATAATATTTGTTACTTTGGGCTCTACCCACCCCATTAGTTCATTTGCCTTATATCTTGTGATTTCTAAAATCTACTATTTTCTTCATCAAGAGGGAATCTGTGGGCCATAAGGAGTGGGTAGGTTTGAAGTGTAGTGAGAAAGAATGAATTTTGTAGTTGAGTATAATATTTATCCACTGCTTATCTATGTAGAATCTAAATGTAAGGTATTGGGAGCCCTTCTATCTGCTCCAGGCCCAATTTACTTGGTCAAAATGTTTCTCCTACTCAAAGGCTTATACTTACTGTCGCAGGCCATTGGGCTGGATCTAAGGCCTTCTTTAACCCCTTAAGAACCAGGCCTAAAAGTACCTTAATGACCAGGCCTCATTTTTCAAAATTAACATGTGTCACTTTATATGGCAATAACTTTGAGACTCTTTAACTTACACAAGTGATTTTGAGAATGTTTTTTCATGACACATTGTACTTCATATTAGTGGTAAATATTGATCAATATTTTTGTATTTATTTCTAAAAAAAAATAGGAAACGTGATGGAAATTTTGAAAAAACTCGCAATTTTCAAAATGTGAAATGCTCTGCTTTTCAGACAGTCATACCACTCAAATACATAAATAAATATTATCTACCATATCTCTGCTTTATATCGGCATCATCTTTTAATCGTCCTTTCTTTATTTTGGATTTATTTCGGATTTTCAGATTTACAAGAAAATTTCCCAAACTAATTTTTTAGGGACAACTTTAGTTCTGAAGGGGATTATAAAGGCCTATATATTAGAAACCCCTATAAATCACCCCATTTTCAAAACTGCACCCCTCAAATAATTCAAAACAACATTTGGGAAGTTTGTTAACCCTTTAAGCATTTCACAGAAATTAAAACAATATGGAGGTGAAATTTAGACATTTCATTTTTTTTTCAAAAATACATTTTTTTTTAGCCCTAAAATTAACACATTATCAAGGGGTTAAAGGAGAAAATGTATCTCAAAGTTTGTTCTGCAATTTCTCCCGAGCACAGAAATACCCCACATATGGATGTAAACTGATGTTTGGGCGAATGGCAGATTTTGCAGATTTTGCTGGAATAGTTTTCAGGGGCCAAGTCTCATTTGCAGAGCCCCTAGAGCATTGATGGCAAACCTTTTAGAGTCCGAGTGCCCAAACTGCAACCCAAAACCCACTAAATTATCGCAAAGTGCCAACACGGCAATTTAACCTTATTGTAACCAGGATCTGTTTTATAGTGACTGTGCAATGTCATTACAGCCTGTAATAATATCACATGTCTGCTATAAAACAGATACTGTGTGATATAAATAGTGAAGGGCCCCCACACAGTACAATGCGCTCCACAGTGGCCCCCAGACAGTACAATGTGCTCCACAGTGGCCCCCAGACAGTATTATATGCTCCAGAATTGCCCCACACAGTATTAGATGCTTCACAGTGTCCCCCATACAGTATTAGATGCTTCAGTGTCCCCCACACAGTATTAGATGCTTCAGTGTCCCCCACACAGTAGTAGATGCTTCAGTGTCCCCCATACAGTAGTATATACTTCACAGTAGGCCCCCATACAGTAGTTTGTTACTTACCGAGTCCAATGAAGAGCTGCAATCCCACGAAGAGTGTCCTCCTCCTTCTTCTGTTCGCATGGTGCTGATGAATGATGTCGCGCCTGCGTCGGGGCAGAGGTCACTCTCTGCAGTCAGTGTAGGCTGCGGTTCCACGGACCGAGGCCTACAGTGACAGCTTTCATCTGTATGTACATATGCACATACAGCTGAAAGAAGCGATCACTCACTAACCGGGATTCCTGTACCGGATTCCCCATTAGTGAGCGATCATGGCGACGGCGCGCGTGCCAACTGAGAGGGCCCTCTCTGGCACGCGTGCCATAGGTTCACCATCACGGCCCTAGAGTATCAATACAATGAAAACCCTCCAAAAGTGACCCCATTTTGGAAACTACACCCCTGACAAAATTTATCAAGGGGTATAGTGAGCATTTTGACCCTACAGCTTTTTCACCAATGTTATTAACATTGGGATGTTTAAATTAAAAATTACTAAAATGTCACTTTATCCCCAAAGTTTTAATTTTCCCAAGGGGTTAAAGGAGAAAAAGCACCCCACAGGTAGTTACACAATTTCTCCTGAACACGGGAGTACCTCATATGTGGTCGTAAACTGCTGTATGGGTACATGGGGGTGCTCAGAATAGAAAGAGCGCTATTTGGCTTATGAAGGGCAGATTTTGCTGGAAGAGTTTTCTGGTGCCATGTCTCATTTGCAGAGCCCCAAGAGTACTAATTCAATGGAAACTTCCAAAAAATGACCCTATTTTAGAAACTACACTCCTCAAGAAATTTCTTAAGGGGTGTGGTGAGCATTTAGACCCTGCAGCTGATTCACAGATTTTATTAGCAATGGAACATAAAAATTAAAAATGAATTTTTTGCAATAAACTGTCCATTTTGCCCCAAATTTTTCATTTTAACAAGGGGTTAAAGAAGAAAAAGCACGCCAGAGTTTATTACACAATTTCTCCTGAATACGGGAATACCCCATATGTGGTCGTAAAATGTTGTATGAGTACATGGTGGAGCTCAGAATAGAAAGAGCGCTATTTGGCTTTTGGAGAGCAGATTTTGCTGGAATAGTTTTCAGGTGCCATGTCCCATTTGCAGGGCCCTTAAAGTACCAGTACAATGGAAACCCCTTAAAAGTAACCCCATTTTAGAAACTACACCCCTCAAGGAATTTCTCAAGTGGTATTATCATTTTGAGGAAAATAGTGCTTCTGAAAAATGAATGTACAAAGTGAAAATTGAAATTTATATAGAAATATGCCATTTCAGTGCCCAATATGTTGTGCCCACTTTGTGTCAACAGAGACACGCACTCCTAAAACTATTAGGTGGGTTATCCTGGTTACAAGGAAGTTGTTTATGTGGGCGTAAACTGCTGCTTGGGCAAAAAGCAGGGCTCAGAAGGGAAGGAGCACTGTGCTTTTTAGATTATAGATTTAGAGGGATTTTCTGAACGCTATGTTGTTTTTGCAGAGCCCTGTAGGTGCCAGTAAATTGGAATTCCCCAAGAAGTGACCCCATTTTGTAAGGGAAATTTTAGGGTCTCTGCAAATATGACAAGGTGTCCAAAAACCAACATTCTAAATTAGCGGTCCAAAAGCACATAGGGCTCATTCAGATGTGCGCCCTGCTGTGTGCCCAAACAGCAGTTTATGCCCACATGTACTGTATGTCACTGATGTACCCAGGATAACGTACTTAACAATGTCATATGTGGGTATAAACAGCTGTTTGGGCACAGTCGGGAAGGAGTGCTATTTTGGTTTTCAGACGTCATGCCACTTTTGCAGAGCCGCTAAATTGCCAGTAAAGTGGAATCCGCAGACTTGTGACCCCACTTTGGAAACTTCACCCTTCAAGGGATTTATCAAGTGGGGTAGCGAGCATTATTAACCCATGAGCGTTGCATTAATTTCATTTCCAGAAATGAATGCGCAGCTGATAATGAAAAGTGAAAACTGAAATTTTTCTAGCGGTACGACAATTCAGTGCCCGAAATGTTTTGCCCAGCAGAGACACACACTCCAAAACTGTTAAGCAGCTATCCCGGACACAACAGCTTTTGGAGCGTTCACATCTGATACAAGCCGGGCACAACATATTACGCACTGAAATGACATATTCCTGGAAAAATTGCCATTTTAACCTTTCACCTTCAGCTGCGTATTCATTTCTGGAAATTAAATTAATGCAACACTTGGGGGTTAAAAATGCTCACTGTACTCCTGGATAAATTCCTTCAGGGGTGTAGTTTCCAAAATGGGGTCACATGTCAGGGGATTCCACTTTACTGGCATTTCAGGGCTCTGCAAAATTGTCATAGTGTCCAAAAACCAAACTGTCTAAATCTGTGCGCCAAAAAACAAATAACACTCCCTCCCTTTTGTGTCTGGTTGTGCCCAAACAACAGTTTATACCCACATATCACATTAAGCACATTATCCTGGGTACACAGTGTCATACATTTGGGCATAAACTGCAGTTTGGGCACACAGTAGGGCGCAGATGTGAAGGAGTGCTATGTGACTTTTGGAGTGCAGTTTTAGATGTTTGGTATCTGGATGCCATGTCATGTTTGAAGAGCCTTTAAAGTACCAGAAATGTGAAATCCCCTAAAGAGTGACCCCATTGTGAAAACTGCACCCCACAAAAAATTTATCAGGGGGTGTAGTAAGCATTAGTATCCCAGATGTGAATGCACAGTGGATGGTGAAAAGTGAATATGTAAGCTGTGCATTGGGAACACCAAATTCCCTATTATTTCCCCAGTAGTTCCTAGTATTGAGGGGAGGGGGGGTCACGCTAAGGGTCACTTCTGGTTTCTTTTCCCTCATAAGCTCTAAATCTGGTTTGTACCCTGATATAAGCTCGCACAGCTTATACATTCCCTTCCTGACACAGCCAGTTATGTTCTATTAATTTGGCGATTTTTGGGGTTTTTGTCTTCACATTGTACAAGCTATATTTTCTTTATTTTTCTGATGATGTAGCCATATGAGTGCTGTTTTTTTTGCAGGATGAGATGTTTTTTTGTAATGACACCATTTTGGGGCGCCTATAACTTATTGAATAAACTTTATTAACTCTTTTTTAGTAGATTACAAAAAAACATCAATTCTGGCATTGTGTTTTACCCTTTAAATTTTTTGCCATGCAGCATAAGCGTAAGTAACATGTCACCTTTATTCTGCGGGTCGGCACGATTATGGTGATTCCTCATGTATATTGTTTTTTTATACGTTACTAATTCTGCAGAACAAAAACTCATTTGGGGAAAGAAATCAATTATTCTTGCATCGCTATATTTTGAGATGCGTAACTTTTTTAATTTTCGGTTTACAGAGTTGGTTGGGGACTTATTTTTTGCGGGACAACATGTGCTTTTTATTGGTACTGTTTTGGGGTACATATGACTTTTTTTATCACTTTTTATTACATATTTTGTAAGTTGAGATGGCGAAAAATCGTTACTTTCGGCGATTTTTTTTTTCATTTTTTTTTTTCTAACGCTCACCGTGTAGGTTAAATATTGTTTCAGTTTTATTACACGGATTTTTACAGACGTGGCTATACCAAATATGTATTGTTTTTATTAATTTTTAGTTGTTTTTTTTTTTTAATAATTAATTTTATATAGGAAAAGGGAATTTTTGGGGCTTTAGAACTTTATTATTTTTTTTTTACATTTTGTGCTTAGGTACTCCTTCCAATGACATACCAGTACGTAATTTTACGTTAAGGGGTTAAACTGCTAAACTTTGTTATTACCTTCTTAATATGGAGAAATTCTAGATACAAACTCAGCTTGAGTACTTTACAGAGATCCAGGACCCAAGGAGGTATGGCCCTACCTGAGTTTTACCTTTACTTCTTGGGTGGCCAACTTCAATTCCTTGCTATATGGACTCGAGACATGGACTCAACATTCGTAGAACACTATTTAGCCTTACATTGGAGTATTAGTACATTGTGGCCAGTACTGGAGAGGCCAATTGTCTTTCCCTGCCCTTTTTCATTACTTCATAAAGTGACTGTGCAGGTGTAACAAACTGTAACAAAAAAAACAACAAAATGTGCATAGCAGCCATAAAATAAGTAATAGGGTTGAAAAGTTTTACAGCCGGGGATGAACTGAGGAAGGAAAGAGAATAGCGCTTTTGTATTGTGCAGATTGGAGGTCAGCTGGCTTAAGGCCCAGGGCTGACAGCTGTACTACCTGGCCTAAAAGTTGCTGTACCAACCAGAAACAGTGAAGAGACAGGTCCACCAGAGTGTCTTCATTAATTCGAGTGTCTTGAAAGCAAATAGGCTGTAGGGTATATGAGATATAGTTTGGCTGGGACCGTCCAAATCTTATGCAGGATTTTTAATGAGGATTCCCTATGGGTGACCTGTCAGCTACCTTTGCTAATAAATGCGCAGCAGTCATGCCATTGAGCCAGAGTCGATGTGATATCCAGGCCCCTTTCCCAGACTGTCATAAAGTCTAATTTAACAGTTGGAGTTGGACACTCAATTCACTATATATAAAGGAAAAGGAACATACTTAAAAAATTAAGCATTCTCAAAAAATTGTACAGTGGAGACCAGGCGCTAATGCCCGCGATCAGAGTTCACTCTGATCACAGGCATTGCAGGCCAGGACCCCCCCATATAAAAAAAAAAATGACCTCCAGGGCTGGTCCCCACTGGGCCCCATAGCTTTATCGTTGCAGGACAGCTCCTTTGACCTGTTGCAGGCCGTGAGCCAACCTTTTCCTTATGAAGGACCCCAGGCTTATCATTGCATTATAGCTACTGTGGCTGGTTTCTGACCTGCCTCAATAGCTACAGGTGCATCTCAATAAATTAGAATATTTTTGAAACGTTCATTCATTTCAGTAATTCAATACATAATCGGCAGTCTTCCATGATTGTGTGTCCTACTGAACCAGACTGAGGGACCATTTAAAGGCTTAGGAAACCTTGGCAGGTGACACACTGACTTTACAATACTGAACTTTTTCACAATATTCTAATTTTCTTAGATTTGCGTTTCCATTAGCTGTAATCCATAATCAATATTTACATAAATAAAATGATTGAAATAGAACACTCTGTGTGTAAAGAATCTAGAAAATATAGGAGGTCACGTTTTTAATTTAATTACTGAAATAAATAAATGTTTCAAAGATATTCTAATTTATTGAGATACACCTGTATGTAGTGAATCTCTCATAGACTGCAATACAGTTGTATTGCAGTCTTTGAGACTTGCAGTCAAATGATTGCAGGTTCAAGCCCCCTAGGGGAGCTAGTAAAATAGTCAAAAAAATAAATAAAAAAAAGTTTTAAAAAGTATAAAAAAAAACCAAAATAACTAAAAGTTCAAATCACCCCCCTGTGAAGAATATCGCCTCACCCAGCCGCCTGGCACGCCTGCGATCAAACTTCTTTCTTAACCTCCCACTCACACACCGTGAGTAGACCGGGTCATAGGATAGAACGAAACGAGCGATATAAATTTTATATGTTTAATAACCCAAGTGGGTCGGTACGAATTAATAGCATATACAGAAATATACAGTATTAATATGATCAAGCATAAACATACAAGCAAAAGAGCGATGATACAATACAAAACAAAAAGGGAAAATAAAATATAGAGAAAATACCGGCATAGGCTCGTAGTCCGTTTCTCTAGGCTAGAGCACAGTTTTGGGCCTAGGACGCAAGCTTAAGCAAGTTGCATAAAACAATCCTTCTACATGTTGTCCAGAACAAAGTGAAAGGCTTCAGGCCTCAATGCTAGGCCCTCAATGCATTCCTCAGTAGGGCAAGCTCTCTCATCTTCTCCCAGATCAGAGCTCCTTACTGCCTCTTTGCTGAATGACCCCAGAATCCAGGTCTGCCCACAGCATATGGCTAGTGCTCCACCCACCCCTTGCACCCAGGCAGCCCCCCCTCTCCCTCCTTTGCAGAACCCTCGGAGAGATGGGTGAAGTTAAGGTCACTGGCTTGCTATCCCCCTATCGCCATCTGGCCAGGGATAATAAAAGTGCCTGGCTATAGCAAGCCATCTCCAATGAACACACATAAAACCAGTGAAGCGTATCGTCCAGCAATGTAAAACCCAAGTTAAACACAACATTCCAACAGGTAGGGGGAGGACGGACATGAGCAAGTAAAAATACATTTCTAAGAAAGATGTACAACTGAGGGTCGGTTCATCATACCTCCCCCTTTTAGAGCATGTCGGGAGGAAGGACGATCCTAAGATCACCTTCCGTGGACACCTTGGCGGCCTCACCCCGCCAGGACCTGCGCTGGTCCCTGACCATATTCCTGGCGTGCTGATACCCTCTTCCTCTCCTGTCTGAATGGAGACTCTTCTAAGGCTCAGGCTCTGAATTAAGTAGACCTGGCTACCTCCTACTTGCTCTGGGTCCCTCCCCCGAGTGCTGGCGTCCCTTCGACCCACACTCACAACCCCAGGCCCTTGTGGTACCGGTGCTGAGACCCCATCCCGGCAGTCTCCACCCACCTGGCTACCCCCGGCCTGCACTGGGACCTCGTTCTGAGTGCTGGCATCCCGCAGATCCACACTTGCAACCCCAGGTCCTTGAGATACCAGTTCAGAGACCCCTTCCCGGCAGTCTCTCAGGGTCTCTCCCACACTAGTGCTAGTTGGGAGAAATCTAGGGGATTCTGCACCTCCCCCTTTGCTTCCAAACCTACATCCTGTTCCTCCTGTACTTGGGTGGGTGATGGTGATACCTTGGGCAAATGACTGAGATCATGCTTCCCCAAACCATCCCTCCACAATACATTGACAGGTAATACATTTGACACACCCCCTTCTTGGGTCCCACCTCCAGCACCCCATGCCATCTGCACTTGGGCCATGGGCACTCCTGGAATAGAACTGGACAGAAGAGAAGTGTATGTCTCATACCCGCCGGACTCCTCCGGCTTCAAGGGAGTGAGGCTAGTCATGGCGGTCTCAGCACTGACTCCAGGTGGTGTAGGCAACGGTTCAAGGGTCGGAACGCCCTCCACCCTTGTAGCACTCTGGCTGCGGGCTAGCACCGCACTACCAGCAGTCCGTCTCTCACCTGGATCGGCCATGAGATCCACATAGCCTACCTGACTACCTGGCACATGGTCAGCAGTTGGGTGCTTATCAGATGCACTGGGCGAAATAGTAGAAGTCGCTTCCAGTGACTCAGAAGAGCTACCCTGTACACTTTCACAACAAGCATTGACAATTACATTGACAGTACATTCATTAGCAATTGTTAATTCACACCGGGCCTCAATGAGATTTGTGGTAGACATATTAACAAGCTGGGAGGGAGATGCCCCTGCAGATGTGGGTGTGTCTACCGACCAGGTCTCACTGGCTCCTAACACTGGAGTGAACAAAGCATCAATAACACTTTTGCTAAGCTGGGTTGCAGGAAGCTCACTTGCATCTTCCCGGCTCTCAGCTGAAGGCAACTCATTAGCATTTACACGTACTGCCATGGGAAGTATCTCAGAGGAGCTACCCTGGAAATCTGCAAGGCAAGAATTAGCAATTACATTGACATTACATTCATTCATTGATTCACAGTGAACTGCATGGGTGAATGGCTCAGCCCTGGTCACACTGAGGGGGCTCTCACCACCCGCAGATGTGGGCGGGGCTACAGCCAGGTCAGCATTCCACAATGCCTCATTCACATGCTCACTGATTACTTTAGCTGGGCACACAGCAAGGGGAGACAAGCTGCAGACCCCTCCCTCTGCCTGTGTGACAGGCTTCAACACCACATGAAAATCATCCTTCAGTACAGACATTTTGTCACAGCGAGGTGGGGCTGCTCCCACCCCATATTGGGACACCAAGGGCCCCAAATCTGTTCCCAATAGTACATTGGCAGGCAGACTAGACATTAGCCCCACATCACGCATTCCTTTTCCCGCACCCCAGTCCAAATGGACGCAAGCCATGGGCACAGTTAAGCATTCTTGTCCAATACCCCTCAGGGTCAGAGTTTTTCCAGGGATAATACTGTCCGCAGGGACCAAGTCAGGTTGCACCAGAGTAACATCCGCCCCAGTGTCACGAAATCCCATGACCACTTTATCCCCCACAATGACCTGTTGACGGTTGGCATTGGATTGCAACCCCTCCCTCCCCACCAACTATACAGATGGGCCAGCTGCCGTGGCTGGGGAAACAGGGGGGTTCTTAGAGTGGTTGGGGCACTCCGCCTTGAAATGTCCTGACTGGTTACAGGCATGACACCGCCGGGCCTCTCCTTGGGACCTGGAGGGGGTACCCGGGGCGCCCAGAGTTCTTGGGACAGGGGAAGTAGAGGGGGCACCCGGGACAGAGTTTGTCTTACCCCACTTGGAGACTGCAGGCTGTGGTGAACTCCAGCTTTGCCCCTCCTTCCAGCTTGAGGGTCTCTGCAGTGTGGCTCTTCTCTTGGCCCCTTGCTCCCTGGTGGACACATAGTCTTCAGCAATCTCTGCAGCCTTGTCTGCTGTTTTGGGTTTCCAATCACACACGAACTGGTGGACCTCCAGAGGGCACACCTGGAGAAATTGTTCCTTTATCATAAGATCCCCAATTCCCTCAAACGTGGTGACAGTAAGTCCTTTGATCCACTGCCAGAATGTAGCCTGTAAGTGGTGCAGAACATCCGCATAGCTCTCTGTGTGACCCCGCTGTATATTCCGGAACTTTTTGCGGTACACCTCCGGCGTGAGCCGGTATCTCCGGAACAGCGCCGCTTTGATGGTCTCATAGTCCGCGTCCTCTGGTAAGTTCGTGGAAACATCCAGGCCTTTTCCCTTCAGCCGGGGAGACAGGTAACGGGCCCATTCTGCCTGGGGAATATGATGCTGCTTACACACCCTCTCAAATCCCCGCAAGAACGAGTCCAAGTCCCCGTTATCTTCCAAGATTGGAAAGTCCTCGGATCGGATCTTTAGTGCTCGGGCTCCTGGAGTTGGTGCAGGGGAAGGTTGCGCCTGCTGGCAAAGTTCCAGTTTTTTTAGCTCAAGCTGATGCTCCATCTCTGCCCGACGCTCTGCAGCAGCGGCCTCTCTTTCCGCCCGGTGCTCTGCAGCAGCAGCAGCGGCCTCTCTCTCCGCCCGACGCTCTGCAGCAGCGGCCTCTCTCTCCGTCCGACGCTCTGCAGCAGCGGCAGCGGCCTCTCTCTCCGCCCGGCGCTCTGCAGCTTCAGCAGCTTGGTACTGGCGGATCACCTTCAGACGGGTGCTATAGTCACTGGCGTCTATCTGCTGTAAGGCCATTTGCAAGTATAAGTCCGTTACCCCAACAGAACTGGGGCTACTGGTCCCTCCAGGCACAGTTACCTCTGGGGTCAGGGCACCTGCTGAACCATCTGGCATGGTGATGTTTTCTTGTGCCAGCCCCTCAGGACTCTGCTCCTTGTTCTGCCCAGCTGCAGCACTTTCCATATCAGCCATCTGCTCAGCGTTTGTATCAGTCAGTTGCTGACGTCCCCTGGCTCCACATCTCAGAGACCGGGACATCCACTGGAAGTCGTTGCCAAATAAAAGATAGGACAGAAAAAAAGAAGAAGGGAGGGAACAGTACTGTACCAAACTTTCACCGTATTTTAAGCTTGATCTCATGCCGCGCTCGTTCCATAGGATTGCCGCAATCCCCAGTGTCTGCGTGATACCACACCCACATACTGTTATCCTAAGATCCCACAACGCTGCCACCACTGTGAAGAATATCGCCTCGCCCAGCCGCCTGGCACGCCTGCGATCAAACTTCTTTCTTAACCTCCCACTCACACACCGTGAGTAGACTGGGTCATAGGATAGAACGAAACGAGCGATATAAATTTTATATGTTTAATAACCCAAGTGGGTCGGTATGAATTAATAGCATATACAGAAATATACAGTATTAATATGATCAAGCATAAACATACAAGCAAAAGAGCTATGATACAATACAAAACAAAAAGGGAAAATAAAATATAGAGAAAATACCGGCATAGGCTCGTAGTCCGTTTCTCTAGGCCACAGCAGAGTTTTGGGCCTAGGGCGCAAGCTTAAGCAAGTTGCATAAAACAATCCTTCTACATGTTGTCCAGAACAAAGTGAAAGGCTTCAGGCCTCAATGCTAGGCCCTCAATGCATTCCTCAGTAGGGCAAGCTCTCTCATCTTCTCCCAGATCAGAGCTCCTTACTGCCTCTTTGCTGAATGACCCCAGAATCCAGGTCTGCCCACAGCATATGGCTAGTGCTCCACCCACCCCTTGCACCCAGGCAGCCCCCCTTCTCCCTCCTTTGCAGAACCCTCGGAGAGATATGTGAAGTTAAGGTCACTGGCTTGCTATCCCCCCATCGCCATCTGGCCAGGGATAATAAAAGTGCCTGGCTATAGCAAGCCATCTCCAATGAACACACATAAAACCAGTGAAGCGTATCGTCCAGCAATGTAAAACCCAAGTTAAATACAAAATTCCAACAGGTAGGGGGAGGACGGACATGAGCAAGTAAAAATACATTTCTAAGAAAGATGTACAACTGAGGGTCGGTTCATCACACCCCCTTTCCCTAGAATACATATAAAAGTAAAATATTACTGTGAAACACATACACATTAGGTATCCCTGTGTCCAAAAATGTCCGGTGTACAAACTTATAAAAATATTTCTCCCATACGGTGAACGCCGTAACAGGAAAAAAAAATCAAAAGTGCCAAACCACCATTTTTTCACTCTTTTGCCTCTAATAAAAATTTCAATAAAAAGTGATGAAAGCAATAGCAATTCCCCAAAATGGCATAAGTAAAAAGGACAGCTGGCCACGCAAGAAAGGACGCCCTATGGATCCCCATTTCATATTTTTGTTATGGGTTTAAAATGTAAATAAAACTATATAAATTTGGTATCCATGGAATCGTACTGAAACAAAGAATACAGGTAACATGCCATTTTGGCTGCATAGTGAACATTGTAAAAACGAAACCCGTAAGAACACAAATGCACTTTTTCTTCAAAACTACCCCATTCTGAATTTTTTTTCAGCTTCCCAGTACATTGAACAGAGTAAAAAATGGTAGCATAATGAAGAATAATTTGTCCCACAAACATTAACATTGCACCTACTGAAATGGGGATCTGGCTGTAACTTCAGCCGGAGCTCCCAGAGAGAAGGCAGGGAAGGTTTATTACCTTCCCTGCCTTCCCGATCACTGTATATACAGCGCTCAATAAGCGCTGTATACACCGCTATGGGTGCCGCCATCTTGCGGCTCCTCTCTGACCTGGCGGGTGCAGCATCTGTAAAAGCTGCTGGGTTCTACAGGACCCACATCAGATCTATAGTATTGTGCAAGTAACGTGCAGGAGGCTGTACTCCTCCTGCAACTGGGGCCAATTATGACCTTATGGGGACACAATGTAAAAAAAATAAAAAAAAATTAATAGAAAAGTAAAAAAAAAAAAAAAAGTAAATAAAATAATTAAAAAAATAAATAATATAATACGCAAATAAAATGCTCTTATTACAGGTTATAGCCCCACCCCCGACTATACCATATAAAATTAAAATTACCATAACGGAGAGTAAAAACTATTTCATAAAGTTTTTTTTAGTAGCACTTTGTGTTATTAAGTAAAAAAAAGAAACATGAAAAACAGACACGTTTTCCCTCCTCTTTTGTTTATATTTTCTTTGATATAAAACAAATTAAAACACATTCAAAAATAAAAACAACATAAAAATAAAGCCCTATGTGTCACTGAAAAAAGAGGCAGAAATTAGTTGAATAACGCATATGATAAAAATGTTAGAGCCCTCAAAGCCTCACATACAAAAAAACCGCTAATGAGTCTGGTCTGGAAGAGGGATAAAGCATCTGGTATGGAAGTGGTTAAAAACGAAAATCAAAAATCTAAAAATTCCTCCGGCTCGAAGGGGTTAAGAAGCCTGAAACTAGCGTGTTTCCACCATACAAAAGCCTCTGGGGATAGATCAGGGAGAAAAGCCAAGGGGATTGTTAAATAAAAGGAGTAGGGGTGATACCAGATTTTGCAATTTGTACTGAAATCTTGTCTTCCACCATAGCTTTAACATGTAGCTTGCCAAGTTAGTGGCAGCTGGTATTGGATGAGAAGTCGATTGTGAAGAACAAAGTAGGGACTGTAGTAAAACCAATGTTACCAGGGTTTGCTAAATATATATAATATTTGTAGAGTTTGGGAACAGAGAGTCCTCCTATTTGTTTATAATAGTGCATAATGCGTCTCCGAATCTGTAATCTTTTATATGCCCAAATTATATGAAAGATTTCTCTCTGCAGACCTACCAAGAAGGAGGAAGTCACCGGGGTCAGTAGGGTATAAAAATAGTAAAAGGATTCTTGGTAGAGTCACCATTTTAATCGAGTGCACCCTATCAACCCAGGAGAGGGTAGAATAATGCCAGTTACTGAGATCCTTCATCAACTCTGGGATAAGCGTGAAATAATTCCATTTAAAATAGTTACCTAAAGAGTTGCAGAGATTTATGCCTAGATATGGAATATATTTATTATGTTTCTGGAAGCCAAAGTTTAGCGTTATAAGCTTTCTGGTTGTGCAAAATTTTCGATTTAGAAGTGCTAAGCTTGAGGCCAGAGAGCCATGCAAAATGTCATAATGTGCCGATCATATTTGGGAGCGTTATTAGCGGTTTTGTGATAGTAACATGTCATCCGCAAAAAGATTAACTTTATACTTGTATCCTCCAATCCGTACACCAGAAATCTCTGGGTTGGAGTGCATGGCAATAGCCAAGGGCAAAAAGTGTTGGAGATAATGGAAAACCCTATCGGGTGCTGCTTATAATGGTAATGGGCATCGGAGAGTCTGTCGGGAGTTATAAATACTCTATAGGATCACAATAAAGAGCTTGCAGTGTCCGTTGAATCTGACCAGTGATCCCCATGAATTGAAGGACCTGAGCAAGGTTACTCCAGGATTAGCTATCAAAAGCTTTTTCTATGTCTAGTGCCAGCAATGAAATAGGCTTACATTGATTGTCATTCCTGTGTGTAATATTACAATGTTTTCTAACATTATCAGAGACTTGTCTGCCTAGAATAAATTCCAGTTGATCAGAGTGAACCAAAGATGGAAGCAGGCTGTTCAGGCGAGAGGCCGGGACAGAGGAAAAGATCTTAATATCTAAATTCAGAAGTGATAAAGGCCTATAATTGGTAGGGGTAGTGCGATCTTTACCAGGTTTGGGAATTACTGTTATGGATGCACTCAACATGTCCTGAGGAAATTTGCCTCCCTGTAGGACATGATTGAACATCTGTATGAGGTGAAGGGAGAGTATTGAAAAGCCATCAGCGCCAGGAGCTTTCCCAGTCTTAAGGGCATCAATTGTATCAGAGGATTGGAGGAAAGGGGTGATTTCCTGTGAGGAGTTGGGGTTGGAAGTGGTCCCACTGCCCAACTCCTGCATCTAATATACCATGTTCAACCTCTGTCGGGCCCTCAGCTTAATGCCTGTATAGAAAGAAATAAAAAGAAAAAACAGCGCAGAGCGCTAATAGTGTAAAACCAAAGGATGATAGATATCAGAACACAGATACAAATTGCTCACCTTGGTGGGTTGTGATCAGCTCACAACAACTTAGTAGGCATGTAGAATCAGATTATCTTCATTGGGACCTTGTGAAGCAGCTGCTAGCCTCAGAACCGTGGTATGAAGCACGTGTGGAAGAATCCAGATGCAGGTAGAAAAGAGGAGGCAGATGAGCGCTGGTCCAGAATAAATGTAGTCTTTAATCCAATTGAATAAAACACACGACGCGTTTCGGGACAAACCCCTCAGCTTAATGCTTAGCATTTTATCAGGTTTATTAGTGTATTTATGAAATTCAGCCTGAGTCCAACAAATAATTTTCTCCGTCCTATGTGTGAGCACAGTATTAAGTTGTAGCTGTAGCTTGGTGTCTCTAATGCACTTAATCAGGTAACAGGAAGGGTGGAGTTGATCAGCTAATTCCAATTTTAACAGTTTATGTTCTAAGTCAGCCAGTATTTTAGACCGGGGCCCCATGTGGCGGAAAAGCCACGGAAAAAAACACAGCATTTTACAGTCTCTGCAAAGTGGATGGGATTCTAGTGAATCCCATCCACACATTGTAAAAAAATATGTGCAGCGCATACTCTGCGATTTCCAAAACTGTTGCGAGTCACTAGTCAGACTTGATTTGAGGGCTAAATTGGTGCAAGGAGAGAAGCGCAGGCTTGAGTACAAGGTGTAACATCGCAGTTTTAGCTGGAATTAGAGTAGAGGCAACAGAGGATACTCACAGGTGCAGATGAGCCATTCAGTTCAATAGTCTTGTAAGGACAGAAGAGGCCGAATTATGTCCCAATACTGCCCTGTCAGAAAGGCTTCTCCCATCTTCAGTGTAAGAGGTGACTCGAGTGGGGCCACCTAAGAAGCACTCTTTAGGGTTGTTAAAGCCGGAGCTCCAGAGAAGTGCGTCTGGCTGTTTTAGTGTCAGGCCATGTTGTCCCTCTAAGGTCCCTTTATAGCCAAAGTTATGTTTCCGCACCTACAGAACATTGAGGAAGCTACTTTCTGGATGTCTCACAATGTATTTACATTAGATGATCTATATCGAGATTGTACCCTAAGGTCCAATTCCCAAGTATAGGAAACTTACCAGATGCCTCACACTTTCTTCTATAAGTATCTCCAATTGAGACACGCACTTCATTGTCAATTCCTGGAGGTTCAGAACTTAATGTCAGACTACCCCTTGAGAGGTGTATTTACTTCTCAAGGCCCACGGGGATCATCTCGGCCTTGTACACTCATCTCTTGGGCACTAAACTAAAATCCACACAACTTGCAGTGGAGGGCAAGTGAAGATGACAACTTCATAATTTTCATTAGAAGAATGGAAGGAAGCCCTGGAGTCACCATTACATGTATCCCAGGTCATCAATAATTGATTGATATATTGTTTCACAATTATACTTTATACACCAGCGTTCTCTCCCTGGTACGTGTATATACGATGGGATACATTACAGAGGACAGGTGTCACAGATGCGCTAGTCCGTATACTGACTTTTGGCATATGGCCTGAGACTGCCCCAACATAGGTCCATTCTGGAAGGAAGTTATTGCTATGTTATCTAGTATTACTATGATCCAGGTTCCAGCTGCTTCGAAGGTCTATGTAGTATGCCTTTTGGAGGAGTTGGACTGGCTGTACCACAAGAGAATACTTTTGCGAGAATCTCTGTTCCTTGCTAGGATGGCTATTGCACTCAGATGGTTTGGTAATACATTTCCAATTGTGGAAAATGGAAGAAATTAGATAATAACACCATCTAGTAAAAAAGGATGGCAAAACTGAATTTTGTAGTTGTCATGCCAAGAAAGAGTTAATATAATTTGATGAAAAAGCTAAATGCTTCCCAAAATGGAGCGATAGAAAAGTACAACTTGTAGTGCAAAAAACAAGCACTTGTATGGCTATGTCAACATCAAAATGCAAAAGTTATAGCTTTTACTGTAAAATGTGACAACAGAAAAATCAGAAAGGACCCGTGTCCTTAAGGATCAAATTAACATGTTAATTTACAAGGGGCATAAGTGACCACCTAAAACACAGAGCTTTATTGGTGGTAGTTGGTCAGTTGGCATAGTCCTCTTCTCTTCTTTTTAGGCTCCATGCATATGACCGTGCGCTTGCTGTGTTTTTTAACTTCTTATTCTTTATTAACTTTTATATTTTCTATTTTACTTTTAAAACTTTTTTTTTAATTAACTTTTTTTCCTGACCCACAATGAGACTTGAGCCTGGGATCTATTGATCCCTATTGCAATATTTTGCAATACATTATATGATGGTATATGGTAGAATCCCGTTAGGGGGGAACAAACTGGGCAATTGCCCAGGGCCCCCATCCCCAAAGGGGGCCCCCAGGATACGGAGCATCAGCTTTTAGCCTGATTGCTTGAATATTGGGAGGTCCCCAGCCGTATCGGCGTGCACAGCACAGTACGCCACGCCGATATGGCTGGGGACCTGTTTAATCCTATGAGGAGCGGGGAGCTGAAAAGTCCCTGCTCTGCCATAGAGGACCTACAGTAAGGCATGGGACGTTGCAGTGCAGGTGGCGTATTGACGTCAATGCATCGCGCCACCTGTGCCACTACTACAGGGAGAGACTTCGGCTACTCTGCTCATCGTGGGAGTGCGGTAAGGTGAGTAAAAGATTCATTGTTTTCTGGTAAGGGAAAGAGATTTCCTGCTAAGTGGGAGTAATATTTATAGTGGGGGAACTATTTAATATAAGGGGGGCTATTGTAAGGGTGAAGTATTATTTATAAGGGGAAACTGTTATATATAAGGGGGTTATTACAAGAGGTGACAAATTATATATAAGGGGGGCTATTGTATATAATTGTTCCCCCTTATATTAGTCCCCTTATATATTATAGTTCCTCCCTTATAATAGCACCCATTATAAATAATAGTATAATTGTACCCCCCCTTATAATAGCCCCCCTTAAAAGGGGAGAAGTATTACAAATAAGTGAGGCTATTATAAGGTTGAAACTATTATAAATAAGGGGAAACTATTATTTATAAATGGGCTATTATAATGGGGAGATTGTTATATAAGGGGATTATTATACATATTATATATAAGGGGGGACTATTTTATATAAGGGGGGCTATTATAAGGGGGGACTGTTATATATAAATGGGGGCTATTATAGGAGAGGAACTATTATATATAAGGGGGCTATTCCAAACGTGCGTTGGGGTTGCTGGTCCATGTGGTCGCAGATGGCATAATGGCTGGTTGATATTGTTCATGAATTTGGGAGCTAGTTACAATTCCTTGGTTGTGCATATTTGCATTTGGCACTGATGCACTTTGATTAATTTATCACTTGGTGTGATACTTATTATTTTTTGATTATACTGTATATATTCGGGTATTTATTTATTTGTGAATTGTACTGCATAATTTATGTCATCTATGAAATTATATCTCTGCCATTTCTGTGTACCACATTGGACCATGCTTTTTGCTTTTTTTTGCTTGTTTTTAATTGTTTTTAATCTTTGCAACATAATGAATTGGTTATATGTATATTTTTTGTTAATAAAGATTAATTTTTTGATTGTATATGACTTATTGTAGTGGAGAAATTTTTGTTGGATCTTTGTTCTGAGTTCGGCTCTGGTATTCTCTACAATATTTGATTTATATTTATGATTATGTGACCTGAGATTCCTTTTGGATTAATTTATTATATACAAGGTTGGCTGTTATAAGGTGGAGACTGTTATATATAAGGGGGTATTATGTATAAGGGAGGAACTATTATATAAAAAGGAGTCTATTATAGGAGAGGAACTATTATATATAAGGTGGATTGTTATAAGGGGAGACTGTTATATATAAGGGAGGAAACTATTAAATATAAGGGGGCTATTATAAGAGGAAATTATCATATACACTGTGTTCCAAATTATTATGCAAATAATATTTTCTCATATTTTCCAAAATTACCTATATGAATTGAAGTCATTGTAATTTTCCAGTCATCAACTATTCGAGTATAATTGAAAGGTTTTTGAACAAACTGCCTATGATAACAGTATATTTAAAAAAAAAAATAAAACACTCAAAATGCATGTTTTAAATTATTATGCACAGCAGAATTTGCAACCTTTTCATTTTTATTAAGAACAAAAAAATGGTCATTGTGAAATTATAAGCATTAGCAGGTTATTACAAACTGAAATCAAACAGTTTTCAAGCCAAAACTTTATTCGAGGTGATGTTACATTTGAACATAGGACCCCTTGTTCGAAAGAAGCTTCTGAACTCTCTCGTCCATTGAATTTGTCAGTTTTTGGATGGTTTCTGCTTCAATTGTTTTGCATGAGGACAGAATACCCTCCCAGAGCTGTTGCTTAGATGTGAACTGCCTCCCGCCATCATCCCGCCATCATAGACACTCCTTTTGATGATGCTCCAGAGGTTCTCAATGGGGTTGAGGTCAGGGGAGCATGGGGGCCACACCATAAGTTTGTCCCCTTTTATGCCCATAGCAGCCAGAGATGCAGATGTGTTATTTGCAGCATGAGACGGTGCATTATCATGCATGAAAATGATCTTTCTGCGGAATGCATGGTTCTTCTTCTTCAACCATGGCAGGAAGTGCTGTTTGAGAAACTCCACATACATTATGGAGTTCATCTTTACCCCTTCAGGGGTCCTAAAGGGGCCGACAATCTCTCTCCCCATGATTCCAGCCCAAAACATTACTCCACCTCCTCCTTGTTGGCGCCGTAGCCGTGTTTGCATGGGGTGTCCATCAACAAGCCATCCTCCACTCCATCCATCTGGACCATCGAGCGTTGCATGGCACTCATCGGTGAACAAAACAGTTTTGAAGTCAGTCTTCATGTATTGTTTGGCCCACTGGAGCCGTTTCTCCTTGTGTGCAGTGGATAGAGGAGATCGACAGGATGGCTTACGCACAGCTGCAAACCTCTGAAGGACCCTGCATCTTGTTGTTCGGGGGGACGTTGGAGGCACCAGCAGCTTCAAAAACTTGTCTGCTGCTATGACAAGGCATTTTTGAAGCTGCTCTTTTAACCTGACGTAATTGCCTCTTGGAAAGAGTCCTCAATTTTCCCTTATCAGCACGCACACGTGTGTACTGTGAATCAGCTACATACTTCTTGATTGTGCGATGATCACGATGAAGTGTCTTGGCAATGTTAATTGTAGTCATGCCTTGACCTAAACACTCCACAATTTGTTGCTTCTCAGCAGCCCGACACATCCTTTTTCTTTCCCATTTTGGCTGAAAATGTAGGCTGCTTAATAATGTGGGACAGCCTTCTTAAGTAGTCTTGCCTTTAATTGGACACACCTGCCAAACTAATTAGCACAGGTGTCTGAAATTGCTTTCAGTGATATAAAGAGCCCTGACACACATCACCATCAATGAGTTTAACTGACAAACAAAAAAATTCTTACCTTATCACTCCTAAACACTTTTTGCATAATAATTTGGAACACAGTGTATAAGGGGGGCTATTATAAGGGGGAAACATATAAGGCGGGGTATATATATACTGTATATACATCACTCTCCTTCTTGATCAAATAGCCCTTACACAGTCTGGAGGTGTGTTTGGGGTCATTGTCCTGTTGAAAAATAAATGATGGTCCAACTAAACGCAAACCAGATGGAATAGCATGCCGCTGCAAGATGCTGTGGTAACCATGCTGGTTCAGTATTCCTTCAATTTTGAATAAATCCCCAACAGTGTCACCAGCAAAGCACCCCCACATCATCACACCACCTCCTCCATGCTTCACGGTGGGAACCAAGCATGTAGAGTCCATTCGTTCACTTTTCTGCTGCGTCGCACAAAGACACGGTGGTTGGAACCAAAGATCTCAAATTTGGACTCATCAGACCGAAGCACAGATTTCCACAGGTCTAATGTCCATTCCTTGTGTTCTTTAGCCCAAACAAGTCTCTTCTGCTTGTTGCCTGTCCTTAGCAGTGGTTTCCTAGCAGCTATTTTACCATGAAGGCCTGCTGCACACAGTCTCCTCTTAACAGTTGTTGTAGAGATGTGTCTGCTGCTAGAACTCTGTGTGGCATTGACCTGGTCTCTAATCTGAGCTACTGTTAACCTGCGATTTCTGAGGCTGGTGACTCGGATGAACTTATCCTCCGCAGCAGAGGTGACTCTTGGTCTTCCTTTCCTGGGGTGGTCCTCATGTGAGCCAGTTTCTTTGCAGCGCTTGATGGTTTTGGCCACTGCACTTGGGGACACTTTCAAAGTTTTCCCAATTTTTCGGACTGACTGACCTTCATTTCTTAAAGTAATGATGGCCACTTGTTTTTCTTTACTTAGCTGCTTTTTTCTTGCCATAATCCAAATTCTAACACTTCATTCAGTAGGACTATCAGCTGTGTATCCACCTGACTTCTGAATAACACAACTGATGGTCCCAAACCCATTTATAAGGCAAGAAATCACACTTATTAAACCTGACAGGGCACACCTGTGAAGTGAAAACCATTTCAAGTGACTACCTCTAGAAGCTCCTCAAGAGAATGCCAAGAGTGTGCAAAGCAGTAATCAAAGCAAAAGGTGGCTACTTTGAAGAACCTAGAATATAAGGCATATTTTCAGTTGTTTCACACTTTTTTGTTAAGTATATAATTCCACATGTGTTAATTCATAGTTTTGATGCCTTCAGTGTGAATCTACAATTTTTATAGTCATGAAAATACAGAAAACTCTTGGAATGAGAAGGTGTGTCCAAACTTTTGGTCTGTACTGTATATATATATACAGTGCTGGCCAAAAGTATTGGCACCCCTGCAATTCTGTCAGATAATACTCAATTTCTTCCAGAAAATGATTGCAATCACAAATGCTTTGGTAATAATATCTTCATTTATTTTGCTTGCAATGAAAAAACACAAAAGAGAATGAAAAAAAAAGTCAAATCATTGATCATTTTACACAAAACTCCAAAAATGTGCCGGACAAAAGTATTGGCACCCTTAACCTAATACTTGGTAGCACAACCTTTAGACAAAATAACTGCGAACAACCGCTTCCGGTAACCATAAATGAGTTTCTTACAATGCTCTGCTGGAATTTTAGACCATTATTCTTTGGCCAATTTCTCCAGGTCCCTGAGATTTGAAGGGTGCCTTCTCCAAACTGCCATTTTGAGATCTCTCCACAGGTGTTCTATGGGATTCAGGTCTGGACTCATTGCTGGCCACTTTAGAAGTCTCCAGTGCTTTCTCTCAAACCATTTTCTAGTGCTTTTTGAAGTGTGTTTTGGGTCATTGTCCTGCTGGAAGACCCATGACCTCTGAGGGAGACCCAGCTTTCTCATACTGGGACCTACATTATGCTGCAAAATTTGTTGGTAGTCTTCAGACTTCATAATGCCATGCACACGGTCAAGCAGTCCAGTGCCAGAGGCAGCAAAGCAACCCCAAAACATCAGGGAACCTCCGCCATGTTTGACTGTAGGGACCGTGTTCTTTTCTTTGAAGGCCTCTTTTTTTTTCCTGTAAACTCTATGTTGATGCCTTTTTCCAAAAAGCTCTACTTTTGTCTCATCTGACCAGAGAACATTCTTCCAAAAAGTTTTGGGCTTTCTCAGGTAAGTTTTGGCAAACTCCAGCCTGGCTTTTTTATGTCTCTGGGTCAGAAGTGGGGTCTTCCTGGGTATCCTACCATAGAGTCCCTTTTCATTCAGACGCCGACGGATAGTACGGGTTGACACTGTTGTACCCTCGGACTGCAGGGCAGCTAGAACTTGTTTGGATGTTAGTCGAGGTTCTTTAGCCACCATCCGCACAATCTTTTGTTGAAATCTCTCGTCAATTTTTCTTTTCCGTCCACATCTAGGGAGGTTAGCCACAATGCCATGGGCTTTAAACTTCTTGATGACACTGCGCACGGTAGACACAGGAACATTCAGGTCTTTGGAGATGGACTTGTGGCCTTGAGATTGCTCATGCTTCCTCACAATTTTGCTTCTCAAGTCCTCAGACAGTTCTTTGGTCTTCTTTCTTTTCTCCATGCTCAATGTGGTACACACAAGGAGACAGGACAGAGGTTGAGTCAACTTTAATCCATTTCAACTGACTGCAAGTGTGATTTAGTTATTGCCACCACCTGTTATGTGCCACAGATAAGTAACAGGTGCTGTTAATTACACAAATTAGAGAAGCATCACATGATTTTTCAAAGGGTGCCAATACTTTTGTCCACCCCCTTTTTTATGTTTGGTGTGGAATTATATCCAATTTGGCTTTTTGACAATTCTTTTTGTGGTTTTCCATTGAAGACAAATTAAATGAAGATATTATTACCAAAGCATTTGTGATTGCAATCATTTTCTGGAAGAAATTGAGTATTATCTGACAGAATTGCAGGGGTGCCAATACTTTTGGCCAGCACTGTATATATATATATATATATATATATATATATATATATATATATGATGTGGCTATTATAATGTGGTTGCTTTTATTTATAAGAGGAAAACTTTATAAGGAGGGTATTGATAAAGGGGCTATTATTTATAAGAGGCAACTATTATTTATGAGAGGGTTAATATTTATAAGAGGGCTATTATTTATAAGGGGTAACTATTATTTATAAGGGGGCTAATATTGATAATGTGGACTATTATTTATAAGGTGAACTATTATTTATAAAAGGGCTATTATTAATAAGGGGGACTATTTATAAGGGAGCAGTATTATTTATGAGGGGTAACTATCACTGATATGGGGCACTATTTATAAGCAGGGATTACTATTTATAAGGAGGCACTATAATAACTGATGAGAGTGTGCAAAAATCTATTAGGCGATTCAAAGGTGGTTATTTGAATTGTGTGTGAGCATAAGAGGGGGTGGTTACTGTTTTGGGGGCAGGAAGGGGGCGTTATTAAAAGGGCTGCCACTGGAAATATGGTGGCATTGTTGGTATATCAGCATTTGGGGCCCCACTTTTAATTTTGCCCAGGGCCACAGTTTGTCTAAAACCGGCCCTGACAGGACTCATAGTGTTTGTGTTGGCATTTCTAATTGCATTTACATTATAAGGGATTTTCTGGGCTATAGATATTGGTGACTTATTCCCCGATCAGGGGCGGTCTTACACCTGGCACTCCCACTTATGAGCCGTTTACAGCAGCCAGCGGCAGCACCACAACATTCAAAGAATGCAGCCAGAAGTAGACAGATCCGTTCACTGTGTAGTGGCAAATCCAAGTCACTGCATCTCAGATCCCATTCAAGTGAATGGGATCTGATCTGCAGCAACCCAGCCTGTGTGTCTGATATCATAGATAGCAGCATCACCATGACTGCCAGAGACCCACATTATTATGTCATCGTATTCTAGAACTCTTGGGTTTGTGACATCTAGAATTCTTACTATATAAATCTGTTACATGAGCTCATTCAGTGTCATTTCTTATTGAGACATTTATGACTCAAATATTTTGACTCAGTCGTTGGACTTTTTGGGAGTAAACCCTTACATTTTGCTGTATAGACTAGTAACCATGCCACGTGAGAGGAGATCTAGACGGTTACGAAGGAACAGAGTCACTAACCCAGGTAATATTAGGTTTTGTTGTTATAATACTATCAGGGAGGAAGGAGGACAACAAATGTATTGGAATGAGTGGCGGGGGTTGCCCAGGACTATTATTATTATCTATTCAGGTTGGTTTATCACTATATGTTTCTATTAATTGTTCTTTGTAAGGAATTGTATTAACTGAGCTTGCTTTTGGATATTATTGGCGACCTGATTTAGTATATTTGGTGTTATACTTATTAGCCTTTTGATTATCTTACCAATATATAATATTATTGGTCCTGGTGCCCCCATCCCCCACACCACCTATTTATACTTTTTAGCATTGTCACAGTGTCTGAGTTTTAGTCCTGTGACATATATTTATATCATGATATAAAGTGATCTATTTGATTATATTCTGGTGTATGGTTTTATATATTATGGTATAATGTCTGCTATCCATTGTCTGAGGTGGTTGTGTTACTAAATACCCTAGTGGGTACATTATGTATTGGCTGGGAAAATCTCTGGTTGTAGGTGTTCAGTTACATATTAGTATTATGCAGCAAATATGAGTTACATATAAAGGTTGTATATATGTGTAGACCTGCTCTTTCATCTATGTACATAGGCAAGCTCAGGTGGTCGGCCTTGTTTGAAACCTTACTAATCCCCTCAAATACCTTTCAGCCTTTATGTTTTTATATGTTAAAAGCATCCGAAATGAAAAATGAAGCAACTTGATCTTGATTGAAAATTCCCTGCAAGTTTGTGTCTACAGCTCCTGTGCACATGTATAGATGTAGCCCCCACCACCTTGTCTGGCGTCAGAATTTAGCTTTAGGCAGGACAATTCTCAGTTGTAGCTGTGCACCCAGACAAGTTGGTGAAGGCTACATCTGTATGCATCTCCGTGGTAACATACTACAAACAATCTCTAAGTAGTCTGATCCTTTAGTCATACTTCCATATGTGTTGCCCTAAATGTAAGCTAGCACGTTTGCTCTGGTGGAACAAATTCTACATAAATCATCATCTCTACATAACAATGTTTTATATATTGGGTGTATCTGTTCTATTCATGTTTCAGGAGACAATAGAGATAGAAGACCAGGAAGGAGAAGGACTAGAAGGGCAAGAACATCCGAGACACTTGAGAATCTTGTTGTCTTACTTTACCAGCATATAATTCTAGCCATCAATAATGAATATTATAATAACGCTCAAGACCAAGAAAACCCAGGATCACAAATGTCTGAACCCCGGCGTTATTCAGTACCCATACGCAGTGGCCAAGCAGCATCATCCAGCGTGACAAATGAAAACTGTCCCATATGTCTAGATAGAATTCTACAGTCAGACTCAACATCCTTGTCCTGTGGCCATTCCTTCCATGGATCTTGCCTGTCAACCTGGCTGGTTCATAGTCAAACTTGCCCCTTATGCCGGGCTACAGTGATCTTCCAAAGTTAGGTATGCATGTGTTTTTTTAACTGCTTAAAGGTAATGTCTACCTTTGGATGATGTATGAAAATGTACAAACCCTGTAGCAGATTCTTAACCTCTTCCAATTTTGCACAAACCTGTACTTTGAAAACTCACTGCAACTTAAAGAGCTTTTCTGGGTAAATAATATTGATGATCTATTCTTAGGATAGGTCATAAATATCAGATCGGGGGTGATCTGACACCCAGGATCCCTTCCAATCAGCTTTTCTAACTAGTGGCTATACAGAAAAAAAAAAGTTGGAAGTAGTGGCTGCGCTGAGTTACTGCAGCTTAGCTCCTATACATGTGAATCAAAGCTACAGTAACTCAGCACAGTCACTAGACAGAGAAGAGAGTTATCTGCTTCTGTCTCTGTTCTCTGTATACAGGAGATTGGCATGGACACATGGTTTTAAGCCTGCAAAACTGATATTTGTGACCTATCCTAAGGATTGGTATTAATATCTTTTGTCCAGAAAACCTCTTTAAGATATTGAGACATACATGTACATCCAAATACACCCATAGGCACAGATAATCATCACATGGATTGAATCATGGAAGCATGACTGTAATAGACAGCCCTGCTCTGGAAAATGACAGCAGGCATTGAAGAAAGAGGGACTACTTCTGTGAGTTCAATTGCACGCCTGCCATGTGATTTAAAGAGGACCTTTCATGTCCTCTTAGATGTGTGGTATTATATGCTGTTAGAATGCCGACAGTACGCTGAATTCAGTGCACTGTTGGCTTTCCCGGTATGTGCCCAAATGCTGGAGGAATGGGAGCCGTTAGTTTTTGCATTGATGTCTCCCCACTGTCAGAAAGACGGGCCTTACAGCTCAGCATCATAGCTGGGCTGTGAGGTACACATTACAAGTCTATGAAAGAATACTGTTGATAATACTAGGCTGTAAGGCCCTCCTCTCTGACAGTGGGGTATATAGGTGCCAAAATTAACAGCACCTATATCTCCAGCAGTAGGGCTCATACCCGGGAAGCTGAGAGTAATGTAGATTCAGCGTACTGCCAGCTCTCTAACAGTATATAATAAAAACACGATCCTAAGGCTCAAAGCTTCTAAAAGATAACATACACTATAAATATTAGGTATTGCTGATTTCCTATGTACTCACAGAATAACATTAATATTTTTATATGTATTGTAATAACCATAAAGAATTGCTAAAAAACAATGGTAGGATTGTTGTTTTTTTTATCATCAACAAAAGAATAGACGTTTATGCGATGATTAAAAATATTACTACAATCTTCTTTCATATAGTGTCACAAACGGAGATTCTTAAAAGGGGTTTCCAGGCTAAAAATATAGAATATTGATAGACCATCAATATCAGATCGGAGGGGTCAGACACCCAGCACCCCCATCCATTAGCTGTTCTCAGAAGCTGATTTACAGAGAATGGATCAGTAAGCAGAAAGCTTCTCATTTTGTGTATTGGTCACACCAGGTCACTACACATCAGACTCCATCAATCTGATATTGATAGGTCATCAATATTATTAGCCCGGAAAACCCCTTTAAAATGAATTCAATCCAATTTTAAACCTGAGTAACTCCAAACTAAAGTACTGAGTATTATTTTTGTTTCAGATACTCACCAGTGCTCACCATGAACAGGATGACAGGATAATCCTGATACTCTACAACATGGACCTTTATTTGCTTGGTTTTTCTTGCAGTAAACTGGGCAAAACTATTTTGGCCAAGCAAATACATAGAGAAGTTCCTGGAAATCCAAACCAGATTAACAAACAAGGAAAACATGGAACTTCACCTGCTACAGCGTCATTCAACAGAAAATATGGATGCCAGAGGTCTTATCTGTAATTGTGATTTATAAAGAGACTTTCTTCAGAAAGCAGTAACACAAGCAGTAGGACCTATATTTTATATCAAGGGATAAAAGAAAATCTTTTTGATATTAATAGTAAAAGATGGCAAGCATGTGACTATACAGACTCCAGATGATAAAACAGCACCATGAGAGATGTTACCAAACCTTTACCATACTATTACAGTAAGAGATCTTCTTAGTATGTGAATGTGCAAATGTGATACAGAAGGGACCTCAGTTCCATGAATGTGCTGCACCTCAAATATGTATCTTATTCTTTCCAGCAATGCTCAGGAAATCTCAGCTGGTGACATCCCACTATATAGATGGAGGATCTGTACTGATGAAACATGCAAATAAAAATGTATTCACAATCAGTAAGCTGGTATCGTGCTATCCATGCCTCATTGTGGTTAACTATCATTATGGGTCTTTTTGTTAATTTGGGCTTTGCCCACCCCATTGGTTCATTCACTTTGTTTCTCGTGATGTCTAAAATCTACTATTTTTTTTCATAAAGAGGAAATCTGCGGACCATGAAGAGAATTTTGTTGCTGAGTATAATATTTATCCACTGCTTAACTATTGTAAGGGTTAAAACATAATTTGTATTATATTCTATAACGCAGTACAGAAGACACAGGGTGAAATGTTCTCCATGCAGACTGTATAGTTTACAGATAGAATACAGACTCAGAGTCTGGGATGAATATCAACAGTTTTGCTGTTCTCAGGTCGATCTGCCATTCTCAGGAAAGATAAGGAGAACATTTAGACTGGGTGAAAAGGAAACATCTGGGGTGATGGGAAAGTGAACAACTTTGTCTGGTAACGGAACTGGAAAACCCATATATGTACATTGATCACATGACTGTTATGTAACTGAGCTTACCTTTAAAACTGTATTGAACTACGCAATAAAGAAGAAACGGTTCATACACGATACCTGTGTACGTCTTGTTTCCCGAGCGCTCGAAACTGGTTATTTATTTAATTAGGCTTACGGTGACATCCATCCCAGGGGGGACTTAACCCCTCACAGAAATTGGCGCCCAACGTGGGGCTCGAGATCGTCTGATGTGCAGCCGATAGAGTGCCGACCCACTCACCGATCGACTTGAGGACGGGACCAGAGGACCTCAGATAGATAAAAACAGTACTGTGAGGTAAGACCTTATCTTGCCAATTAGTATATCTGAGCTCCCCTGTGTGTCTATACTCTGTATCGATGAGTGAGGTAAGCTGCTGCATGTTTATATGACATCTCGATGCCAATTGAATAGTACGGAAGAACCTAAAAGGGACATGTCACCTGTAAATGATGGAAATTGTTTTCTTTGCTTTTTGTCTTACCTGTCTACTGATGTTTGCATGTTACCTGTGTTATAAGATACATGAGGCTGCAAAGAATGGGGAAAAGTTCTCTATTCTTAACCCCTAGAGTCTAGAGTTGCGGACAAGGTTCGGAACTGAGAAGCACTGAGTGATTGAAAAGTCCTTGTTTTGGAACACTAGCCTCCAGCCGTGTCTGGACGGTCAAGGTCGAATGGGACCTGAGTAGTAGCACGAAGGACTTAGTAGAAACCGCGCGAAGAAGTGTGTGTAGTGATTTGGGAGTGTTTTGGTAAGGGGACACAGGCAGAAAGTTGAGCCTGTGGAAGCCATTAGGCATTGCCCTGAGCACTACTCCTGAACTTGCACAATTAGAGTAGTTCATAGAAGACAGAAAGAGTCTGTCTGGGAGTTCTCACTAAGTAGTCATAAGTGACCCTCTATTGTCTCAAAGGTTGCCCTAGAGGAGTGAGAAGCTCACTGGCTGATTAGCTACCAGCCAAGATGGGGATGGGACCCTCTAAGATATGGTACACCCCATGTGAACTAATAGAGATAGGGGAAGGGAAAGAAGTAGCCACACAGGTAAAGAAAATTCTGAAAAAGGCAGGAATACACCAGACTGGGTTAGTAGACAGTAGATTTTGGGATCAGTGGAGATTAGATCATGCGGGATTGATTCAGGACAATAAGTTGCAAAGAGGCATATATGGAAGGAAGGAAGCAATAGAACAGGATAAGGGGATGATAGTTCAGGAAATAATGAATCACCCCCACCTCACTCCGAGAATCAGGCTTGAAGGGAGACATCACCCTTCTCAGTATTATTGTTTAATATAACCCATCTTATCTCCCAGTTCTGTATGAAATATTACTTACTTTAACAAAATGCTCAGAGAATCTGATATAGTGCAAAGAGAAAAACTGTCCACCATCGGTATGATGTTTATTGGATTTTTATATATATATATATATATATATATATATATATATATATACACAGTACAGACCAAAAGTTTGGACACACCTTCTCATTCCAAGAGTTTTCTGTATTTTCATGACTATAAAAATTGTAGATTCACACTGAAGGCATCAAAACTATGAATTAACACATGTGGAATTATATACTTAACAAAAAAGTGTGAAACAACTGAAAATATGTCTTATATTCTAGGTTCTTCAAAGTAGCCACCTTTTGCTTTGATTACTGCTTTGCACACTCTTGGCATTCTCTTGATGAGCTTCAAGAGGTAGTCAACTGAAATGGTCTTCCAACAGTCTTGAAGGAGTTCCCAGAGATGCTTAGCACTTGTTGGCCCTTTTGCCTTCACTCTGCGGTCCAGCTCAACCCAAACCATCTCGATTGGGTTCAGGTCTGGTGACTGTGGAGGCCAGGTCATCTGGCGTAGCACCCCATCACTCTCCTTCTTGGTCAAATAGCCCTTACACAGCCTGGAGGTGTGTTTGGGGTCATTGTCCTGTTGAAAAATAAATGATGGTCCAACTAGACGCAAACCGGATGGAATAGCATGCCACTGCAAGATGCTGTGGTAACCATGCTGGTTCAGTATTCCTTCAATTTTGAATAAATCCCCAACAGTGCCACCAGCAAAGCACCCCCACACCATCACACCTCCTCCTCCATGCTTCACGGTGGGAACCAGGCATGTAGAGTCCATTCGTTCACCTTTTCTGCGTCGCACAAAGACACGGTGGTTGGAACCAAAGATCTCAAATTTGGACTCCTCAGACCAAAGCACATATTTCCACAGGTCTAATGTCCATTCCTTGTGTTCTTTAGCCCAAACAAGTCTCTTCTGTTTGTTGCCTGTCCTTAGCAGTGGTTTCCTAGCAGCTATTTTACCATGAATGCCTGTTGCACACAGTCTCCTCTTAACAGTTGTTGTAGAGATGTGTCTGCTGCTAGAACTCTGTGTGGCATTGACCTGGTCTCTAATCTGAGCTGCTGTTAACCTGTGATTTCTGAGGCTGGTGACTCGGATGAACTTATCCTCCGCAGCAGAGGTGACTCTTGGTCTTCCTTTCCTGAGGTGGTCCTCATGTGAGCCAGTTTCTTTGTAGCGCTTGATGGTTTTGGCCACTGCACTTGGAGACACTTTCAAAGTTTTCCCAATTTTTCGGACTGACTGACCTTCATTTCTTAAAGTAATGATGGCCACTCGTTTTTCTTTACTTAGCTGCTTTTTTCTTGCCATAATACAAATTCTAACACTCCATTCAGTAGGACTATCAGCTGTGTATCCACCTGACTTCTGAACAACACAACTGATGGTCCCAACCCCATTTATAAGGCAAGAAATCCAACTTATTAAACCTGACAAGACACACCTGTGAAGTGAAAAACATTTCAGGTGACTACTTCTTGAAGCTCATCAAGAGAATGCCAAGAGTGTGCAAAGCAGTAATCAAAGCAAAAGGTGGCTACTTTGAAGAACCTAGAATATAAGACATATTTTCAGTTGTTTCACACTTTTTTGTTAAGTATATAATTCCACATGTGTTAATTCATAGTTTTGATGCCTTCAGTGTGAATCTACAATTTTTATAGTCATGAAAATACAGAAAACTCTTGGAATGAGAAGGTGTGTCCAAACTTTTGGTCTGTACTGTATATATATATATATATATATATATATATATGTAAACCTGTATTTGTAATATTCATTCTGTTCATATCAATGCCAGGATTCAACTTTTATGCTTTTTGTAAAATTAAATCCGCTTTCAGGAAATGTCCCCTAAAAAGAAGAAACTAGGATATTGTGATGTTCCACAGGGGTTCAACTTTTGGTTGGAATCCAGTGAAGAAAATTCTAAAGTCTGTGGGGTTTGGGAAATATTTGAAAATTGTACAAAAATAGTAATATGTAATTTTGGTGTCAGTATTAACTGCTATCTGCTTGAATTGTATTCCTGTATTCTGTTTTACGCTCTGCAGATGTTCTGCAGGGAATAACCAAAACATTAATTGACTGCCAAGTAGCTCCAAGGACGTTGTATCTGATGTGATAGGCGCGCAGAAAATCACAAGCTGAACATGATACTGTGTTACCCAGTAATGTTACATGTCAATTATTACAAAGTGAAACTTGGCTTTGGGCCTTCGGGGTCCGCAGCCTGTGTATGATGATTATTTATGCCCAAAGGGAAAATATTTTGATAAAAGTGTTAGCCAAAGTTTAAATGGAAAAGTAAGGTACAATGACAATATATATGTGTCAAATATTCAAGAAAATACTCAAGCATATGAAATTATGTCTTGTACTATGTTATGTGAATTTATTGTCTTGCCTGTTATCACCTGAAGTAGGGTATCTGCTAAAAGAGAGAAAGGTGACTCAGTGGAAGTTTATTATGGAAGACTTCTCACTAAAACGGTGGATGCTTTAGATCAAACTGATCCTGTAGAAACCTCATTTCAGGGTAGCAGGATACTCACTAAGTATTTAGTCTCCGACACATCAGATAACATTCTTGGTACAGATGTGATGGGAGTATTAGGTTGTAACATCATGTTGCATTCATCAGGAGAAGCATATGTAAAAGTTACACATACTAACCATGAGATTTTGTGTTTGTTATCGGCTGAGTTAAGTACACCAAGTTGTATTTTTGTCCTCATTGAAGAAGAAAATGTACTGTTATCCCAAGTGCCAACAGCATTATGGGCAACTGGGAAGACAGATTTAGGTAAATTGGATGTACCCCCTGTTATGACAATATCCTTTGACTCATGCCCAAGAAGATGCCATAGCAGTAACAATAGTGGAATTAGTGAAAGCAGAGGCATTAAAGGAATGTACTTCTGTAGCTAACACTCCTCTTTCCCCAGTGAAGAAAAAGAGCAAAGAGGGAGAACCAGACACATACTGTATGGTTCATGATCTCAGGGAATTGAACAAAGTGTCATTACTTGAAACACCTGTAGTGCCCAATCCACATGCCCTGTTATCAGCTGTCCCTACTGGAACCACTTATTACAGCGCTGTAGATCTTTGCAATGTTTTTTTTTTTCTTTTTTTTCCGTACCTTTGCACCCCGATTGCCAGTATTTGTTTGCACTCACATTTAGGGGTAAACAGTACACTTGGACAGTACTACCACAAGGGGCGCAAAATAGTCCTAACCAATTCACAAGGTGTCTCACACTTATCATGAGTACTTGGTATTTTCCACATGATGATGTCATTTTGTTACAATATGTTGATGACCTTCTTCTTTATGCTCCAGACAAATCAACCTGTGAAGCAGCGACCATCAGCCTGTTGTGTTTCCTCTGCCAGAACGGCTGCAAGGCCAGCAAGGATAGGTTGCAATTTTGCAAACAAAAAGTGGTGTTTCTGGGACACTGTCTCGGCCAGGGTACCAAGCACCTGTCAGATGAGAGGACCAAGGTGGTGAGAGACATGCAGGTGCCAACCTCTCATGCTCAGCTACGTACCTTTTTGGGATTGGTATCCTACTGTAGGCCATGGATCAGATCTGCATCTCTGACCATGCAACCTCTGTACGATAGCCTCTCCTCAAACCCATTCAGCCTCACATCTGAGGCCTTGGATGTGTTTTACCAGCTGAAGTTGCAGATAGTCAGTGCTCTGGCCTTAGGCCTACCTGACTATCAGAAACCTTTTCAGCTCTACGTGACTGAGATGATGGGGCACGCAACTGCAGTTCTCACACAACAACACGGGGATAAGAAACGCCCAGTGGCCTATTACAGCTCACGGTTAGATGTTGTAGCCAGGGGGACCCCCTCCTGTGTGCGGGTGGTCCTCTCAGTACAAGCGTTGCTTGAGAAAAGCTCAGACATTGTCCTAGATCATTTATTGGTTGTGTATACACCTCATGACATCCATGCTATCCTCACACAGGTAGACAGACGTCACCTTTCTTTGGCACGGCAGTGCAAAATGGAATTTGCTCTGCAGTCCTCCTCAAACATCTCTTTTCAACGCTGTTTAACTTTGAATCCTGCAACTCTTCTTCCTGTAGGAGTTCATGATTCAAAAGGGGGAGTGGAAGATGAGTTATTTTTAAACTCTCTCTCTGAAGAAGAACTGTTTGACAGCCAGCATGAACATGATTGTGTGGCTCTTATGTCACAGGAAACAGTGGGATTTGACCATGTCACGGATGTGCCATTACAAAATCCTGATTATGAGATGTTTGTGGATGGCTCAAGGTATCTGACAGATGAAGGCAAATTTGTTACAGGGTATGCTGTAGTCACTGAACATGACATCATAGTCCAGGAAGCTCTTCCACCACACATGTCAGCCCAAGAAGCTGAGCTTAAAGCCCTTATGGAGGCTTGTAAGATAGCCAAAGGTAGAACAGCCAACATATACACTGACTCCAGGTATGCTTTTGGCATTGCACATGATTATGGTCCGATATGGAGGGCAAGGAACTTCCTAACGGCCCAGGGCAAGCCAATTAAGAATGGAGATGTGGTAAGTCGACTGATGAAGGCCATACTGCTCCCAAAGCAGCTGGCAATTGTGAAAGTCAAAGCTCACGCAAAAGGAAGGGACCCTGAAAGCCGTGGAAATGAGAGAGCTGACAGAGCAGCCAAGGCTGCAGCACTACTGGCCAGAAGGGGTCCCAACCAGGTGAGCAAAATGGACATTGACCTAGCAGACCCAAAAGGGCTGTACTCAAAGGTCACCAGTGTGGAAACTGAAAGATGGAAGAAAGCAGGTGCTACAGAAGGTGATGGTATGTGTAAAATGGGGGATCGATTATGTCTGCCCATAGCAGTCTACGCCCAGATGGCTGGCTTGGCCCACGGTAAGGTGCATGCCTCTCGAAATGCCATGGAGTCATTAGTGGGTAAATTATGGTTTGCCCCAGGTTTTGTAAGAGCTGCTAGCAATCACGTAAAAGCATGTCACATATGTGCTCTACACAACCCAGGACAGGTAGTTAAAACACCCACCAAGTGTACACCAAAATCCCTGTACCCATTTCAGAGGATACAGATAGATTACATACAGTTGCCTAAGTCTGGAACATATGAGTATGTATTGGTCTGTGTGGATTTGTTTTCAGGATGGCCTGAGGCCTACCCTGTGAGAAAAGCAACCGCACAAGCAACTGCCAAGAAACTGATGTCCGAGCTTGTGTGCAGGTTTGGAGTGCCCGAGGTGATTGAGTCTGACAGAGGTACACATTTCACAGGTGAGATAATGAAAGAAATAATGTCTGCACTAGGGATTGAGCAAGCTTTCCACACACCCTACCATCCTCAGAGTTCAGGCAAGGTGGAGAGGCTGAATGGTACACTTAAGTGGAAGATTCAGAAAGCCATGGCAGAGACAGGAAAGCCTTGGCCTGAATGCCTGTCTTTAGCCTTATATTCAGTAAGAACTACTCCTAACAGGAGGACAGGGTTGTCACCATTTGAAATATTGTTTGGAAGTGCACCCAAAACAGGATTGTACTTTCCTCAGACATTACAGCTTAACTATGACAGTATTGCCAGCTATGTACAAAATTTGTGTCAAAAACTGAAAGAAACACATAAACAAGTGTTCTCTTCTATTCCAGACCCTTCTGATTTTTCAGGAACGCATAGCTTGCAGCCTGGTGATTGGGTAGTCGCGAAAAGACACTCCAGGAAATCTCTTGAACCCAGATATGATGGCCCCTTCCAGATATTGCTGACAACTGCCACCTCAGTAAAGTTGGAGGGAAAATCTACCTGAATACACGCTTCACATTGCAAGAAAGTTGAAGCGCTGAGAAGGAAATGGAATACAGTTAACCAATATGTAAGATAGGATGTTATTTTTAACCTCTTCAATGGAGAATCCATCAAAGATGGCACACAAACAGTGTGAAGGTATTCATTGAACTTGATTAAAAATAAAGTCCTAAAATGGGGGAATTGTAAGGGTTAAAACATAATTTGTATTATATTCTATAACGCAGTACAGAAGACACAGGGTGAAATGTTCTCCATGCAGACTGTATAGTTTACAGATAGAATACAGACTCAGAGTCTGTGATGAATATCAACAGTTTTGCTGTTCTCAGGTCGATCTGCCATTCTCAGGAAAGATAAGGAGAACATTTAGACTGGGTGAAAAGGAAACATCTGGGGTGATGGGAACAACTTTGTCTGGTAACGGAACTGGAAAACCCATATATGTACATTGATCACATGACTGTTATGTAACTGAGCTTACCTTTAAAACTGTATTAAACTACGCAATAAAGAAGAAACGGTTCATTCACGATACCTGTGTACGTCTTGTTTCCCGAGCGCTCGAAACTGGTTATTTATTTAATTAGGCTTACGGTGACATCCATCCCAGGGGGGACTTAACCCCTCACAACTATGTAGAATGTAAATGTAAGGTATTGGGAGCCCATCTATCTGCTCCAGACCCAAATAACTTGGTCAAAATATATCTCCTTCCCAAAGGCTTATACTTACAGTCGCAGACAATGGGACTGGTCCCAAGGCCCTCTTTATACGGCTCAACTTTGTTGTCACCTCCTTCATATGGAGAAATTCTAGACACAAACTCAGCTTGAGTACTTTACAGAGACCCAGGATCCAGGGAGGTATGGCCATACCTGAGTTTTACCTCTACTTCTTGGCTAACCAATTCCGATTCCTTGCTACCTGTCTGTAAAGCGCTGCGGAATATGATGGCGCTATACAAGTAAGTGTAATAATAATAAATAATAATAATAACATGGACTCGAAACATGGATTCAAAAGCCACAGAATACCATTTAGCCTCACATTTGTGTATTAGTACATTGTGGCCGGTACTGGAGAGACTACTTTTACTACTCCATAAAATGGCTGCGCAGGTATGAAAAGTTGGTAAGGAGATTGCACATTACCATGTCTAGCCTCCTGAGATCCCTTTAGTTTCAAAGGCATTTAATGAATGGAATCATATGTACGGGAAATAATCAAAATAACAGAAAACAAAATAACAAGACATAAAGACCACATATTACAATTTTCTGTTGCTTGAAACGAGCGATAAAAATATGCAAGTATTGCAAACTGAACTGTAACATATAAAACAAAGCAAAACAAAATAATGTACATAAAAGCGATAAAATAAGAAATAGGGTTAAAAAGGTTTACAGCCGGGAATGAACTGAGGAAGGAAAGAGACAAGCGCTGTGTCTGAAAAATGGAACTACTGCCTGAAAGTGAATCCTAAAATCAGATAATTTTATCCAGAGATTATAATTGTAGACAGTATGACAAACCTGGTACGTTAGATCTATTGACCCAAGAAGACCACACTCTATCAAAATGCATCCGGGTATCCGATATGACAGCATTAATATTTTCAATAAGAAAAATGGAGTCAACGCGTTTAACTAGATCAGAGATGGAAAGTCTTGGTGTTCTCCAATTGGAAGTTATAAGTTCTAGTTGACATTAAAATGTATTTAAAATGTATTGTAGAAATTTGTAATGTGCAGATCGGAGGTCAGCTGGTTTAACCCTTTCAGGACCAAGCGTCATTGATGCCACAATGCTCAGGCCAAATTTTGCACTTTGGTATGCACTGCTTTACACTGCAATATCTTTTTAATGGCTTTGCATATCTTAACTATTTTACCATGTTTTTTTCAGGACACATAAGGCTTGAAATAAGTAGTGTTCTGACTCAATAGCTTGGCTGCAAGTGTGAGGTTGTGAGAGTGTCCTGTAGTCTCTATGCTAACCAGCAATTTACACCAAGATATCTATCAGATAGTGTTCAACTCAACTGAGGAGGCGTAGATAAGATTTCAGATGCTTTAATCCAAGTAAATCTTGTAGAACCTCATACAGCAGTAGGTGAAAAATGATGAAATACCAGGAGCTGAGCAGACATGTTGCTTACAAAGAAGTGAAACTAAACTGAGAGAGAGAGAGAGGAAGAGCTACAGCATCACAGCTAAGGATACAGAGAGAGAGAGGGGACAAACTACAAAGACACAGTATCACAGATATATGTCAGTGAATTAAACCAAGTCCTGGGACATGACAAGTAGCCTTATTTGTTAAATAAGTTGAAATTTTTTTTCGATAGAAGTGAAAAATTTAATAAAATGTGAAAAAAAATTTACATTTTGCTTCTTTTATGTAAAACAAAATTGTTTTTGTATATACTGTACTATTGCACATAAACATATTAAAATTTTCCAGTTCTTCTGATCACAGGGGCTACACATTTATATAGTTTTTCAACAAATAAAATGAGGTTTTATATGGTTTTATATTCAGCATGGCTTATTTTCTGGAAATTAACCAGTAGTTTAGTATAGTAGATGGCTATAACCTGCTTGTGTTATCTCTAGCTAGGCTCCCTGTTGAGACAGAGCAAACATCCAGGAAGAAGCTGAAGGGAGGAACTGGCAGTGGAGCAAGTTCTGCTAGCACAATGTAAATGGGAAGTCTCTTTCACTTTACTATCATCACTATAAAGAGTTAAATATTGTTGATAAAAGTGATGATAAAAGTCCTAAAAGCTTCCCTTATCATAGTGTAACTCCTGGACAATAACTTCAGCATAGAGATGCAGGCACTTATCACTTATACAGGAGCAGTTGTAAATAACAGGTGTTTGACTTTAATTAATGTGACTGCAGCATCGGGCATCAGATAGAGCGACGTAAATAGGCAGATTAGCGACGTCTAGGGGTTAAGGCCCAGGGCTGAAAGCGGTACTACCTGGCCTAAAAGTTGCTGTACCAACTAGAAGCAGCAAAGACACAGGTCCACCAGAGTGTCTCCATTGAATCGACAGATGTGGAAGCAAATAGGCCGTAGGGTATATGAGATGTAGTTTGGCTGGGACTGTCCAAATCTTATGCAGGATTTTTAATGAGGATTCCCTATGGGTGACCTGTCAGCTACCTTTGCTAATAAATGCGCAGCAATCATGCCATTGAGCCAGAGTCAATGTGGTAGGGGTTGGACATTTAATTCATTTATATATATATATAAAGGAAAAGGAATGTTTATCTTTAGCCCTGTAGAGGCACATCCTTAAAAAATTAAGCATTCTCAAAAATGTAAAAAGCTGACAAGTTTGAAAGGTTTCAGACGAGGGTGGTGTATGGGGACTCGTTAACCGCTTCCTGACTTCTGCCGTACTATTACAGTGGATGCCGGGTTTTTAAAGATGGCGGCCATTTTGCTGAAGCGCGGCCGCCATAGCTACCGGGTCTCCACTGTATTCTACAGCGGAGACAAAGCGCTCATGCCTGTGATCAGAGTTCAGGACCACTCCCCTATATAAAAGAAAAGATGGCCTTCGGGGCTGGTCTCCACCAGGCGCCATATCTTTTTT